>CM056052.1:356657358-357226823 GCA_029574335.1 Rana kukunoris
GACTTGGTGGGGGACCATAGGAGATAGTCTAGAGGAATAGTGGGGACAGCTTGCATCTCAATATTGACCCAATCCGGTTTATCGAATCTGGAGTATAGGGTGGAAAATTGCGCCAATCTAGCTGAGAGATAGTATTTGTGAAGGTCGGGCAATCCCAGACCCCCCTTGCTTCTGTGGCGAAAAAGCGTTTCCTGCGGAATTCGATACCCCGATGTACCCCAAATAAACTTAAGTAATTTACTCTGAAAAGATTTTAGATGATTTCTCCTGAGTGGGATTGGAAGGGAGCGAAATAAGTATAGCATTCTCGGGAGCAGGGTCATTTTAATTGAGTTGATCCTTCCCAGCCAAGAGAGGTTATATTTGGACCACATAATAAGATCAGCCTCCAGTTTTTTTATAGATAGGGGGGTAGTTAAGGTCGTATAGAGTCTCTGTCCTAGCCGATAGGGCGATACCCAGGTACCGGATCGAGGTGTCACTCCAGATCCAAATTTAAAGGATTGTTTAAGGTCCGACATCATTTGAGGGGATAGAGAGACGTTAAGTGCCTGCGATTTGGAGAAGTTGACCGATAGGCCTGATATTTTAGCGAAATCGTCAAGAGTGCGGCACAGGTTGGGAAGAGTGGAGATGGGGGAGGTCAAGAATAGCAGGATGTTGTCCGCGAAGAGGGCACATTTGTGGTTCTGTTCCCCGCATTGGACTCCTGATATATTAGGGTTCTGTCATATAGCAATTGCCAGAGTCTCGATTGCAATGGCGAAAATTAGTGGAGACAAAGGGCATCCCTGTCGAGTGCCTCGTTTAATTTCAATAGGTGTGGAGTAATGACCTTTAATCCTAATGAGCGCTCTAGGGTTCGAGTAAAGGGCCCGAATAATTCCCAAGAACCCGGCTCCAAATCCCCAACGCTCTAGTATATTGAAGATATAGGGCCAGGACACAGAGTCAAAGGCCTTCTAGAGGTCCAGTGACAATAAGAATCCCTTCTGAGGGTTCCCCCCCATCCAATTGGTTTGTAAAATCGATACCAGGTCTATTGCTCGTCTAATTTGGTCTGGGCCTTGTCTGCCGGGTATAAAGCCTACTTGGTCTTTATGTACATATTGCCCGATGAACCCTGCCATTCTATTGGCTAGAATTTTAGTGAGGACCTTAAGATCGTTGTTGATAAGGGAAATCGGGCGATAATTATTGACATCTTCTGGATTTTTGTCTGGTTTGGGAATCACCATGATAAAGGCTGTGTTAATCTGGGAATCAAAGGGGTCGCCTTTTGATTTTGGGCATGGAAAGGAGCTTGGATTTAGGGGTGAGTTTAGACGCAAGGAGGGGGCCAAATTTGTCTGCCTGGGTGTAGAATTTGTGTTTACTTCACCTGATCGATTTCTCTGCCCGGGTCGTGAGAGCGAGGTTAAGAGCTAACCTGGCATTGTCAAGTTGGTTTGTGGGGATTCCGGAAGGGTCCTTTTTATGCAAAGCCTTAAGGGAAATATATTCAGTTTCCAATTTGTCTATTTCAACTTTTCTTTCCCGCTTTACTTGCGTGGAGATCTGAATGAGTCTACCTCTGACGAAGGCTTTGTGGGCAGCCCACAGCGTTTCAGCGGAAACTTCCCCTGTGTCATTAAGCGTAAAGTATTCCTTCAGGGCTTTTCCTATCTCTGTGACTCTGGCTGGGTCAGAGAGCAAAGATTCGTTCAGTCTCCAAAACGTGCGTGTCCCTCCCGGAAGCCCTAACTTAAGAGATATGATCACTAAGGAATGGTCGGATAATGCAGAATCCCATATAGAGGCGGAAAGGACTGCCGGGAGAATGGTAGAAGGGGTGAGGATGTTATCTATGCGAGCATATGTAAGGTGAGGTTGAGAAAAATGAGTGTAATTTCTCTTAGAGGGGTTGAGTTCTCTCCACGTGTCAGCAAGGCCATATTCGTGAAGAATTTTTGCAATTTTAAGGCTCTCTCTTGTGGGACGTATCAATCTAGACCCTAGCGGTTTCGTTTTGTCCAAGCCCTGATCCAGAGCTGTATTAGAGTCTCCTCCGAAAACAATGGTGCCCTCTAATTCGGGAGATAGGGTGTTAAGCATTGAGTCGAAAAATTTAGCCTGTCCCCTGTTAGGTGCATAATATGAAACTAGAGAGAATAATTGGTCCCCCACCTTTCCTTTCACCATGAGAAATCTCCCGTCAGGATCAATAATATCAGATATTTTGACAAAATTACATTTCCTGGAGCACAGGATTGCCACCCCTTTGGTTTTGTTTTCGGCACTGGCTAAATAGAACCGAGGGAAATATGAGTGGAGAAAAATAGGGCTATAACGGATAGGAAAATGTGTCTCTTGTAACATAATTATATCAAGATGAAGAGATTTGTAGTGGTCCATCACCTTTCTCCATTTAATTGGAGAGTTGATGCCTTGTACATTATGGGAGGCAATGCGGAGTCTAATGTCAAGCGTGTCAGCCATGGAACACAGAGTGAGCACCTCGGTCAAAGCAACCCCCACTCACCCGTCAAAGTCTCGGGTCCCGGAGGAATCTGGGTCCAGAAGCAGCTGAAGCCTCGAAGGTTGTACCCCTGGGGATAAGGCGAAGGAGTAAGGAACCTGCAAGCATAACAGATGTTAGGCACATTTGTGAATAAATAGGGAGAACTGGGTAAGGTGAGGAGGGACAGGAAAGAAAAAAATCAAAAATCTCCCTGAAGTGAAAAAAGGAGCGCCGGGGGGGAGACTCCCCAAGTGCTCTGAAAATAGAGACCATAGTCAGCTCCTCCTAAACGGGAGCGAGCTGTCCAACCCTCAGAGACCATCAGGTGTCCAACGGCTGGATGGAGGCGCAGTGGTTCCAGGCCGGAACCGGGCGCCCATAATCTTAAATATGTCAACCTAATAATCAATTAAACGGTACACAGCAGTAAAATAGTTCTCTAGCGTTATTCAATTAGCCCCAATCAATCGCTGCGGGCGCCCATCACCCCACTAAATGAGGCGGGGGGAACCCGCAGGGACCACAGAAGGGTATCAGTGACGAAACAGCGTCACTCCTGCAGAGAAATACAGTAAATTATATTAAAAAACATGTGGTGATCAAAATAGGTGGCCATGCATGATGCCCCCCCAGGATCAGTAGGGAGAGCACCGATACAGGGCCATAACAAGGTAGATAGGAAGAACCTGTTAAGTCTAGGTTAGACCGAGAAAACATCACAGTCATCTGGGGTAGCCAGTTGAGGAAAAGCAAAAAGCTCATAAGACTCAGAACGATAAATGGGGAAAAACACCAAAAAGATGTAGTCAAATCATGGAGAGGATCAAAATGGTTTGTTCAGCCCATCCAGGACCAAACACTAAGGCAAGCGAGGATACCCTGGTAGAGCAGGAGAGTCAGATCTTCAGGTGGCTCTATTGTCTCTTGCTCTATTGTCTCTTGCAAATTTAAAGGATTGTTTAAGGTCCAACATCATTTGAGGGGATAGAGAGACGTTAAGTGCTTGCGATTTGGAGAAGTTGACCGATAGGCCTGATATTTTAGCGAAATCGTCAAGAGTGCGGCACAGGTTGGGAAGAGTGGAGATGGGGGAGGTCAAGAATAGCAGGATGTTGTCCGCGAAGAGGGCACATTTGTGGTTCTGTTCCCCGCATTGGACTCCTGATATATTAGGGTTCTGTCATATAGCAATTGCCAGAGTCTCGATTGCAATGGCGAAAATTAGTGGAGACAAAGGGCATCCCTGTCGAGTGCCTCGTTTAATTTCAATAGGTGTGGAGTAATGACCTTTAATCCTAATGAGCGCTCTAGGGTTAGAGTAAAGGGCCCGAATAATTCCCAAGAACCCGGCCCCAAATCCCCAACGCTCTAGTATATTGAAGATATAGGGCCAGGACACAGAGTCAAAGGCCTTCTGGAGGTCCAGTGACAATAAGAATCCCTTCTGAGGGTTCCCCCCCGTCCAATTGGTTTGTAAAATCGATACCAGGTCTATTGCTCGTCTAATTTGGTCTGGGCCTTGTCTGCCGGGTATAAAGCCTACTTGGGGCCAGATTCACGTATTCCAGAGCATCTTTGCTCTGGAGTAACGCTTCTGATTTGCGTTGCGCTGCCGAAATTTTAGGAGCAAGTGCTGTCATTCACAAAGCACTTGCTCCTAAAGTTGCGGCAGCGCATCACAAATGAGCCGGCGGAATTCAAATGTAGCGGGTACGGGGCGTGTAGTATGCTAACTACGCGCGATCCCGCCGCCAACGTACTGCGCATGCGTCGAGTGTCAAAACATCCCCGTGCGCATGCTCCAAAATCTGTGAATGAACGTCAATGACGTCACATTCCCATTCATGACCGTTTTACGCAAGCGACGTTTTTTTTTTTTTTTCCCGACGCGATGACGACGCCTATACCTAACATAGGATACTCCAACCCCATGTAGGTATATCTATGCGCCGCGTATCCCGTCCGGAAACGTCGTATCGTCATTGCGTCGCGCCGGATTTCGATCGTGAATTGCCGATTTCCGCTCATTAACATATTTTTTGAGCGTAAATCGGCGGGAACGCCCCCGGCGCCATTTTTAAGTTGAAGTAACGATGCGATGGCGAAACTCAGTTACGCTGCTCGCATCAGAACTTCAACCCGGCGTTTCTTGTTTTCTGGTTACAGAAAACAGAAACGCCGGCTCAAAGCCACAGTTAGGCTGGCGGATCACTCGATCCGCCAGCGTAACCTTTCCTGAATCTGGCCCTTGGTCTTTATGTACATATTGCCCCAAATGCCCCTGAACCTAATGGCGTTTGACTGAATTTTTGATTGGAGTTAGGCACTATGCTTCCCCTCCTCCCCTTACCCCTGTCCCCCTCTTCTTCCTCTCCTTTCCTTGTTTCTTTGCCTCTCTTACTATCCCTGTTTGTTTTTGTATCTTTAACAATCTACATAAGTGATTGTTGCATGGTAGACCTTGCTTGCCTCATGATTTCCTCCTTAACGGAGTAGTGGTGGGGTTTGACAATGATGTCTCTCGGGGAGCCATCTTTCCTAGGGGGCCCCATAGCCCTATGAGCCCTGTCCAGTTCCAGTCACTGAGGGGAGATGTTAGGAAGGAGATTTTTAATTAGATCTTGCACTGCCTCAGGCACATTAAGAATGGTCTCGGGGAGTCCATGAATTCTAATATTTGACCTCCTTGACCTGTTCTCAAGGTCATCTATGCGGGACATTGCCAAATCTAGTTGGTCCTGGAGTGTATGTATGTGCTTGTAGTTCTGAGATGTAGCCGCAATCGTTTCCTCCATCTTGTTTTCAATAGCTTCAATCCTAGAGCCTAGAGATTGAAAGTCCGCTTTTAAATCACCTGTGATTTTAGCTGCAGTTTGACACAATCCTCTATCTAGTAAGATTGAAAACTTGAGGAATAGGTCCTCCATTAGTATAGCAGGATCCAGGCAACGTGCGTCATGGCTGAGGTAACTTTGCTGCAGTGATGCATTAACTCCCAGTGATGAGGGGGATTATTCAGTCACAAAATGCTTATTCATTAAATCAGTGGAAGCAGAGGACAGGGAGCATATTTGTGGGGGATTCCCCATTGTATCAGGGGGGATTTGTTGAGGGAAGAGGGATGGCTCTGACCTGTAATTCCTTTGGTTGTTTAGGCTGAGCGTTTGAGCCTGAGGCAGCTGTGTGGCGGCCATCTTGGATTTACCTCACGTTTCCTCAGCTTCATAAAACGGCTTCCAAACCTTGTCTAACAGCGGACCGGGAGGTGTAGAAATGTGCCCGCTAATGTGAGGAGTAAGCCTGCGGTCTTTCGCTGTCCTGGGGAAGCCGTGTACCGAGCTGTGGGCGCCGCGGTGACAGCCTGTAGTGGAGCTCACGGATCAGACATCCACATCCGTAGCCCGCCTTGACTCCTCCCCAATACCAGGCTTTTATACCCACCTCCATACCGGCCTATTCTTTTGCTAGAAAATTACTCAGAAATCCCAAACATGATATATGTTTTTTTAGCAGACACCCTAGGGAATAAAATGGCGGTCATTGCAACTTTTTATCTTGCACGGTATTTGCGCAATAATTTTTCAAACGCCTTTTTAAAAAAAAAAATGGTATCATGAATTAAAAAATAACAAAACAGTTAAGTTAACCCGATTTTTTAGTAAAATAGTAAATAGATAGCTAACATGTCATGCTTGAAAATTGCGCACACTCATGGAATGGCGCCAAATTTTGTTACTTAAAAATCTCCATAGGCGACGCTATGAAAATGTTTACAGGTTACCAGTTTAGAGTTACAAAGGAGGTCTAGTGCTAGAATTGTTGCACATGCTCTAACGCACGCGGCGGTACCTCACATGTGTGGTTTGAACGACGTTTACATACGTGGGCAGGACTTACGTGTGCATTCGCTTCTGAGCGCGAGCTACCGGGGACAGGGGCGTTTTAATTATTTATTTTTTTATTTTACTTATTTATTTATTTTTTACACTTTTTATTTTTATCGCTTTTATTCCTATTACAAGGAATGTAAACATCCCTTGTAATAGGAATAGTGTGTGACAGGTCCTCTTTAAGGAGAGATGCAGGGTCAATAAGACCCCACATCTCTCCTCCAGACCGGAAGGCATAAGATTGTGAAAAAAAATTCACAAATCTAATGCTTACTAGCCGCAATTGCGGCTTTGTTTACTTACGGGTACCCGGGCGTGACGTCATCACACCCCCCCCCCTGTGCCTCCGACGGTCATAGAGATGACTGGTGACCATCTGGTCACCAGTCATCTCTATGCTTCCTATCTGGCGCAGGGCGATCCTTTCTCCGGGCCCCCGATGACACGGGGGAGCCTGGAGAAGCACCGGATGGCGGCGGGAGAGGGGGGTGTCTGCTCTCTTCTGATGTCATGGATTTCAGTCCAGGTGCCGCATCATCCCGACCATGGAGTCTGGATCCCCCAGGTGCCTGAACCCATAGGAGAAGCCCAGCTAAACAAGCTCAGGCTGGACCTTTTCTTTAACCACCTGCTGCCCGGCGTATATTCATATGACGTCCGCAGGAACCTTTTGTCCCTCCGGGAGGACATCATATGACGTCCTGTGTTTCCCGGCCGTCTAGGGGGTGCACGCTTGCCACATTGCTTGGGACCCGATGCGCGTGCCCGGCAGCTGTGATGCCCTCCAGGCACCCGTGATTGCCCGCAATCATGGCAGGACCGTGGATCTGTGTGTGTAAACAGATCCATGTCCTGTCAGAGGTGAGGAGACCAATGTGTGTTCCTAGTACAGAGGAACACAGATTGGTCTCCTCCCCTTGTGAGTCCCCTCACCCTACAGTTAGAATCACTCCCAGGTAACATATTTAACCCCTTCAGTGGCCCTAAGTGTTAACCCTTTCTTTGCCAGTCACATTTACACAGTAATCATTCCTGTTTTACAGCACTAATCGCTGTATAAATGTGAATGGTCCCAAAAACGTGTCAAAAGTGTCCGATATGTCTGTCGCAATGTCATGGTCACAGATCGCTGCCATTACTAGTAAAAAATAAAAATAAATAAAAATGCCATAAAACTATCCCCTATTTTGTAGATGCTATAACTTTTGCGCAAACCAATCAAATACGCTTATCTTGCCCCTAGGTATTCCCACACCATGTAAAACAGACGCTGGCGATAGTTGCTGGAACCAGTCATACCTTAGGGCTGAGGACTAAAAAATTGTCTGAACGCATTGGTCAGACGGCCACCTTCTCCACCGCTCCTTCTGTGACTCACCGAAGCCTCAGCAACACGTTGTCCAGGGCCAGGATTTGGTAACCCCCCAGTCTCTGGAAACGCGTTGCACAGACCTTTCTGCAAGGCCTCCCGAAGATGTTTCATCTTCTGCTTCCTCTGCAATGGCAAGATAAGGTCCGCAACCTTATTCTTGTAACTTGGATCAAGGAGAGTTGCCAGCCAGTAATGATCCCTCTCCTTGAGAGGTAAGGAAGTCCTCCTCTTCCTCCCTCTGTTCTTTCTCAAGGGCCCTGGTTATTATTCCACGTAGCGTGTGCTCCAACATGTGAATAAGAGGGACAGTCTCACTGTCACTCGTGGCCCCCTCAAATGGTGACAGGACAGTGCATGCATTCCTGATCAAGGCCCACTGGCGTGGGGAAAAAACCCAAACTCCCCTGACCCAGTTCTGCTGCCATATTGGCACAGATACTCATTGATGGCCCTTTGCTGCATGTGCAGCTGCTGCAGCATGGCCATTGTAGTTTCACCCGGTGGGCATGTCACAGATTAGGCGGTTATGCACACAGACTTTCCTGGCCTGCTTCAGGACATCCTGTAAGCCCGGGTACCTGCCCAAGAACCGCTGCACCACCAAATTAAGGACATGAGCAAAACAGGGCACATGGGTCAGTTGTCCCTGTCGCAGGGCAGAGAGGAGGTTGGTGCTATTGTCGCAAAGTGTTGTAACTAACGGTGTTAAAATAAACGCTGTTAGGTAACGATACCCCTTTTGAGGGTAACGAGTAATCTACCAGATTACTGTTTCCCTTTCGGCAACGCCGCTCCCATTACTGGGGCGGGCGTTAGCGTAATTACTTACCTGTGTCAGCAGCAGCCGTCGCCGTCCATTATCAAAAGCCGCGCCTCCTCCTCAGGCTGTTCCGTGATAGGCGGAACAGTAATTTTCCCAGCAGTGCCTCTGTTTAGTGTTCAGCCTATCACAGATGCCTTCTCATCCTCAGCCTCGGACGAGAGGACATCCGTGATAGGCTGAACACTAAACAGAGGCTCTGCTGGGAAAATTACTGTTCCGCCTATCAAGGAACAGCCTGAGGAGGAGGAGGAGGAGCGGATTTTGAATAATGGAGCATCCTCGCCGACGTCTGACATCCTCGCCGCCGCCGACGTCTGACATGTGGAGAACAGGAGAAGGTAGGGAGATCGTCGTCGAGGCAATTTACAGGCACAGTGAGGCATGTATGATGGCACAGTGACTCACTGTGCCTGTAACATGCCTCACTGTGCCTGTAACATGCCTCACTGTGCCTGTAACATGCCTCACTGTGCCTGTAACATGCCTCACTGTGCCTGTAACATGCCTCACTGTGCCTGTAACATGCCTCACTGTGCCTGTAACATGCCTCACTGTGCCTGTAACATGCCTCACTGTGCCTGTAACATGCCTCACTGTGCCTGTAACATGCCTCATTGTGCCTGTAACATGCCTCACTGTGCCTGTAACATGCCTCATGCCTCACTGTGCCTGTAACATGCCTCACTGTGCCTGTAACATGCCTCACTGTGCCTGTAACATGCCTCACTGTGCCTGTAACATGCCTCACTGTGCCTGTAACATGCCTCACTGTGCCTGTAATATGCCTCACTGTGCCTGTAACATGCCTCACTGTGCCTGTAACATGTCTCACAGTGCCTGTACCATGCCTCACTGTGCCTGTACCATGCCTCACTGTGCCTGTAACATGCCTCAAAAAAAGTCAGTTACTTTGCCAATGTAGTAACTGAGTCACTAACTCAATTACTTTTTTGGACAAGTAATTTGTAACTGTAACTAATTACTTTTTTAAAGGACGCTAACCACCATTCCTGGCTTAAGCTTGCGTGGCGTCAACCAGCTGATAGAACCTCTGCCCCAGTGTGGCTCCTGTCTCCCAAGCACACCAGCTCAAGCACTGCATGGCATCTCTTTGCCTGCATACCTGCGTAGCCCCTCGAACGCCTACGGAGCACCGCTGCTTCCGAGGACACATCAGCACAGGAAGAGGCCACAGAGGAAGAAGAGGAGGGGGTGGAGGAGAGAGATGTGTCACAACCAGTAGTAGCATTTGGAGGAGTGGTGGCGTAACAACCTCCAACACTACTGTACCTTGCCCTGCGTCCTTCCCAGCTGCCAGCAGTCACCCAATGCACCATGAAAGATAGGTAACGTCCCTGTCCATGCCTGCTGGACCATGAGTCAGCGGTAATATGCACCTTACCACTGACCGCCCTGTCCAGCGAGGCATGGACATTGCCTTCCACATGGCGGTAGAGAGATGGAATCGCCTTCCGTGAGAAAAAGTGGCGTTTGGGAACTTGCCACTGAGGTACTGCACATTCCACAAACTCACGGACGGGGGCAGAATCTACCAACTGAAAAGGCAGCAGTTGAAGTGCTAACAATTTAGCTAAGCTAGCATTCAACCGCTGAGCATGTGGATGGCTGGGAGAGTACTTCTTTCTGCGCTGCAGCAGCTGGGGCAGGGAAATTTGCCTGGTACAATCTGCCATTGGTGTACTGATAGTAGATTGCTTGCATGTACTAGGCCGTGACACACCTAATTCTACACCTTCAGTCCTATCAGTGCAGGCTTTAGAGAGGACTAAGGGTATAGTGGGGTTGGAGATCCCAGCTAATGAGGGGCAAGGGGAGGTCCGCTTTGTTCTTTGGTGTGGGTCTTTGAAGTATGTCTGGTCAAGCATGTGGTGCCCAAGCAGCTGATGTTTTGGCCACGTGACATACGCTTAAGGCATATGTTGCAAATAGCAGCAGTGCGATCTGATGCACTCGTCTCAAAAAAGGCCCACACCAAAGAACTTTTGGAATAACGCTGAGACACAGCTGCGCCCTGCACAAGCGTAGCTCTGCATTGTAATGCAGTCAGTGTGCTGCCCTTAAGCTGGCCCCTGGAGGGCATCCTGCCTCGTTGGAGATGTGCCTGTGCCTCCTCCTCTCTCCTATTAGGCATCCACGTAGAGTCACTGACCTTATCATCCCCTCCCTCCTCATCACTGTAGAAAATCTGGCAGTATGCTGCAGCTGGGGGAACATGACTGCCAGATTGCTATCCTTCTTGGGCACCCCCTCTCTCTGGGTTCAGGTTACTGCCTTCCTCTATCTGTGTACCATCATCTGAGCCTTCACAATGTTTAGGTGCAAACTAATAAGCTCACTTGCAGTATACACCAAGTAGGTTTAGGTGCAAATGTCATTTGACATTTGAGTTTATATTCATCCCCAAAAGCTAGAATTAAGATAAATGAAGTACTCTCAGAGCCCTTTTCTATTAAGAATGGAACGCGTCAGAGATACCCATTGTCTCCGATTATCTTTATTTTGACACTGGACCTTAGGAACTATAAGGGCCAATTCCGACATTAGGGGCATTAGACTAAAGGGAAGGGAACATAAAATGGCTGCATTTGTGGATGACCTGTTGTTTTTTATAACCCTCCCAGCTTTGTCTCTGCCGTCATTAATGACCGAAATGGATAAGTATGGGAGATTGTCCAATTTTAAGGTCAACTATAACAAACGGAAGCAATGGGTATTGAGACGAGTATAGCATTATAACAGCAGCTATCAAATTTCTTTGGGTTTAGATGGACACACTCTCATATAGGTTACCTCTGAACAAAAATACCTAATAGGCTAAACAGGATATTTTAATTGAATTATGTACCCTTGGCATGACATATTAAATTAGATCTACAGAAATGGGATAAGGAAGCGTTTACATGGTTCGGCAGAATCAATATAATTAAAATGAATGTAATGCCAAAATTGCTATACCTATTACAGACCCTGCCTATTAAGATCCCGGCGGGATACCTGAGGGAGTTGAGAGCAAGATTGGCATGGTTTGTATGCGCTGGAAAACCTGCTAGAATTCGTAGAGATATCCTGACCTTACCAAAAGACAAAGGAGGTGTAGGGCTCCCAGATCCAGAGGGCAATACATTTAGCAAGAGTGTTGGATTGGTGTGCACTTCAAAAAGAAAAACCATGGGTACACATGGAACAAGCAATATTGGAGGTACCCCTGGAGGCTAAAAAACACGACTATACCACAAGTAGCAAAGCAACATCCGACAGTAGGTGCGACACTTAGCGAAGTTAAAAGAACATTTTGAAAAGTTAACCCTGCTAAACCCTATGACTCCTATCCTAGGTAACCCAGAGTTTGAAATGAGCCTAAAGGATAACATCTTTATGACTTTAAAACGACAGGGTAAAAATAGACTTATACATTTCACGGTAGACAATCAAGTAATGTCTAGAGAAGAGTCGGATGGTGAGTTCTGAGAAAGTTTAGACTTTTTCAGGAGAATGCAGTTAAATGCATTTCTTAGATCAATATCTATGCGTACAAGAAAAATAGCCACACCGTCTAAGTTTAAAAAGCTATGTTTAAAAGGAGAGTCAGTGAAACGTGCAATATCGACATTTTATACCATAGTGATCGAGTTGAAGGCCCCACAGAACCTTGGTTTCATAGACATGGGAAAGAGACATGGGGGTCACTTTCTCAGAAGCACAACAAAATAAGATATTTAGGTTTACACACAAGGTGTACTCCAGAAGTATTGAAGCGTATACATCCACAGACTTCGAATCTCTGTTGGCGGTGTCAAAGGACTGTTTGCACTATGATACACATTTTTTGGGAATGTTCAAAAATAAAGAATTTTTTGCAAATGGTTTCAGAAACAATAGAAGAAATGATTGATGTGTCACTTGGATATAATCCAGCTGCCTTCCTGCTTTTTGATATCCCTCTGTCGGCTGAAAAATATAAAAATTCATTGCTGAGACATCCGTTGTCGACGGCAAAAGCATGCATTCCTGCTCTCTGGAAAAGTAATATTTCCCCAAGCAAAGCACAATGGATGGCAAAATTATCAAAAGTCCAATTAATGGAAAACCTGACTATGAGTATGAAAGAGCAGGAAGACAAGTATCGGCAGATCTGGGCTCCCTACGTCACATACAGGGAGCGGACGTGGGTAGGAGAGGGGAGAGGGAGGAACCAACAGGAGGGGATTAGTAAAGGAAGGAAAGAGAGGGGAGGAGAGGGAATCTAATCTTCTTTTTTTTTGTTTATTATTCTAAGATTAACCTCCCTGGCGGTATGATTCTTTCTGATTTAAGGTGCTGAAAGCGGTACCATTATTTGCAAGGAAATTTGGCATTTTATACTGTAGGCTTGTAATTCTTAGGGATAACTCGCTTAAATCTGACCAAACACGAGTCTAATAGGCATCCCGGGTATGATTTTTTTTAAAACAAAATTATAAATTATAATATAATAAATAATTATAACAAATACTGATATAATTATAATAAAAATTATTCAATAATGTAATCAACTCAAAAACACTGAAATTTGCTCAGTTGCAGAATTGTCGCTGTCATTATTTTTATTTTTTTATGACGAATTTCCCCACAAATCGCTATCGCTCAATTCTGCAAGTGATTATAATTTATTATCGCTGTTTTCTAGCTGATCTAAAACCATTTTTGACATAAAGGGACACTATGGACAATCTACATTTTGCAGGCAGAAAGAACAGTTTTTATTATGTAAAAGTACATGTAGGGCACAGAACAGACCACTAGGGACAAGGGGGGTGTGTATTTTTTTGTATTAACTTTTTTTAATTTGGCGCCATTCTCCGCCCCCGTGCGGCGTAACATCGCAGGAAACGGAGATCGACGGCACACAGGGACACTGTGTGAATCGAGCGAGCACCCGCTCGCTCACACAGTGGGAATGCATCGCTGGATCCAGGAACAAGGTAAGCCGGCGCGCGCTGCAGGCTCTGCATAGCTACCCCGAGCGTGACTCGGGGTTACCGATAATGGCACAAAATAAACACCCCGAGTCACGCTCGGGAATACCGCCAGGGGGGTTTAACCGGGGTTTTAGAAGGATAGCCAAATTACAAGGATATAATTAAGGTAGTAACAGGGGATAGGAGAAATTAAATGTGTTTAAGAGAAAAATAAGCAGAATGTATGCACAAAATAGTTTATTTGTAAAGATGTAATATGACTATCTTTGTGAAAAAAATATTAAAATAAAGAATTGAAAAAAATATATATTTTAGGAAATCCAGCATCTATATTGCTGGCATTAGACCCTTCTGGGCAGTCTGTTGCAGTGGGATTGTCCTTAGTATGTCTAATAGCAGGCCAAAAGATAGACTTAAGGAAAAGCAAGACCTAGCTTACTCAAAAATCTGGGCAGCCGATTCTAAGGAGGTTCATGGATTGCCGGAGGGGACCGAGACCAAAAAATGGTGGATTTACAAAGCACTGCAAATGCATGAGCAACAGCAGACAGTCACTTGCCTTAGGTTGAAAAAGGAGGGAGGAATACGGGGAGAGCGTGCACACACTGGGATAAGTTCAGTTTTCAGTTTCTTCAACCCTAATTGTTACAAAATGACTGTGGTGGGAAATTTAAAATGGCCCCAAAGACTTGATCACACCAGAGTCTAATGCCGTGTACACACGACCGTTATTCATATCATGGAAAAACGTTTTTCTCTACGTGATTCCTCTCAAGCCTGCCTTGCATACACATGTTTGTGAAAAAGAATGCGCGAGCAAAGCGCGGAGACATACAACACGTTCCACGGCACTATGAAGGGGAAGTTCCATTCGAATGTCGCCATCCTTTGGGCTGCTTTTGCCAATTTCCCCATCTCATAACTTGCGTCTGAGCATGCACGTTTTTTCCCCCTCGTTAAAAAAAATATTCTCGTCGAGAAAAATGCTCTGAAGCATACACACAACCGTTTTTAACCACTTAAGGACCACCTCCTGCACATATACGTCGGCAGAATGGCACATGCTCCCGCAACCCAGTCTGAAGCTCCGGGACCGCGGGATTCGCGGACGCGATCGCCGCTGGAGTGCTGTGATCGGTCCCCGGAGCTGAAGAAGGGGGGGCGTGTGTAAACACGGCTTCCTCGTTCTTCACTGTGGCGGCGTCATCGATCGCGTGATCCCTTTTATAGGGAGACACAATCGATGATGTCACACCTACAGCCACACCCCCCTACAGTTGTAAACACACATTAGGGAACACATAACCCCTTCAGTGCCCCCTTGTGGTTAACTCCCAAACTGCAAATGTCATTTCCACAATAAACAGTTCATTTTAAATGCATTTTTTTCTGTGAAAATGACAATTGTCCCAAAAATGTGTCAAAATTGTCTAAAATGTCTGCCATAATGTCGCAGTCACAAAAAAAATCGCTGATCGCCGCCATAAGTAGTAAAAAAATAAAAATAAAAATGCAATAAAACTATCCCCTATTTTGTAAACGCTATAAATTTTGCGCAAACCAACCGATAAACGCTTATTGCAATTTTTTTTACCAAAAATTTGTAGAAGAATACGTATCGGCCTAAACTGAGGATTTTTTTTTTTTATATATATATATATTTTTGGGGGATATTTATTATAGCAAAAAGTTAAAAATATTGAATTTTTTTCAAAATTGGTGCTCTATCTTTGTTTATAGCGCAAAAAATTAAAAACACAGAGGTGATCAAATACCACCAAAAGAAAGCTCTATTTGTGGGAAAAAAAGGACGCCAATTTTGTTTGGGAGCCACGTCGCACGACCGCGCAATTGTCTGTTAAAGCGACACAGTACCGAATAGCAAAACCTGGCCGGGTCCTTTAGCTGACTAAAGGTCCAGGTCTTAAGTGGTTAATGACCAATTTAAAACATTGCATTTTTCTAGTCATGAAAAACGATCGTGTGTACGCGGCATAAGAATTCCTATCTTTCTGCGTCCCTCGGTGGTTGATAAAGCAATATATCTTTCTTTTTGAGATACAGCAATTGTATTTAAAGGATAAGTTCACATTTTACAAACAAAATACACGCACATATTTTTGAAGGTAAAAAAAAAAAATGTGCATTTATTTTGTATTTTCTTACTGTAGCCTGAAGAGCATTGCACCCAGAATCAGCAGACGATGCATTGTCAGACTCCTCTAGCTTTGTGCCCATATTCCTGTATAGGCTTTCAGTTACAAAGCTAGAGGAAGGATGAATGGACTATGACGTGCTGAGCAGCACATTCACAACCATTCAAACTACAAGCGCACCTTCCAAGCTCTGTTAATAAATGATGCTGCTGTGTGGGCGGAGCCCTGCAGAGATGTGCTGTTTTTAATATGTGACAGTGGTTGCGGGGAGAAGATATCCCACCCAATGTCACAGAGAGAACTGGTGGCGGGTGCATAGAAGCATGTTACATGTTACTTCCTAAACACGGGTGTAACACAGGCTTCTAAAAGTGAACATATTCTTTAAAACCTTAGATGTGGTGGCTGCATTATTTTTTACTTTCTTCAGGCTTTTCCCCCTTTATTTTCACTTGCCAGTAATATGGTCCCTGTCTTAGGGTGGCAATGATCACTTATGGTACAGTATCTATACAGGAGTGTTGTTGTCACCCTAAGCTGCTGTCCTAATTTAGTGGACTACAAACCTCTTCATAATATAGAAGTGTGAGTTTTGCAGTCCCTGGGGAGAGCTGGAAACAATGTAACTGATACCAGTGCAGCTGAGGTAGAGAGGGAAGTTATCAGCTGACAAGATTTCTGGCAAAATTAACAAGTATTTTTTTCACTTGCAAACGGACAAAATGCATTCAATTGAATATTTACAAGACCAAGAGAAGTTCGATGTTAGGGTCAACAAACCTTATAAGCATATTTTTTTTTGCTTTTTATATTGCATATATTTATATATATTTAGATTGGATTAGAAATTTGTCATGTACATGGTAAATTGTTGCTGCAATACTTTTGGAAACTATTGCACTATACTCATAAATAAACAAGTGACAATTCAAAGGTACCACAATGCCTTAATAATAAATTCATTGACATAGCTTAACTTTATTTTTTTAAATGTTTTAACACTCAAAAATTTGATCTGGCTTATATGTTAACCATCAAGGCTAAATACATATTTTTGTAAGCAGTGAAAAATTACACAGAAAATATATGGCACAGTATTCACCCAAGAAATCTTTAATCAAAGGCATACACCAATGCGATTTACAGTGAAAAAAAATAATAAAAACAAATTGACCCTTCTGTATCAGTGTATACAATCTGGCGCCAAACAGCCGACTATTATGGAAAAAATATATTTTGCTCCAAAGTCAAAGAACAAGGAACCTTTTGGCACCACAATTTCAACTGTTAATTATTAAGCTTGATAAACATAATCTCTAATAAACTATTTACTTAAATAATTGCATGGTGCAAAAATGAGCTGCGGTTGCCTGGGGCAACCGTAAAGCATTTTGGCCCCCGTTATAGAAAACTTCTTTTTGCTACAATGCTTTCAGCATGTAACTGTCTAAATTTCGTAAGGTGGAGAATAAACAATATTTTCAGGCTGTTTTTTCTGCTTTTGTTGCCATTTAACGTCAACTGTACATTGTTATTATTCAAAGAGCGTTCAAAAAATTCTTGAAGGAGATACAATGTGTTTTCTGACACTGGACATCCATTACATAGCTTCAAACTCATCGATTCTCTGTTTTGTGTTGCCCTGTCGGATTTGCCGCAGCGTCTTGTACTTGTCGCGGCCCTGTTGCTTGTTCGCTGTGTGCAACAAGTCATTGTGAGTTTTCTTGGTTTCATCTCGTGCTTGAGACAATTCACTTGTCAAAGCCTGTAATGAAGAAAGACAAAAATTTGTAGTACACCTGAGTGCTAAAAAAAAAAAAATTATGTACAGTGCTTTGAAGAAGTATTCATACTAGGGATCGACCGATTATCGGCGGCTGATATTCTCTTTTTCAGAAGTATCGGTCAAAAAATGACCCATATTGCATCAAGGGGTTTGCTTTATTGTAATAGCAGCCACTCGGCTGTTATTACAAGCAGCGGGAGGGGACATCTCCCTCCCGCCGTTCTCCCGGGCTCTTCCGTCCCACCGGTAGGCCCAAGACACCAGCTAGCATGTCCACCAGCTGGCCCGAAGACCCGAACAAAGCCAATGCTTTGTTCGGGTCTCGGATCTAGTAACCAGGAAGCAATGTCATGACATCACTTTCCAGATTACTGGCGTCTTAAAGGCTCCAGTTTAAAAAAAAAAAAAGTATTCAAAAACGCTGATCTTGACATGAATACTTTCAAGTGCATAGGAGGAGTTTGGGGTGTTTAAGACCCCCGATCTTTCCATAAAGAGTACCTGTCAATGCCTATTACTGTCACAAGGGATATTTACATTCCTTGTGACAGCAAAAACAGTGATAAAAAAATAAATGTAAAAGGACAGTGTAAAACTTTTATTTAACCACTTCCCGCACGGCCAATAGCAGATTTACGGCCGGGAAGTGGTTATGAAATCGTGACTAGACGTTCTCAAACGTCTAGCACGATTTCATGCCGCGTGACACCAGTCTGACACCCTGCATCACCGATCTCGGTAACGAGTCTCCGGCAGAGGCTCGCTACCACGTGATCAGCCGTGTCCAATCACGGCTGATCACGATGTAAACAGGAAGAGCCGCCGACGGCTCTTCCTCACTCGCGTCTGACAGACGCGAGTAAAGGAGAGCCAATCGGCGGCTCTCCTGCCCACACTAGACCACCAGGGTTGCCCACACTGGCAGGGCAAAGAAAAAAAAAATACAGGTTAAAAAAAAAAGAGAGATGCCAGTCAGTGCCCACACATGGGCACTGACTGGCAACATATACATCAGTGCCACCCCTCAAAGTACATCAGTGCCACCCCACAGTGTCCTTCAGTGCCACCCCTCCGTGCCAATCCATGCCCAGTGCCCACATATCAGTGCCCATCTGTGCCACCCATAAGTACCCATCAGTGCCACCCATAAGTGCCACCCATGAGTGCCATTCTGTGCCGCCTATGAGTTCCCAGTGCTGCCTATGAGTTCCCATCAGTGCCGCCTATGAGTGCCCATCAGTGCCGCCTATGAGTGCCCATCAGTGCCGCCTATGAGTGCCCATCAGTGCCGCATACCAGCGCTGCCTATCAGTGCCCATCAGTGCCACCTCATCGGTGCCCATCAGTACTACCTCATCAGTGCCGCCATATAAGTGCCCGTAATTGAAAGAGAAAACATACTTATTTACAAAAAAGTTAACAGAAAACAATAACAATTTATTTTTTTTTCTAAATTTTCAGTATTTTATTAGTTGTTGCGCAAAAAATAAAAAACCGCAGAGGCGATCAAATACCACCAAAAGAAAGCTCTATTTGTGGGGAAAAAAGGACGGCAATTTTGTTTGGGTACAGTGCAGCATGACCGCGCAATTGTCATTCAAAGTGCGACAGTGCTGAAAGCTGAAAATTGGCTTGGGCGGGAAGGTGCGTAAGTGCCTGGTATGGAAGTGGTTAAATGTACAAAATATCAGCAAATAATATCGGCTATCGCCAGGAGAGGTGGCCTTAATATTGGTATCGTATTGGCCCTGAAATATCGGTTGATCCCTAATTCATACCCCTTGAAATTTACCACATTTTGTCATGTTACAACAAATTTATTTTATTGGGATTTTATGTGATAGACCAACACAAAGTGACAAATAACTGTGAAGTGGAAGGAAACTGATAAAAGGTTTTCCTTTTTTTTACAAATAAATATGTGAAAATTGTGGCGAGTCAATACTTTGTAGAACCACCTTTCACTGCAATTACAGCTGCAAGTCTTTTTGGGGATGTCTCTACCTGTATGTTTAGGGTCATTGTCCTGCTGGAAGGTGAACCTCCATCCTAGTCTTTTGCAGACTCTAACAGGTTTTCTTCTAAGATTGCCCTGTATTTGGTTCCAATCATCTTCCCATCAACTCTGACCAACTTCCCTGTCCCTGCTGAAGAAAAGCATCTCCACAACATGATGCTGCTACCAACATGTTTCACGTTGGGGATGGTGCAAGCAGGACTTCTTTTGGCTTTCTTTCAACAATGGCTTTCTTCTTGCCGCTCTTCCATAAAGGTCAGATTTGTGGAGTGAATGACTAAGGCCTCGTACACACGAGGCAATCTATTTGTTCAAATCGGTCAGACCGACCGATTTGAACAAATCTGTTTACTAGGATTTTGGTTTGCTCGCTTGTACACACAAGCAAACCAAAATCCCCGCCAGCAGACGGCGCGCTGACGTGTCGGTGACGTGGCGATGACGATGACGACGCCACGTCACCGCACCAGGAACTAAAACACTTCTGCGCATGCGCCGAATCCATTCGGCGGCGGTGCGGGACGACATGTCTGCTGGTAAGTGTACTAACCAGCAGACATGTCGGGCGGACAGATTCCCGTCCGATAGATTTCAAAGCATGCTTTGAAATCTGTCGGGTGGCCAAATCCGTTGCCTCGCCCATACACACGATCGAATCTGTCTGCTGGGACGGTCGGGCTGACCATTTCCAGCAGATAAATTTGATCGTGTGTACGCGGCCTAATAGTTGTCCAGTGGACAGATTCTCCCTCCTAAGCTGTGGATCACTGCAGCTCCTCCAGAGTTACTATGGGCCTCTTTACTGCTTCTCCGATTAATGCTCCTCTTGCCCGCCCGGCCAGTTTAGGTGGACGGCCATGTCTTGGTATTTTTGCAGTTGTGCCATACTCATTCTATTTTTAGGTGATGAATTGAACAATGCTTTGTGAGATGTTCAAAGCTTGGGATATTTTCTCTACAACCTAACCCCGCTTTAAACTTCTCCACAACATTATCCCTGACCTGTCTGGTGTGTTCCTTGGCCTTCATGATGCTGTTTGTTCACTAAGTTTTTCTAAGAAACCTCTGAGGGCAGAACAGAACACTGAGATTAAATTACACACAGGTGGACTCTATTTACTAATTATGTGACTTCTGAAAGCAATTGGTTCCACTGGATTGTAGTTAGGGGTATCAGCGTAAAGGGGGCTGAATACAAATGCATGCCACACTTTTCACATATTTGTAAGAAAATAAAAATAAAACCATTTATCATTTTCCTTCACAATTATGTGCCACTTTGTGTTGGTCTATCACATAAAATTCCAATAAAATACATTTACGTTTTTGGTCGTAGCATGACAAAATGTGGAAAAGTTCAAGGGGTATGAATAATTTTTCAAGGCACTGTATAGTACTCTACAGTTATAACCTAAATTATAGAGTCATTTATTTCAAGTTGTGTACAGCTCTTTCTTGTAATCATGGAAGATCTGAATTCTGAGCCACAAAATAAGTGTGCAAAGCAACAAAATAGGCAATCACGTATAAAAGACTATACATTTCCTTAAAACAACTAACCCCCGGACTACAACTACAGTTATATATTTTAGTTGTAAGCACTACATAAAAATATGTGCATATTGTAATCTCACCATTAGCTGCATCTGTACACGTTCATTTTTCTCTGCTTCTGTAATGCGCGACTCCTCCTTGCGGTCATCATGAAAGTTGTCATTTGTGAATTCTGCACTAAACTCCACTCCATCCTCTGGCAGGTGCTCATTCACGTATTCTCTGATGGGCACATTGATGGGCACATATACAGGTGGAGGTGGAGGAGGGGGCAGTGGAGGGGTGCTCATGACTATATGTAACTCTTCCTTAGTTCTCAGGAGGTCACTCTGAGCTTCCCTTGCCTGTTAACCAAGAAAATAAAAACATTATATGCAGTGTACTTCAACCAAAGCACGCTTAATAAAAAAACATTGGAGACTTATGTGAAGATATAAATATAGAAATAAAGAAATAGAATGTAACTTAAATAGCAATCTATATATGTCACTATATTACCAAAGCTAGGGGTTGCCAGAGTTTTTTCACAGATGAAAACACATGGCAAGACACATGTGCATCAAAGATATATAGGAAAATTAGTATGAAATGTACTGTATATACTACCTATAGCAACCACAGTTCATTGGGGAAATAAGATTGAAAATGGATTGCAACCAATCAAACAATATTTTAGCCAATTACACTGAAGTGTTATAGTTTTTTGCACATTCTAATTTCTACATTAATTAAATAAGCCCATCTTCAGACACTTGACAATGAGGAAGGATTAACCACTTAAGGACCGCCTACTGCACATTTACGTCGGCAGAATGGCACGGCTGGGCACATCAACGTATATATACGTTGATTTTAGTACCCAGCCGTGGGTCCGAAGCTCCGGGATCGCGGGATTCGCAGACCCGATCGCCGCTGCAGTGCGGCGATCCGTCCCTGGAGCGGAAGAACGGGGAGAGCCGTGTGTACACACGGCTTCCCCGTGCTTCTCTGTGGCCGTAGCATCGATCGCGTCATCCCTGTAATAGGGGGACGCGATCGATGACGTCACACCTACAGCCACACCCCCCTACAGTTGTAAACACATAGGCACACATCCCCTACAGCGCCACCTGTGGTTAACTCCCAAACTGCAACTGTCATTTCCACAGTAAACAATGCAAATTTAAATGCATTTTTTGCTGTGAAAATGACAAGTGTCCCAAAAATGTGTCAAAATTGTCCGAAGTGTCCGCCATATTGCCGCAGTCACGAAAAAAATCGCTGATCGCCGCTATTAGTAGTAAAAAAAAAAATAATTAATAAAAATGCAATAAAACTATCCCTTATTTTGTAAACGCTATAAATTTTGCGAAAACCAACCGATAAACGCTTATTGCGATTTTTTTTTACCAAAAATAGGTAGAAGAATACGTATCGGCCTAAATTGAGAAAAAAAATGTTTTTTTATATATTTTTGGGGGATATTTATTATAGCAAAAAGTAAAAAATATTGCATTTTTTTTTAAATTGTCGCTCTATTTTTGTTTATAGCGCAAAAAATAAAAACCGCAGAGGTGATCAAATACCACCAAAAGAAAGCTCTATTTGTGGGGAAAAAAGGACGCCAATTTTGTTTGGGAGCCACTTCGCACGACCGCGCAATTGTCAGTTAAAGCGACGCAGTGCCGAATCGCAAAAAGGGGCAAGGTCCTTTACCTGCATTTTGGTCCGGGTCTTAAGTGGTTAAGTGACCTTTCCACTTTTTGTAGCAGCTTTCTAAAATCAACAGCAATAGTTTCAAAGCGTATCCTATAATGCTAAACATATGAATGTTTTCTATAGCTATATGGATTTGTGAAAAAAAATAAAAAATACATTTGGTAAATTTATCAAAATGACTAACAAGGGTTATCTTGCCAATGTTTATAAGGTAAACCAAGTACAAACATTGTGCTTGAATTTTTTAGAAACATATGTAAGTCTCAGGCCGCGTACACACGATCGGTCCAACCCGATGAGAATGGTCCGACGAACCGTTTTCATCGGTTCACAGACTGATGGTCTGATGTGCGTACACACCATCGGTTCAAAAACCGATCGTGTCAGAACGCGGTGACGTAAAACACGACGTGCTGAAAAAAATGAAGTTCAATGCTTCCAAGCATGCGTCGACTTGATTCTGAGCATGTGCAGTTTTTTTTGGCCTAAGGCCTCATTCACACTTCAGTCTGTTCAGGTCTGTCTGTCAGTTTTAACGGCGGACCTGAACGGGTGCTCCATGCATCTCTATGGAGCGTAGGATGTCATCGGAGACATGTCCGCTGACATCCGACCTGATCCGATCCGCTAAAAACAAACGTATGGGGGATACGTCCCCATCCGTCCATGCGGATCGGATTGGGTAAGATCTAATGAAAAAATTATCACTCCATTCATCAGATCGCTCCATAGGAGACAGCGGCGCTGCACAAGCTCCTCCCCGCTCAGTGAGCAGAGAGGAGCTTGTCATCTGTCGGCTCAGCGGAGATCTACGGACTGATCTCCCTCCGTCGGAGTCCGCCAAGTGTGAATGAGCCCTAACAAATGTTTGAAATGTGGTATTACTACCAAATGATCAGGTAAAATAGTACAAACTATATCAAAGTAAACATCTAAAAAAGCACAAGGTTACTACCTTTATTGCCCATTCCCCCCTCCCTCTTTTTTTCTCTTCTCCCCTCTATCCACTTTTTCTTTCTTTCTTTCACTTATTTCGATATTTTGACCAAATTTTTGGATCCATTTAGGCTCCTTTCACACTGAGGCGTGTCTAAACTGCCAGTAAAACACTGAGCCCTTTTGAAAGCAATCTTTGACTTGAATGGAAATAGGTTTTCGTGAGCTTTTCAGGCGCTTTTTTTTAGCGTGAAAGGGCCTGAAAAGCGTCTCAGTGTGAAAGGTTTTTTTTGGGCATAGACATGGTTTTTCTACTGTACACCCACATATAAAGACTCTACCTCCCCTATATTATATATGGGAATCCTCTTGTTTTCTGTGTGCCTGGTTTATATTACCATACCCAGTGTGTATTTAGTTTGTTTCTAAAACAAGGATTGCTGTCTTTCCTCTTTCTTTTTATGCTCTGACTAAAATGTTCTGGTTGTTACTGGCTTTAAAGTATTACTTCTATGAATATACAAATGTTTGCCGTCTATGGATATGTTTGTACCTTTCATCATGGACATTATTCTTTTGTACCTCAATATTTTGAAAATGTAACCACTTAAGGACCCCCTACCGACTATATACGTCGGCAGAATGGCACATGCACGTACAGGTACGTCGCCTTTAAGAGCCTAGCCGTGGGTCACGCACACGTGACCAGGTCCGAAGCTCCGTGACCGTGCCCGCGGGACCTGATCGCTGCCGGTGTCTCATGATTGGTCACAGGAGCTGAAGAACGGGGAGAGGTGTGTGTAAACACACCTTCCCCGACCTTCACTGTGGCAATGTCAGTGATCGTCTGTTCCCTGATATAGGGAACGACGGTCACTGACGTCACAAGTCCAGCCCCGCCCCCCTACAGTTAGAAACACATATGAGGTCAAACCTAACCCCTACAGCGCCCCCCTAGTGGGTAACTTACTGCAATTGTCATTTTCACAGTAATCAGTGCATTTTTATAGCACTTTTCGCTGTAAAAATGACAATGGTCCCAAAAATGTGTCAAAATTGTCCGATGTGTCCACCATAATGCCGCAGTCACAACAAAAAAAAATCGCTGATCGCCGCCATTAGTAGTAAAAAAATGTATATTAATAAAAATGCCATAAAACTATCCCCTATTTTGTAAACGCTATAACTTTTGCGCAAACCAATTAATAAATGCTTATCGCGATTTTTTTTACCAAAAATATGTAGAATACGTATCGGCCTAAACTGAGGGAAAAAAAAACAATTTTCATATATTTTTTGGGGATATTTATTATAGCAAAAAGTAAAAAATATTGAATTTTTTTCAGAATTGTCGCTCTATTTTTGTTTATAGTGCAAAAAAAAAAAAAAAAAAAACCGCAGAGGTGATCAAATACCACTAAAAGAAAGCTCTATTTGTGGGGAAAAAGGGACGCCAATTTTTTTTTGGGAGCCACGCTGCATGACCGCGCAATTGTCAGTTAAAGCAACGCAGTGCCGATTTGCAAAAACTGGCCAGGTCCTTTACCTGCATAATGGTCTGGGTCTTAATTGGTTAATAAAATGATATTAACCATAAATAAGCACAAGGTATTATTAACCACTTGCCCATGGTGTCATAGTCAAAATACGTCATGACTTTAAAGATGGATATCTCGGTAACGGCAGCAGCTGCTGCCACAACCGAGATATCCATCTTTTCCATGGGCAGTGCTGTACACGATAATGGCGGTCCCAGCGGCGGATTCGCCGCAAGATCGCCGTTATCGGTGGCGGGAGAGGGCCCCCCCCCCCTCCCGCCGCTCTCCCGCGCTCTCCGCCGCTTACCGGAGCCGTCGGTAACGGCGGAGGCGATCGGGTCCTCTTGCTGGCTGTGTTGGGATACGAGTGAGGGAAAAATCGCCCCCACCCGTCCCCCACAGCTCTGCTGGGCGGAAGTGACGTCAAAACGTCACTTCCGCCCAGCGTCTTAAAGAAACATTTTTTTTTTCTGAAATGTGAAAAATGACTTTTTTTTTTTTTTTTTTCTTTTTTTGCATTTAAGCCTAAATATGAGATCTGAGGTCTTTTTGACCCCAGATCTCATATTTAAGAGGACCTGTCATGCTTTTTTCTATTACAAGGGATGTTTACATTCCTTGTAATAGGAATAAAAGTGATAATTTTTTTTTTTTAATTTATTTCGATGTATAAAATTATAAACTAATTAAAAATAAATAAGAAAACAAAAAAAAAAAAATGTAAAACGCCCCGTCCCGACGAGCTCGCGCGCAGAAGCGAACGCATACGCGAGTAGCGCCCGCATATGAAAACGGTGTTCAAACCACACAAGTGAGATATCGCCGCGATCGTTAGAGCGAGAGCAATAATTCTAGCCCTAGACCTCCTCTGTATCTCAAAAAATGCAACCTGTAGAATTTTTTAAACGTTGCCTATCGAGATTTTTAAGGGTAAAAGTTTGACGCCATGCCACGAGCGGGCGCAATTTTTAAGTGTGACATGTTGGGTATCATTTTACTCGGCGTAACATTATCTATCACAATATATAAAAAAATTGGGCCAAATTTATTGTTGTCTTATTTTTTTTATTCAAAAAAGTGTTTTTTTTTCAAAAAAAGTGCGCTTGTAAGACCGCTGCGCAAATACGGTGTGACAAAAAGTATTGCAATGACTGCCATTTTATTCTCTAGGGTGTTAGAAAAAAAAAAATATATAATGTTTGGGGGGTTTAAGTAATTTTCTAGCAAAAAAAACAGTTTTAGTCTCATAAACACCGAATCTGAAAAACAAACCCGGTGGGCAAGTGGTTAATATACAGACTTTTCTTATAGGAAGAAGCAGATAAATGTATTAGCAACTATTTGTTAGAAATGTTCAGTAAGATATAAAAGAAAGTGTGAGTACATACCCTTAACTGCCATTCGCCCACCTCATCTTCTTTGGCTCTCTTTGCTTCCTCCAGAAGGGTAATTCTATTTGTATATTCTGCAAGCTCTAAGGCCTATGGGAGAAGAAATTTGTGTTTTAGGTCGGATGCAGATTTTTTTCATAATATGAACACATACATTCATAGACACTTTCCACAAACTTTATGTTCATACATTTATAGACATGTAGATTAAAGAAGCACAATCTGAGCGTCATGATCTTTTTTTGTGTCCTCATATTATCATATTGTTGAAATATCCTGTACTGTTATTTTGTAGGGCCCCAGAACAATGACAACAAAGGGCCCCACTACAGAACAGGTGTGCACTACATGGCAGCAAATCCTCATAGCGCCCTCTAGGTGGCAGAAAATTCTCAAAATGCGAGGCTAGGTAGAGTAACCCTTCTAAAGAGAATATGAGGACACTGAGCACTCCGTAAGAAGATGTGTTTTTGCAGGTAGATTGAGAGCTACAAACAACAGAAGTAATAAAGAAGCATACAGGAATTGGGAACTCACCAACTGCTCCTGGCTCTTCATCTGATCAACAGCTTGTCTCTCCAGCTCTTCTTTGGCACGGAGAGCAGCAATGCGTTCTGCCTCCAATCTTTCTGCTTCAAACTGAGCTCTTTTCCTTTCTTCCTCCAGCTCATGGGCTTTTCTTATCTGTTCAGATAATTCTGTTTAACAGAAACAATACAAACTCTATTGGTAAGGGTGTATTTCAATCAGTGCAGATGTGAGAAAGGACTTGCATTTTCTCATAGGCTGGGCCACTCTATAACATTTTACAAGTTCTGCAACAGATAATCCAAATCATCAAGGCAGTTTGGAACATTGATTCTGCTAAGCTATAGGCCTGATGGGTATGGTTTTGTTCCCTTCAGCTCCTCCAAACTTGTGAAGTTATTAAACAAGAATGTGTGGACATGTGAAAGGCAGTTTATGTGAGAACAAGCAAGAAAGGGTCATCTTTCTCACAGCAAGCTTGTTTGGCTAAGCAATGAGACTGTCGTCTGGAAATTCCCAGGAGTTTTGATGTCTAGAGGGTTACATAAGTGGGGTTGGCTGGTATTAATGATGGGTTTGTACTGGGCTATTCAGCTTCTTTGCATCAGTGGTTAAAATGGTATAAATTATAATGCCGCGTACACGCGATCATTTTTAATGGTCTATAAAAAACTTGTCTCAAAAATGCAAATTTAGAGGAATTCCTTGAAAAATTTAACATTTACAAAGCAGCACAGACAAGCAAATATTGCTCTACACATCTTATGGACCGCCTTCTGCACATTTACGTCGGCAGAATGGCACGGCTGGGCACATCAACGTATATATACGTTGATTCTAGTACCCAGCCGTGGGTCATGGGCGCGCGCCCGCGGCGCGCTCCCGTGACCCGGTCCGAAGCTGCGGGACCGGGACCGCGGGACTCGCGGACCCGATCGCCGCTGGAGTGGTCCCCGGAGCTGAAGAACGGGGAGAGCCATGTGTAAACATGGCTTCCCCGTGCTTCACTGTGGCCGCAGCATCGATCGCGTCATGCCTGTTATACGGGGACGCGATCGATGACGTCACACCTACAGCCACACCCCCCTACAGTTGTAAACACACACAGTCAACACACAAATCCTACAGCGCCCCCTTGTGGTTAACTCCCAAACTGCAACTGTCATTTTCACAGTAAACAATGCAATTTAAATGCATTTTTTGCTGTGAAAATGGCAATTGTCCCAAAAATTTGTCAAAATTGTCCGAAGTGTCCGCCATAATGTCGCAGTCACGATAAAAGACGCTGATCGCCGCCATTAGTAGTAAAACATTTTTTTTTTTATAAAAACCAACCGATAAACGCTCATTGCGTTTTTTTTTACCAAAAATAAGTAAAAGAATACGTATCGGCCTAAACTGAGGAAAAAAAAAATGTTTATATATATTTTGGGGGGATATTTATTATAGCAAAAAGTAAAAAATATTGAATTTTTTTCAAAATTGTCGCTCTATTTTTGTTTATAGCGCAAAAAATAAAAACCGCAGAGGTGATCAAATACCACCAAAAGAAAGCTCTATTTGTGGGGAAAAAAGGACGCCAATTTTGTTTGGGAGCCACGTCGCACGACCGCGCAATTGTCAGTTCAAGCGACGCAGTGCCGAATCGCAAAAAGGGGCAAGGTCCTTTACCTCCATTTTGGTCCGGGTCAAAGGTGAATCCTTTAGTAAAAAAAAATTATAATAATGCAAAATGTGGCCCATAAACTGAACTCTATGTTAGCCTATGTGCCCATGCACACCTGGGCGTGTTAATGAGCTTTGGAGTTTATTGGCTTTTTTTCTGAACGCCCGAAATTTGCGTTTAAAGTGCCGTTTTTCGGCGGGAAAAAACGCTAAAAAACGCCGGCGCCAGCGTTTTTTTTCCCATTGAAAAAAAAAAAGCTATTGCAAAAACGCTAAAAAACGTTGCAAGGCTCCCTGCAAAGCTACTGGCGGTTTTTTATAGCTTTTATCAGCTTCAGTGTGCATGGAGCCTAAAGAGTGCTAAATCCTGATTGGTAATGCTGCATTACCTCTCTCTGCTCTCTTAGTCTTCTCTTCATATTCATGCAACCTGAACATGAGTTCCTCCTTTTCTCTTATCATCTGGTCCTTCTCTTTCTCCACTGCTTCCCTCTTTTTCTTCTCATTTTCAAGTTGTTGCCTGTGTAAAACACAATAAAGAGGGAAAATCACTATTATTATTATGCAGGATTCATATAGCGGCAACAGTTTTCGCAGCGCATTACAATATAAAGGAAGACAGTACAGTAACAACACAGAAAAATTACAATAGTGTTAAAAGGGCCCTGCTCACAAGCGCTTACAATATAATAGGGTGGGGCAAGTCATACAAAGATTATAACTGGGGGAGATGAGCTAAAGGAAGTGATAACATTTCAGTTTGTTGGAGGCGTGATAGGCTTCCTTGAAGAGGGATCGCCTAAAGGAATGGCGGTCCATGCATGTGACAATGTGGGAGAGCATGTGCCCGCTGCAGGCCCCGCAGACTCGATGTCCGCCGGCGACCCACAATCCTGGTACACAGAGGCAGAACGGGGATCTGCCTATATAAATAAGGCGGATCCCTGTTTTAACAGGAGACATCATGGAGATCTACTGTTCCTAGTGATCGGGAACAGCGATCTCTGTGGTGTTGCAGTGAGCCCAGCCCCACACAGTTAGAACACACCTAGGGAACACAGTTAACCCCTTGATCGCTCCCTAATGTTAACCTCTTCCCTGCCAGTGTCATTATTTTAGCAATGATCAATGTAATAATGTCACTGGCCCCCAAATAGTGTCACTTAGGGTTAGATTTGTAATACGCTTCTAAAACGCTTAAAACATGAATGTAAAAAGCTGCAAAAACACTTTGCTCAGGTGTGAATGGAGCCTAACTGTTTTATTCCCTGGGCTCTTTTTATTACCGTTCAAGCTGCTTCTGGTTCTTTTCTTCCTTAGCCTGTGCTTTCATCTGCTGTACCTCGATAGTATCTGGCTTTCTGCGACGCATGTACAGCTCATGGTTACCCATACACAACTGCAAGATCCGCTTGTTAATCCTCAGGCGTGGAGCATAGAAGACAAAGTCCTGTGTCAACAGAGATAATAGTTAATACAGTGATACAGGACTCTCAAACAATATCTGAAGAATCAACCATTAAATCTCAACTAAGGCCAGACTATTTTTTTTGTACAGCAGTATGGGAAGTATTAAATCCACTAGTATTTATTTCTGCCCTTGTCCCTGTTGAGAAGTTTGCATATCCCTAAAAGCAGCAAAAACATGAGAGAGGTTCTAACCATTTCCTACTCTACCTGAAACAATAAAAAGAGGAATTCTAAGTACCTATAACATTATGTAAAGTTCTGTATCTTGGCATAGGACACAGGACTCAATTGACGAACCATGAGTTATATGTTGATACCTTCAGGTACTGGACACTGGTGAACAGATCCAATACGTATAGCAGGAATATCCATTCCATAAGAAATGTTACACTTGAATAATGGAATCTGAACCTCCTATCCTCGGTAGATACCTCAATGTGTTGAAGGAACTGCCAAAGAGAAGCTCGCCATCAAAGGGCATGCGAAAAAGGCATTTGCATGCACCCGATACAAGCTTTGAACCACAGGATTCTGCATATGGACAGAAAGTTAAGACATACAATTTCCAAAGTCATGAAGATCTTAAGCGGTCAGATCTTGACAGAAGTATCAGTTAAAGGAAGTAAATAAACCTAGTAAAAAAATAAATAGTAGGAGAATATTTCTCCAAGACGAGAAGGCATCCATCACATAAAGACACTGGTAAAATACTTCAGCCTCACAGAATGGACGAAGTTAAAAGGGGACCGTAGGGGGCAGATCCAACAAAAAATGTTGCCAGTGTCCAATCACCTTAAGGTAGTGGCATATAACTCATGGTCTATAAGTTGATTTCCATGTGCATGATAGAGATATAGGAGGTAGATGGGAGCTCTGGCCTCAGTGATATCTTTGATGATAATTTCAAAGATTGGTCCGAAGAGACATTGTCTGTGGAAGACTAAAGTCTTGTACACACAATCGGATTACCTGACGGTGTGATGTGTGATGACATGCTGTTGACGGATAATCCGACCGTTTTTATTGTTGTTGGATTTTTCGCAGACAAATGTGGAATAGCATGCTTTAAAATTGTCCGCCAACAATTGTGTGTTGTCTGACTATCCGATCGTGCGTACACAAGTCCGTCAGACACAACTCCAAAGTATAGACACGCATGCTCAGAAGCAATGCTCACCATAACACAACATTAGCATAAGTTGCCCAAAGGGTGGCGCTAAGGAGCTGAAAAACCATGTCGCTTTCTGTTTGTTGGCCGACAATTATTTGCCATTTGTATGCAAGACAAGTTCATGGCCAACTCCCTTTGGACAAAAGTCAGAGGCTTTGTCCACAGAAAGTCTGATCGTGTGTACGAGGCTTAAGTGGGTCAAATGATCCCAGGATGCAGTGTCCGCATTCCAACATTTTAACCAGAGCTCTGCTTATTTCCAATGACAACAGACCCATAAAGACGACGAGCCAAGAAGTTTTAGGCAGGCCATTATAGCTGAAAGGTAAGGCTCCAGGCATCTGCTCTTTAATGTAAGAATTCCCTCTACTGGCTAGTGGTTTCCTTTTTAGGGTTGGTCACTGGCAGATACACAGTGGATATAGAACACATGTTTAACAAAACCCTTCTCAAACAGGAACACATTCAGTAAGTGCTCAGAGGGGCATCTGGGAGCCATCAGGGTGTTTCCAATTTCCCATAGATGAATACATCATGAATAGGATTGTAAAGACAAGGTTTAACTCGAAGAGTGGGTATGATCAGAAGGTCTTTGCATCTGTACCAGAGACAGTAGGTTGATCCTCAAGAATAGTATATACTGCATCAATAAGAGCTAAAACAGTATCTTTAAAATCTGTTTTAAGAACAGAGTATAGTCTAATCAAAGACAGTCTTGTCAGGGAGAGACTGAGGTGACCCAGAATTAGATTTAAAAATGGTTACTGTGGCCGATAATCAGGTTGCCTCTTAAGGCCGTAGGCAGAACAGCAATAAACTCAATGAGGGAGAATGGATAGGCCTTCTGCAGACAGAAACTGTGAGAAACATGAGTGACTGTGGTAAAGGCCCTGTTGAATAGAACAAGGGACCTGGCTTTCTTAGGTGGAGCTAAGAAGGTTTTTGATGACAAGCTCATAGACCTTATAATCATAGGGTAAAAGGATTCCAGATTGCAAATGTCACAACTCCTAGAAAGAAAGTGTAAGTTGGGGCTCCCCTATTGCAGCAGGATCATCCCCTGGATACAGACAAGTTGCGACCATGTGGAGGAAGACAATTAAGCAAAGGTTGGAGGAAGAGCTGCAGGTACCAATTTAGACCTCTGGTAACCTGTGAAGGTCTGATGGCTCACAATGGCCAAAGTCACAGTAGGCCTGCAGAAGTAAAGGACTGGGATTGGAGTACAGTGAGGCTCGTTGAAAAGCTGAATTAGCCATGGAAAGATACTTCCCCAATGCCGAATGGTGGGGAAAAGAATGCAAAGCACAAAGAAACTGATGGAAAGCAGAAAATATGAATGCACCCAATAATCCAAACAATGAGTTAATGCCTCATGCCAATAAGCCTACTTGCAGAGTGAGACTTTAGAAATAGGGCAAATGGGGTCTGAAAAGTGCTGTACATTGAAACCAGTGCCCAAAGGCCACTTCAAGGATAGCCCGGCCCCTGCAATGTCCAGTCCAAAGGGGTCCGGTCACAGCACTACAAAAGTCAGGTTTAGTATAGGCCATGCTGGACAGCTGAAAGCATAGAGATCAGTTCTAGCAGTAAGGTAGAAGAGAATCCTAAATGAAGAAAAAAAATATGGTCATAAAATGGCAAAAAAAAGTTAGATTTATTCCAGTAGAACTGAAGAATATGTACTTCCTTCTGGGGCCTAAATATAGAAACTGAGGCAGTTACTGCTGATAGTAGGAAGGGCCATCTTGGGCTGGCCTACAGTTTTGGTTCTTTGTCAGTGATCAATCCTCCAGTAGGTGGCAGTATAACTGTAGGTAATGACTTCTTGTGTTTATGGATGGAATAAAAAGAAAAGCTTTTGTCGTTATAAGCAAGAGAATTGAACCAAACGACAAGTCCTCTATACAGGTTTTTCATGTTTCATTTTCTGAGTGCAGGCTTCAAACGGAAACACAGGAGCTGACCAGTTTCAAGAGAACTGCATCATACAACAAGTTCTCTATACAGGTTTTTCATATTTAATTTTCTAAGTGCAGGTTATAAAAGGAAATGCAAAAGCTGACTCTAGGCAATAGTCATATTCAATTTTTTACCATTTCATAAAACTACCATCGAGAATGTGATTATAACAGAAACATATGGTGCCAGCACATAAGTAGAATACACTGTTATTGTAATATATTACAGAAATCCACCTAAAAAATGTGTTTATTAGGTGGTATTTATGAAGGTTATGTGGTAGGGTGATGGAGAAGGCAGTATATATGTGTAGTATATTTCATTTATTTTTCTCTACCACAATACAAATAAGTTACAATCTTGTAAATGTGAATTACTACTTAAGAAGTAAAGACAACGCCACTTCCTGTTTACACTAAGCCTTTTATTAGAATAGAAAAAAGAATAGCATTTTAGTGCTGTAGTCTTAGGCCTTGTACACACGACGGGAAATATCCGCTGTAAACGGTCCCCGGACCGTTTACAGCGTATATTTGCGCCGGGATGTTTTGATCCGATGGCTGTACACACCATCGGATCAAATTCCCCGCCGGCGGATAGCGCGGTGACGCGGCGGTGACGTTGACGCCGCCACGTGACCGCCACGTCACCGCACCAGGAAGTAAACACTTCCGCGCGCATGCGTCGGATCCATTCACAGGATACGACGCATGTGCGGCAAGATATGTCCGCTGGTTTGCCGTACTAACCAGCGGACATATCTGCCAGCCAGCTATCCGGCGGAAATATTTCAAAGCATGCTTTGGAATTTTTCCGCCGGATGAATCCAGCAAAAAGCGTCCGTTTGCCCCTACACACGAGGGGATTTTTCCGCTGAAATGGTCCGTCGGACCATCTTCAGCGGATTTATTCCCTCGTGTGTACAAGGCCTCAGGGGACAGAATAAAGTATGATGTGTGCTGCAGAAAACAGGGTTCATGCCTACTGTGATAATGTTCCCATTCTGACTATGATATGACATATATTCTACAAACCACAATACATGGTACTGTAAGTGACACACGGCAACCCCACTCAATGCACTGTGCTGGCTATGCCATATTTCAACTCGCCCATTTTTTACATTATGTGATATGGTACACATTGCATACCGCTTATTTGTACAAGAATATACTCACACTGGTTTGATTTCTGAATTACACCTCAATGTTTAATATATAGGCACACTCTTGCTAGTAATGAGTACCAATTGGATATTAACGAGCATCAGGCCATTTAAAGGGAGAATACTAGATGACTTAAGTTAAAATTACCCAATGGGGGTTATTTACGAAAGGCAAATCCACTTTGCAAGTGCACATTCAAGTGCAGTTGCTGTAGATCTGAGGGGGGCATGCAAGGAAAATAAAAAACAGCATTTTTGCTTCCACAAGATTTGATGATAAAATCAGCAGAGCTTCCCCTCATTTCAAAGCTTCCCCTCAGATCTACAGCGATCAATAGTAACTGCACTTTCAAGTGCACTTGTAGTGTAGAGTGGATTTTCCTTTAGTAAATTAACCCCAATATGTCATAATAATCAGTGAGGCTGGGTTCACACTGAAGCACGATCCGGCTCACAGCAGGAGTCCTGTGCGTCTCTATCCACTGTTTCAGGTCCAATTTTAGCCAAATTTTTGGGCTTTTTGGCCTGAAACTAACCAAAAGACGCACAGGACAATTCACATCGGAGCCGCTGCGGAGATGTGTGAACTGGCTCCATAGATAAAAGAATTTACAAAAGAAAAAATACTGCGCTATCTAATAATAAGTGAATGGAGCAGCTAACACAACAAAGAAGATCCAAATTGTTATAAATATTGTTGAAAAAGGTGTAGCGCTAATAATGAATAGATTTCAAGTGAAAAAAAAAAAAAAACAATAAATCATAAATATCAATACCACATGTGAAAATTATAATGAAAATATAAAATTATAGTCCATATATCCTCCAACTAGATTGTGGTTTACCCTCTAAAGTATATTGATTCAAGTCTGATTGGCCTAGTGGGTTTATGCCCTTCTTGGTCCAATCCATCCGGTAAGCTCCTTGTCATAAGTGGTGACGGATCTTTAAATTAGAAATCACCGTTGGATTTTTTTTCACTCACTCCTGCAATGGGACTTTCTCCTTTTTGTAATTCGTTTCTGGTGTAGTCCAGATCTTATTTGCAAATGTATTCACTAGTTGGAGGATATATGAACTATAATTTTATATAGTACATTTTTTCATTATCATTTTCACGTTTGATATTTATGATTTATATGATCATACTGTATGTGCACTTACTGGAGCTTTCTTGTCGATTGGCTTGATAATAAATTTCTTATCATTAAAGGAGATATTTCTAATTTCACTCCAGGGAAACCCAATCTTTGGAGTCAGCCTAAAAGAAAAATAACACTTTTTAAATATAACATAATAATGATAAAAATATTAGCATGTAGCAAAAAATAATTAAAGTGATTCATTTTAGGAAAGTTTTTTGTTACCAGCCATCATTCCTGTTCATCCATTAACAAATATATCATCAAGCAGCATAAATTATTTATTGTCACTCTCATGAATTACATGGACCCTGTATTCCTGGTCAGGCGTATCTTAGCATTTTGATATATGAATGACCACAGATGACCAGGGCACTGTATAGAATATGACCGGAACAAACTAGCTGATCAGTGAAAAGGTGAGGGGGATAGGTCAATTGGCATCTTTTAAAGTACCAATTACTGTTTTTAGGTGTGAAACCGTCCGTAAAACGAAAATGCTCCCATCTACACAATAAAGTTTCACCCTGCCTGAACATTTGATATTTCTATTCTAGATCATTCTTAAAGTTGAACAATAGCTGTAAAATATAGGGCCACCTTGTGTTCCCCAAACATTGTTATTCCCTAAGCCCAGAGGCGATTTAGTTTGCATGTGCTGCGCTATATAATTTTCCCAGTACAGGTTGCTATTATTGTCTTTATTACAGGAAGCCTATGCACGGAGGCGACGTTTATGTAAGGGTCATAATACACAGGTATTTGTGTTTTTGCTTCTGCTGAGCAATTGTAAAGGATTTGAAATGAAATAACTGTTACCAATATTTTGGCAAAGTTATAACAATACTATATATTTTTTAGTCAAGTGTTTTAGGGCGGAACATTAACCACTTAAGGACCGCCGCATGTACATTTACGTCGGCAGAATGGCACCGACAGGCACATCAACGTATATATACGTTGGTGCCTTTGGGGGGATCGGGGGTCCGATCGGACCCCCCCCCCCCCGTACATGCGGCGGTCCGCGCGGCTGCAGGAGCGATCCGACAAGAGGGGACGGCTATTCATTTTTGTCCGCCCCCTCCGGATCGCTCCCAGCCAATGCGCGTGCTCCCCCTGCAGTGCACTTCCTCCTCCTGTGTAAACACAGGAAGGAGGAAGCGATGTGATCTCTCCCTCAGCGGGTTTTTCAACCACCGCTGAGGAGAGATCACAACACAGTAAGTCTGCACAACACTACACTAACACTACACAAAAAACACATTTAACCCCCGCGATCCCCCCCCCCCCCTCCCTCCCCCTGTCACAGTGTCACTGAATGCAGTAATCATACATGTATGATTACTGTATTTAGTGTCAGTGTGACAGGCAGTGTGACAGTCAGTTAGTGTTAGGTTCAGGGTAGCCCCCGTACCCCCCCCTAATAAAGTTTTAACCCCTTGATCACCGCCCTAGTTAACCCTTTCACTCCCTATTGCCAGCATCACTAAGCGATCATTTTTCTGATCGCTGTATTAGTGTCGCTGTTCCCGCTAGGTAGCTAATTTTTTTTTATTGCGATTTTTTTTTTACTAAAGACATGTGGCTAAATACATTTTGGCCTAAATGATTGACTAAAATTTAGTTTATTGATTTTTCTTATAACAAAAAGTAAAAAATATTGATTTTTTTTCAAAAATGTCACTCTATTTTTGTATATAGCGCAAAAAATAAAAATCGCAGAGGCGATCAAATACCACCAAAAGAAAGCTCTATTTGTGGGAAGAAAAGGACGCAAATTTTGTTTGGGAGCCACGTCGCACGACCGCGCAATTGTCTGTTAAAGCGACGCAGTGCCGAATCGCAAAAACCCTTTGGGTCATTTGGCAGCATATTGGTTCGGGTCTTAAGTGGTTAAACCAAAAATAAAAAAGGAGGTAAAGTTTTTTAGCAGGATGATTTGGAATCATTGTCAGAATCCAAATCGAAGCAAAACGCACAACTCACATTTGGTGCCAATATTCTTAGTGGCATCAGAAAACATTTGCGACTCACTATGTCTATGATATCACAATGAATTAAGTAGCTGTACAATAGCTAGTTATACCCCTAATCATATTTGCCATACAGGGGATACTGGGACAATGGGCAGAAATGTGCTTGGCAACATATGCAAAGAAAGTCACAATGGAAATGAAACTTTCCTAAAAACCATCATGGTGCCAAGTTATTATGTTAGAGACCTGCAATTAAGAGACCTAACATGCATACTGGAAAGCTGCACTGATTAACCTCCCACTGCTTTCTGAAAAGCAACCCTCTATATACGTAAGAGAGCTGCAAATTCCAGGAATTCAGGTGTCTGGCCTATCCACTTACAATAAGTAGAAAATCACATGCTGCACTCACAAGGTAACTTTGTAGTGCTAGCTAGCTGGTATGTTCCAAACAGGAAAAGTTTTCTTCTGATCAGTCCTTTACTTTGTTGGATGTAGCAGCTTGAAAAACCTGTTTGTGTCTCCATAGTGACACTGTAGGGTTCCAGTATTTCAAATAATGAAAAAAAGTCCTGGCAGTTTCTGTTACGTAACCTACAGACAGGCACTCCTTGTTTCTCCACAGGGTGGAATCTGCAAGGTTGGCAGCTTACAAAAGAGTGACTTCATGTACTCCTTTCTATTTCTCTAGACAGGGCAGGATGGGGGCTAACCACACCTTGTGCCTTACAGAGCTGCTGCTACTCAGGCATTTCACCAGATGGACACCCCTCAGTATATCCTTCCAGTAAAGATAAACTGGTATAGCCATGTGCTCCATTCCTTCTCTTTTATTATGCTCACTATTAAATATGCAATAGATAAACTGATTAGCTGTCACCCAAACATTCTAACTTATGCCTTGGCATACACATATTGCAGTCATTAACCATTTCAGATCTGCGCTATGGCCGAAAGACGGCCGCAGCGCGGACCTGAACTGCCGGGTGGACGTCCATGGGCGACGTACTGCTGTTCTCTTCCGTGTTGCTTGCCGCTGAGGGCGCGCATCGCGGAAAAGCTGTGCCCGCTGTGTCTCATGTGGGTGCCAATGCGCGAGCCTGGCAGCTCGCGATGTCCTCCAGGTACTCGCGATCGACAGTCACAGAGCCACGGACGTGGATGTCTGTGTGTAAACACAAACATCCACGTCCTGTCAAGGAGAGGAGACCGATGCTCTGTCCCTTGTATATAGGGACACAGATCGGTCACCTTCCCCAGTCAGTCCCCTCCCCCCACAGTAAGAATCACTGCCAGGGCCTACACTTAACCCCTTTCCCGCCCCCTAGTGTTAACCTCTTCCCTGCCAATCACATTTATACAGTAACGGTGCATTATTATAGCACTGTTCGCTGTATAAATGTGAATGGTCCCAAAAGTGTCCGATGTGTCCGCCGCAATATCGTAGTCCTGACAAAATCGCAGATAACCGCCAAAAAAAAATATATATATTTAAAATTTCATAAATCTATCCCCTATTTTGTAGGCGCTATAACTTTTGGCAAAACTAATCACTATACGCTTATTGGGATTTTTTTTTTTAACAAAAATATGTAGAAGAATACGTATCGGCCTAAACTGAGAACAAAAATATATATATTGTGCTTATTTCAAATTGTCGCTGTTTTTTTGTTTATATCGCTAAAAATAAAAACCGTAGAGGTGATCAAATACCACCAAAAGAAAGCTCTATTTGTGGGAAAAAAATTATAAAAAAATTTCATTTGGGTACAGCGTTGTATGAACGTGCAATTTAATTCAAAGTGCGTCAGCGCTGAAAGGTGAAAATTGGTCTGGGCAGGAGGGGGGTTTAAGTGACTAGTAAGGAAGTGGTTAAGTAAATGTAAGGTCCTTGTGCTTTCCCCGAAATATACAGGGCTCAGTTCACTATAGAATAATACATGTGATATTTGGGTCACATATCCAAATATCACATGTGATAATGAAAACGTCAATTCACTCTAGGTTTATGCTGTATTTACCTCAAAAATAGGAAACGCTCTGTAAATACTGCATAAACCTGTGAAGTCAATTCACAAAAAAAGTGAAGAAATAATATTAAATAAGTTGTGCTCTTGTCGCATACAGCCTCTCTATTGCTCTTGCCTATTCACAGAGCGCTTTATAATAATTGAACTCATTGACAAAATACAAAGGCTTCTGTGGATGAACAGCTGGGAGGAGCAGGCAGTGATGCTGTGTGCAAGAATATAGTGTCGCTCCCATCAGAGCTCTGGTAGTGTAGCGATTAAGGGTTAGGGGTTAAAAACACACATTTTAAAACAAACGTTTTTTATATACTTTTCAGATTGCTTTGACTGACATCATATGCAGATCAAAGCTCAAAGTGATGGGTTGGCCACTGAACATGACCCATTAGATAGAGCCAATTGCTAGACTTGCAAAGTGATATTCAGAGGACATTAAGAAAAAAAAGCAAAAAAAAAAAGAAACACAGGCATTTAAGGTGGCAGTATCATCTCCTGAATGCCTGTCTGCCGCTCCTGTATTGTTCTCTGAAAAGCAATCTGCTGGGTCAAACGAGTCAAACAATCCAGTAAATGCCTGATTACTTACTTGTCATCATGTTCATAAATATTCAAGCCCAGTGAGTCAACTCCCAGCCAGAGGTCTGTTCCCTTTTTATTCTTAATTTCAAAGTAGTTGATGCCGTACATTTCTAAGTCTTGGGCTATCTTCAGGTATTCCAGCATTGAATCTTCTCTATAGTAAAATGAAAATGAAAAATCAGTAAATGGTTATTGTACAATATCTCTATCTAAAATGCTGTTTTTTAATTTCCTTGCATATATCCATCAGATTTACAGCGAATGCACTTCCAAGTGTACTTGTAGTGCAAAGTGGATTTGCCTTTAGTAAATAACCCCCTTTTGTCATGAATGCTTCTATAGGACATATCTATTCTTCCCACCACTTCCTTGATGCTACACCGCTCTGCCAGCCTCTTTACCCAAAGGAAAATCTCAGTCTATACAAGTCATTTGTTATAAAGAAAAAAATGTGCAGCGCTTCGATAATTACTGGTATGTATATATACAGAGCTTTTTTTCTCGGAAAATAGGTACAGGAACTCAACCACGACCCGTTCAGATTTCACAAACAGTAGAAGGGTCTTAAAGGGGCATTAAATACCAGAATTTGCATTACATACAGAGTGCAGAGTTCAGGGGGTTACAAAGCTGTCACTTGTAAACACAGAAACCAGACTTCTGTGTTTACAAGTGATTGTGGTGAGCAGGCACCAAAGGGTCTGAGCCAAAGGTGGTGGAACTGAGTTCCCCCAAGTTCCCCCAGAAAAAAAGCCCTGTATATATATATATATATATATATATATATATATATAAATAAATAAAACACCAAAAATTATATCATAAAGTTATGTAAATAAGTAACAACATTTTATATAGAAGTGATGGTCCTTAGTGATCTATAAATCTCTTTGGACCACTCCAACAAAGTTCTTTAAATGTGTCCCACAGCTAATCGAATGCGCTCGCCAGAAAGTGTTGCGTCTGAGGCCTCGTGCACACGACCGGGTTTCTCGGCAAAAACCAGCAAGAAAACTGCTTCTTGCCGAGATTCCCCTTTCGTGTGTATGAGGCGTTCAGGTTTCTCGTCTGGAAATCTGGCCAGAATCTCGACAAGAAAAAAAGAGAACCTGCTCTTTTTTTTCTCATCAAGATTATTGTTGGCCTGTTTCTTGACGAGAAACAGACAAGAGTATGTATACTTTCCTGTCAACATAGAAACCCGTGCATGCTCGAAATGACTTTGACATATGCACGGTAGCTTCCACGGCATAGGTAGGTGAAGCAAGATGGCGGCAACGGCTTTGAATGTGATGAGCGCTTGCCCGTCATACGCGATGACATCACCGCGCTCTTTCCTTTCAAGAGAACAGCGGTTCTTTTGAAATGAAAGTCAGTACACTCCGGCGGGAAGAGTTTCTTGCCAAGAATCTGGTCAGGGAAAACAACGGGTTTTTCCTGACGAGATTCCCAGACGTGTGTACAAGGCCATAAGCAGCAAACTGGGTTTAAAGTTATCCAGATTCAATGATGTAACCATGGGGACAGGAGTGATGGCCTTCTGGAGATGAAAATCGCTAGGTCAATAGCCTTTGAGAACAGCAGATGGCTGGCAGGACTTTGTGGAATGGATGCTCACCAAAAGCCAAAGAAATTGGTAATAGTATGGTAGTTAAAAGAATAATTTACATCTTTGTGCAACCATTTGATCTGGTGAGTGCATTATATTTGTGGTGGGACACTCCTGTGGTGATAATTTCACTAAACAACCCCTTAATAGGGAATTATCCTTTAAGAGTGGACTATTGTGTTTTAGCACTATGCCTATATGCTGCTTGTGTCTTTGCACAGCCATTTGATCCGGGCATTACATGACATTTTCATATTTTATTTAAATACACAAATATTCATCAAAAGACGTAAAAAGTTGCTACCACCCCCATTTTATTCCCTAGAGTATCTGCTAAAAAAATGTTTGGGGGGTTCTGCGTAATTTTCTAAGAAAAAAATACTAATTTAAACTTGTAAAAAAAAATTCCAGACAAGACCCGGTATGGAATTGGTTAAATTCTACACTATTACCAATTTCTTTGCCTTTTGGTGAGCATCCATTCCACAAAGTCCTGCCACCCATCTACTGTTCTCAAAGGCTATTGTCATCTCCAGAAAGCCATCACTCCTGGGAGTCTGTCCCCAGAGTTAGATAGTTGAATCTGGATGATACCTTTTGGCCCAGTTTGCTGCCTATGACTTGTGCAGAAACACTTTCTGGTGAGTGCATGGGATTAGTGGTGGGACACATTGAAGAGAGACTTATAGATCACCGAGGACATCACTAGTCAAGATTGACACACATATAAACATTTTTTTGGTACTTATTTACATCACTTTATGATATAATTTTTGGAGTTAGACAATTAGTTATATATACAGTAAAACCTTGGTTTGAGAGCGTTTTGCAAGACAAGCAAAAAGTTTTAATACATTTTGCCTTGGTATACAAGCGATGTCTTGATATAAGCGTAGCGTCATGTCACAACTGAGTATAAAAAAACAAGAGACGCGCCTTGAAGTGTAGCAATATGGTTACATTTAACCGCAAAGGCAAAAGGACGTACCTGTATGTCCCCTTTTGAGAAGCACCCACCGCAATCTCCGTGAGCGCGCCTGCGGGTCCCGCAGAGTTGATCGCCGGAGGCATACCCGCGGTAGTCTCACAGAGATATAGAACTGGGAGATGTTAGTGTAAACACAACATCTCCCCGTTCTGCCTAGTGACACTGTCACTGATCGTGTTCCCTGTCATTGGGAACACGATCAGTGAGGTGTCACAGCAAGCCACGCCCCCTACAGTAAGAATCACTCCTTAGGGAACACTTAACCTCTACAGCGCCACCTAGTAGTTAACACCTTCACTGCCAGTGCCATTTTCACAGTAACCAATGCATTTTTATAGCACTGATCGCTGTAAAAATTACAATGGTCCCAAAAATGTGTCAAAAGTGTCCGTTGTGTCCGCCATAATGTCGCAGTCATGATAAAAATCAAAGATCGCTGCCATTACTAGTAAAAAAAAAAAATATTAATAAAAATGCTATAAAACTATCCCCTATTTTGTAGACGCTATAACATTTTGTGCAAACCAATCAATAAACACTTTACCAAAAATATGTAGAAGAATACCTTTCGGCCTAAACTGAGGAAAAAAACATTTTTTTATATCTTTTTTTGGGGGATATTTATTATCGCAAAAAGTTAAAAATATTGATTTTTTTTCAAAATTATCGCTCCATTTTCGTTTATAGCACAAAAAATAAAAACCGCAGAGGTGATCAAATACCACCAAAAGAAAGCTCTATTTGTGGGGAAAAAGGGAAGTCAATTTTGTTTGGGAGCCATGTCCCACGACAGCGCAATTGTCAGTTAAAATGACAAAAGGTGGCCCAGTCATTTAGCAACAAAATGGTCCGGTTCTTAAGTGGTTAATGAAGGTACAACATTTAGCAACTTATTGCTGTACTCAGAGGTGCACTCTTTTTTTCTTTATTGTTTTTTACGGTTACTGCTAGCAGCTGTTCTTCTCTGAAAAGTGCTGGCGACTGTTTATTCTTTTTCACAAGTCATTTATTACCACTGTAATATAGAGAATCCAAGATCACCAGCCAGTCACTTGTAAAAATAAATAGTCTTTATTGGTCTCTCAATACAAGCAAACACACATAGCTTCCTTAGCTTCCTTCAGCAAAAATAAAGGCAAACAGTCAATAGTCCTAGTATACTGGTAATTAAGATAGCTAGAAATCCCACATTCTCACAGATGTCGATTAATTTATTCCACTCCATAGATAGGCGCTTACTCCTTCTTATTGCTTTTTAAGCCTCCCTTGAAGGTGGGTTAATCCTTTCAAGGACCAAAGTCCCTTTATTCAGGGTTCGGAGGATCTTTCCCACCCAAAGTCTCTCAGAGCCTCAGAATTCTGGGTCCAAAATGAAGACTTACCAATCCAGAGAAGTAAATCTGTCTTCTCTCCGACTGGACTACCCTCATCCAACATGGATCAGAACCCCCGAGTACTAAAAATGTCTAGGAAAATATGTCTCCCATTCAGGACCCTATTCCTGGAGTTTTGTACACCGTGTGATTCAGTTCCAATCAGTTCATTTACTATTATCTGTATCTGTACCTTTGGTCTCCTTAATGCCGCGTACACACGATCACTTTTTGTGATGAAAAAAAAAACGTCATTTTATCTGACGAAACAAAACAAAGTTTTTCAAACTTCATTTTCAAAAACGACATTGCATACACACCATCGTTTTTCCACAATGCTCTTGCAAAGCGCGGTTACGTAAGACACTTTCGACGGCACTCTGTTCCATTGAAGCTCCCATCTCATAACTTGCTTCTAAGCATGCACGGGTTTAAAAACGTCGTTTTAAACGACGTTTTGCCCACACACGGTCACTTTTTATGACACAAAAAACGACATTTTGAAAAACGACACAATAAATTCAAGCATGTTGGAATTTTTTTTGGGTCGTTTTTTTGCCCACACACAATCATTTTAAATGACGTTTTTTAAAACGTTGTTTTTTTTTCATCACAAAAAGTGATCGTGTGTACGCGGCATAAGTGTTTTGCTTTTGTGCATGTTTTATAATGTTCAACCTTTATTTTCTGATTTATAGCCCTAACAATACATCAGTGCTTTATAAATTAATAATAAGAACAATAATATAATATCAAATATGTAAATTAAAAGCACCAGAATTTCAGGAGAGTACCCAAACCCCACCTACATCAGGCTGTACTTAGAACAGATGGACAGGACCCCAATATCTTGCTTTCACAGTTCACTGAACCTAGTAGGCAACAATTATGCAATTCAGACTGCTGCTTGTATTGCTAGGTAGAGTGCATAACACCTCATAAGAAATATGTCCAATTCAGATGCTATATACTGGACTATAAAAAGAACTGCTTGTGTACAGTGTGGAGCTATTGCTTATTGAAGTTAAAAAGCCTTATAAGCAGCACAAGGGGCAGATACAACTATGCAGACCAAAGTCTAGTGCAGGTTGTGTTTCGGCAACACCTTTATGAACTATCTAGACTAGAGGATGTCAAAGAGAAAAGTATTAAATGATTAAATTCTAAAACAAATCTATTTCTCCTACATAACATATTTTATTTTTCCTTTATCTTTCAATGACAATAATAACTGTGATACTTGGCTATCAGCAGCCCAGCCTCCTCTTATTGCTTGTATTATATCACAACACTACACTTTACAACATTTATGGCAATCCATATTCATTGTACTGGAAAGACCTGATGACCAGCAACTCTACAAACATTGGGTTTCAATTCTTGAAATCAGTAGTCTACTGAGGTATAAAATGAATATACAGTATTAAATTGTATCTGCTTTGTCCCAATGCCAGCAAGCTGTTAGGTGACAAAAACATCCTGCATGCATAAAAAAATAAAACATAAAACACACGAATCTGTAGAACTTTAACCCACACCACAGGATGGAAATAGTTCTACAACCAATTGGGGTTGAAAGATGATCTTAGCACTGTCATTGCACCTATGCATCTGATATACAGACATCACCTTAAAGTGGAGTTCCACCCAAAAATGGAACTTCCGCTTAATCCACTCCTCGCCCTCTTACATGCCACATTTGGCATGTCATTTTTTTTTGGGGGGGGGGGGAATGGGGGCTTCAGGAGGAGTGGGACATCCTGTGCCACTTCCTCCTTCTGCCGAGGGGCTGGTAGCTTGATCGCCTTACTGCAGCCTCTCCCTGTAGGCGATCGCCTGTCCAATCGGACGGCGCAGCGCCGCTCGCACATGCGCAGTGACGCTCGCGCATGCGCAGTGGGTGCCCGGCCGTGAAACCGAAAGCTGTCACGGCCGGGTGCCCACACTTGGAATGAAGACGCCGGCCAGAGAGGGGAGGAGAGGAGCGGAGCCCAGGCCGGCGCGTCGCTGGAACTGTGGAGCAGGTACGTGTCTGTTTATTAAAAGCCAGCAGCTACACTTTTTGTAGCTGCTGACTTTTAATAAACATAAAAAAAGGCTGGAACTCCCCTTTAAAAAATAATAGTTTCTTAAAGCTGTAGCGGTTAAGAACATTGACAAAAAACCATCTACCACTGACAGAGCTGCTTACAACTATCATCTTTTATTTATTCATATAAAACCTTTATCCTAATAGAAAAAAACTTCTGCTGTGCCTGCTTGTGTAACTTCAGTGTGAGCTGGAGTTTGGCTTAAATTTGTCAGCGTATCTAAATCTAGCCAGATTGTCTGGTGAACACACAGGGAAAATAACAATCAATGGGCAGCAGCGAACCGCCGGCAAAGCGCCACTGTGGCAGTGTTTTTAACCTTTTTTCGGCCGCTAGTGGGGGTTAAAAGCTCCCTGCTAGTTGTAACGCGCCGCTAAAAATAGTGGTGCTTTACCGCCGACGCCCTAGTGCTTTCAGTGTGACTTCCTGAAGAGCCAATCGCGCCGAAACATATGTTGGAGCAGAGGATCCGTCATTTCCAGGTCCATATTTGATACCCCACATCAGGCTTTGCCCTTCGGAACGAGACGTGGAATGCGCGACAACTCCAGGGATCAGCTGACTCACACACGCTGTTTACACCTAGTGCCAGGCACTATTACATGTGAGTGTAACTGCTATTATTGCTGCTGTTTTTACTTTATTAAAAAATTACTACACTATGAGACTTTTATCCGTTTCTCCTGTGGAGACATTTTTTACATTCTAGCCCCTTCCTGAGTGGCCATTGGAGTGGATTTATGCCATTAGCAAAATCAATCTGGTGTTCCCAAAGCGTTTTTTGACCGTCCTGTAAAAAGAGGTCAAACAGCTCTGGTGAGTGGCCATCTTCATACTGAGCACTCGTGGTGGAAGATCTAGAAGTTTTATCTCAGAGCATTCTGTTTTGGTTTTGGGTTTTATTCACTTATGGACTTTATGCTTGCTTATTTTTTCATTAATGTGCACATTTAAGTTTGATGCAGTGTTTTTCTTTGTGCCAGTTTTTCACGTGAACATGTATAGCGCCTTTTTCTTTACTTTATAATTCTACACAGTTTAGTGATTTGTTCACTTTAAAGGGGGCAGCTGTTGGTTTATATGTTCTTATCCCCAAAAGGCGACATTTTTTTTTTTGGTATATATTTTCTAGCACTCTTACTTCTGTGGCAGTGATGGGAATAATTTAGACTCGCTTAAAAAACATATTTCATTTTGAGACAAAAAAGGGAAGGTGGGAAAGTTGATATAAAAAGATGATTTTTTTTTTGCAACGATTATTCCGTCTAAAATAATTGTGTTTTCTTGCTTATGGGGCGTTTTGGAGTGGGACTTACATACTGGTAATGTGTATTTGGATGTTTGAGTAAGATACAAACCACAAAACCAAACTTACTTAAGCATTCCGCGGTGCTCCGTGTGCCACACCTCAATTCTCTCTTCCCACTGCTCTCTGGAAAGCTTGTGCTGATCCAACACTCTAGAAACACAAGATACATGGACATTCATTTCACAGATTAGTTTCTTATAACTGTACAATCATGTAAAGTGTCCCTGTGACCTGCCAATGCAGGGCAAAGCAACAGGTTCATGTGAACTTGTTATTCCTTGCCCTTCCTCCTACATGACAACACCAGTGATTGGTGACTGGCCACCCACATACAGTACTTATTGCTGTTCATGGGAGGGAGACTTCAGTCTTATGTACTTTTCACAGGACTTCTGGCAGCCGAATGTGTGCAAAGAAAGAAAGTATAAGCAGCTGCCATTTATGTATGGGATTCTGCTAGGTTATTGCAATACTTAAAGTGGAACTCTAGCTTGATCACCCCCTCAAAACACCAACCAATCCTCTGTTTGTAAAACCTTCCCCCCTCCTTGAAGCATCCTTGTATTGTTTGAAAAATATAAAAAAATACATTTTTTCCCCCCAAGTCTTGAGTCAGGTCACATGATTTCACAGGTCCTTAACAATCAGTGGTGGGTGGCTACAGAATGCTACAAAAATAGGGTCACTTTATGACTGAGGCCAGAGAGTGACTCCAAGACAGCATGGACTCAAAGGAAGTTGGTTGAATGGCAGTAGCACTAGAGTAGCACTAGATCTCAAGAGAGGAATTAATCCCTGGAGAGAAGATACAAATTGCAGCAACCGCTGATTTTTTTTTTATTTCTAATCAAAGGGGGTCATTTATACATTTTTTAATACAAGCTGAAGTTCCACTTTAAAGTGGAGTTCCCCCAAAAAGTGGAATTTCCGCTTTAGCCTAGGTTCACACTGACAGCAGAAGTGAAATCGTGAGAGTTCAGCTAAACTCACACGATTTCATTCCCGCATGTCAGTCCCTACTTCTGGGGCAATTTCAGAGACATCTGTGCGGGTTTCTGCACAGATGTCTATTGAAATCGCACCCCGAAGTCGCCAAAAGTAGTACAGAAGCTACTTTTGGGAATGAGTGTGGCGCCGCAAATGCAGCATCGCACCGATTCGGACATTGTCATTGCCGGCAATAGCCGCCGATTTGCCACGTTAAATCGCATGCCAAATCCTTGTAATGTGAACCGGGTCTCAAGCACTCCTCACTCCTATTTAACAAAATGAAATGCAAGTCGCAACAAAATTGCAGAAAAGTAGTGCAGGAACATGATGTGAATGGTTCCATTGCTAAAAATAGGGTGCGACTTGTCATGTGATTTTGAAATGTCTAATTGCATGTCAAATTGCATTGATGTAAACAAGGGCTTAAATTAAAGACCCTCTTTAACTGACCGAGAAGTTGTTTATATTTTGTTGAAATTTTCTTGTTTTTCTGTGGCTAGGAAATTGTGTAATCTAATTATTGGTGTTACTTGTTTGTGTGCTTACCTTTGTGGCAAAAGGCGTTCTGGGCTCAGATATCCAGATTTGTGGATATCTTTGCTGTAGTCTCCAAATTTGGCTTGTACAGCATACGACCCAAGAAGGACAGCTGTCTCAGGAGGGCAGTACACTTCATCACTCAGTATACCATCTTTTACTTGCAGGAAGAACAGTTTCTGAGTGATCTCCTGGATCAGTTCCTCAGACACATCCTCAGGGAAGAACTTGGCACGAAATTTGAACTGAAGTGGGTTTTCTTTTCTGACTTCCTGTGCTGATACCTATATACCACAGAGACAAACAAAAAGGATATCAATATCTAGAAGTCATTTAAAAGGAAACCCTGAATAGTTCTCTGTGTGCGTTTAAACTCTTTTTTTTTTTAAATAATTTTTTTAACAATTATATATATATATATACATACATACATACACACACACAATTTGTGTTTTGCAAATAAACATTTACTACATGACAGGGGTTTTCAATAGACTATGGGGTATATACAGAGACTATCCTAATATCTCCATTCAAGTTCTGTAAACAGAGCAGCTCTTTCAGCACAGCTGAAAATGACAAGTTCTTTTGCTGTAAAAGGACACTGGAGCTCCACCTGCTGGTTGGCTAGCATAGTTTTATTTATTTTTTCATTAAGAAAGGTTTTCTTGAAAAGAAACAAAAACAAAGAGTATTGATACAGCAATTTTAAGACATCCTCTCAAACATACCAAATACCATTGATAACACATACACTGCTTGATTTGCATATTTATTCAAACATAACACGCCCCTCCTACACATAATCATTAGAGGTATACCAGCTAATGTAATAATATACATTATAATTTTTTAGCCATGACCCTGGACTCACGTATTGAAATGCTCAGCTAAATTCCATAACCAAAGGGACATGAATTAACCAATTAGTAGTCCATGACCAGATCAAGAAGACTCGGGGTATCCAATCATGGACCCCAAAGATTTTCAAATTTACGGGAGCATCCCCTATACTGGTAAATGTACTTCTCCAGTCTGAGAGGTTTACACATACACTGTACCCACTCCTTATAGGATGGAGAATCATCAGACTTCCAATAGCCAAGTATAATTCTCTGGGCTTGAAAAAGAGCTCTAGCCACAGCTTCTCTAGTAGGAGCTGGTAATTGGAAATCGTTTAATATGCCCAAAAGACATGGCTTGGAGTCAAGCGGGACAGAGATCTCAAATACAGTATTTAGAGTATTCATTATACTTACCCAGAATATATGTAATTTGCACACCGCCAAGTTAAACTAATCGGGTCCCTGTGATCCCTGGAACACTTACTGCAAGTGGGAGTATCTAATAAGCCTGGCTAGCATATTTACTTGACTAAAAACATTGTATTAGACCTGACTATACCATGTAAGATAAGATAAGATAAGATGAGTACACATCCACTAAAATTTTTCTTTAAACAGAAACATTTATGCACTTCCAGACTTAAGTCGGCCATACATGGGAGACAATCGCTGGAATAGTGATTGAGGGTCGGACTTTGAGGCAAGACGGAAGTATATAAAAAATATATGTTTATTACAAAGTACAAAAATATACAACAGTAATAGAAATAAATAAAACCATATAAATTAATAATTGAATATGGACAAATCCTTTGAAGTCGCCTACGCGTTTCGCCATTGGGCTTCCTCAGGGCAAGAAAAAAAGGGATTTTCGACAATGTACAGGTATTGTTGTATAGTCTAGAACACCATGGTGAATATATTCATGCAGAGTATTTGGAACATTCCACAGGGGTATGCAGTAATGTCAGAAAATTGTTTTAGAAAAACTCCAAAATTAACAAAATAATGTTGATCATCATTGGCAGATTACACCTAAAATAACAAAAAAATAGGAGGAGAAGTGTGTAGGACGTTGCCAAATATTAAGCAAAGGGCAATAAGCCCAGTCTCACAACTCCAACTATGGGGGTCTAGCTGGGGCAGTTTTCACATTACGTCATGTATAGGTATTTACATAGTGAACATCCAAACATACAGTGCGGAAAATAAGTATTTGAACACCCTGCTATTTTGCAAGTTCTCCCACTTGGAAATCATGGAGGGGTCTGAAATTGTTATCGTAGGTGCATGTCCACTGTGAGAGACATAATCAAAAAAAAAATTCCAGAAATCACAATGTATGATTTTTTTAACTATTTATTTGTATGATACAGCTGCAAAGAAGTATTTGAACACCTGAGAAAATCAATGTTAATATTTGGTACAGTAGCCTTTGTTTGCAATTACAGAGGTCAAACGTTCCTTGTAGTTTTTCACCAGGTTTGCACACACTGGAGGAGGGATTTTGGCCCACTCCTCCACACAGATCTTCTCTAGATCAGTCAGGTTTCTGGGCTGTCGCTGAGAAACACGGAGTTTGAGCTCCCTCCAAAGATTCTCTATTGGGTTTAGGTCTGGAGACTGGCTAGGCCACGCTAGAACCTTGATATGCTTCTTACAGAGCCACTCCTTGGTTATCCTGGCTGTGTGCTGCGGGTCATTGTCATGTTGGAAGACCCAGCCTCGACCCATCTTCAAAGCTCTAACTGAGGGAAGGAGGTTGTTGCCCAAAATCTCGCAATACATGGCCCCGGTCATCCTCTCCTTAATACAGTGCAGTCGCCATGTCCCATGTGCAGAAAAACACCCCCAAAGCATGATGCTACCACCCCCATGCTTCACAGTAGGGATGGTGATCTTGGGATGGTACTCATCATTCTTCTTCCTCCAAACACGGTTAGTGGAATTATGACCAAAAAGTTCTATTTTGGTCTCATCTGACCACATGGCTTTCTCCTATGACTCCTCTGGATCATCCAAATGGTCATTGGCAAACTTAAGACGGGCCTTGACATGTGCTGGTTTAAGCAGGGGAACCTTCCGTGCCATGCATGATTTCAAACCATGACGTCTTAGTGTATTACCAACAGTAACCTTGGAAACGGTAGTCCCAGCTCTTTTCAGGTCATTGACCAGCTCCTCCCGTGTAGTCCTGGGCTGATTTTGTCACCTTTCTTAGGATCATTGAGACCCCACGAGGTGAGATTTTGCATGGAGCCCCAGTCCGAGGGAGATTGACAGTCATGTTTAGCTTCTTCCATTTTCTAATGATTGCTCCAACAGTGGACCTTTTTTCACCAAGCTGCTTGGCAATTTCCCCGTAGCCCTTTCCGGCCTTGTGGAGGTGTACAATTTTGTCTCTAGTGTCTTTGGACAGCTCTTTGGTCTTGGCCATGTTAGTAGTTGGATTCTTACTGATTGTATGGGGTGGACAGGTGTCTTTATGCAGCTAATGACCTCAAACAGGTGCATCTAATTTAGGATAATAAATGGAGTGGAGGTGGACATTTTAAAGGCAGACTAACAGGTCTTTGAGGGTCAGAATTCTAGCTGATAGACAGGTGTTTAAATACTTCTTTGCAGCTGTATCATACAAATAAATAGTTAAAAAATCATACATTGTGATTTCTGGAATTTTTTTTTTTTTTTGATTATGTCTCTCACAGTGGACATGCACCTACGATGACAATTTCAGACCCCTCCATGATTTCCAAGTGGGAGAACTTGCAAAATAGCAGGGTGTTCAAATACTTATTTTCCGCACTGTAGTTTGAGAAGTCAACACCATAGGACAATATAGTCCACAAAGCCAGCAACTCTTAAGACCTATAGCGCACACGTGTGCCCCAGGGTAACAGCCTGTGCTATGTATATTTAACATATATATGGATGTGGCTTATGTGAGTTCTTTCCTTGTGTATTCTGTTTTTCCTTTCCCTCTCCCCTTTCTCCCTTTGTCCAAATTTCCTTTTGTTTCCTTTTCACTTCCCTTTTTACTTCGGCCATACATGGATCAAAATTGGGCCAGTTCAACAGGGACTGGCTGAATTTTTATTCATGTCTGGGCACTCTGGTTGTACACAAGTTGATTTATTGAGCATGGGCAGAAGACAGGATTGATGTAAGTAATATAAACCCTAACTTTTTTTTTTTTTTTTTACCGGTACATCTTACACCTACAAATAGTATGTTTGTGAAGTTAAAAGGGGCTCATGCAGCGTAAGCGGACCTTGCATTTAACTACAAGGTCCGCTTTAATAAATAATTTCCTAACAGGCATCACACTTACAGGTTAGACATTAGGTATAAACATTAACAGCCTGAGCACTTTAAGCAGAAAACTTTTCAACATTAGTAACTTCTTTAGTTAATATTGCTGTCCAAAAATCTAAGTCGGGTAGATCACACAGCAATTAATGTGTTACTGTATAAAATTATTGAATATTATTTAAACCTGCAAGCTGAGTCTGAATTGCAAAAAAAGGCAAACAGTAAAGCCTCGAACACATGATGAGAATATCAGACGAATGGTCCCTTTTTTCCAAAAATGAAGAGGTTACTAAAATTCTAATTTTCATTCTCATATTCACGGCAAAATACAACTTGGGAAGTGATGTAATGTGTTGTATTGTATTGTAATGTATTTTTGAGAATGTGTGGTCTTGCTTTTCAGTTTTTTTTCCAGACGAATACTGTGCTGATTAAACGAAAATATGACCTGGTAACATATGAGAAAAATGTTTGTATGTTCTGATAATTTCGGATGAACCATCGTGATCGGTTCTCGAAAGCTGTGTACTAATGATCAGATTGTCATACGATTGCTTTGAAAGAGGCATTTGTCAGATTTTCTGATCGTGTGTACTAGGCTTAAAAGGGCTGCAAACTGGCAACAAAAAGAAACCCATCATATTGGTAACCACAGACTAACTTAAAAGCCGTCCATAAAACTAAAGTAAATTTAGACCACCAAATTGTTATTGGCTGGGTGGTGCATTGCCTAAACATTTTTGTGGTTCAAGGTCACAACATGTTTCACCTTTTCTTTATTCTTTTAAACAACAGTAAAGGGCTGGGTTATACAAAATGACTATTTAGGCATTGATAAATCATGTTTGTAAAGTTGAAAATGCACTCATGTACTCTCTGTATATTGTGTTTGCCAAAACCTTTCTTTCTAGTTTTGATTAGAATGGTGAAGGAGTAAATCTCCTTTTGGGGTTTTACTGCTGTGTGTTCCAGCCTAGGTTCACCCCTTAGGCCTCGTACACACGATCAAATCTGTCTGCTGGAAACGGTCTGCTAGACCGTTTCAGCAGACAGATTCGATCGTGTGTACGGGCAAACAGACGGATTTGGCCACCCGACAGATTGGAAAGCATGCTTACCAATCTGTCGGCTGGGAACCCGTCCGCCCGACATGTCTGCTGGTTAGTACACTAACCAGCAGACATGTCTTCTCGCACACGCGCCGAATGGTTTCGACGCATGCGCGGAAGTGTTTTACTTCCTAGTGCGGTGATGTGGCGGCGTCAACGTCACCGCGCCGTCTGGCGGTGGGGATTTTGGTTTGATCGTGTGTACACAATCAAACCAATATGTCCCCAGCAGACAGATTTGTTCAAATCGGTCGGCCCGACCGATTTGAACAAATCTGTCTGCTCGTGTGTATGGGGCCTTAGTCATGAATAGAAATGTCTGAGGCCTCGTACACACGAGCGGAGATGTCTGCTGAAACGGTCCATCGGACCGTTTTCAGCGGACATATCCCCTCGTGTGTACGAGGCCTGAGAGATAGAGGTGTATTATTCCCCTGCTAAACAGAAGGACCGTTCAGCCAGTCAGGCCTTCAACTCTTGTGGGCAGAGGTCACATGACCAATGCCCTGGCTTATAAAATATCCAACTCCCACACACCAAAAATGTGTTGCCTGACAGTCTGATTTTATTACATACAAACTTACAAAACTTACAAGCCTTATATGAATCCCGTATGAGGATACCTTTATAAAAAAAAGTACCACAACCCTTTATCAATTTAAAGTAATTGAGCCAAAAAATCTGGAGGCAATGAAAATGTCTGTGGGAAACGGGAATGGAATCCTAAGGCCGCGTACACACGGCAGGGAATCTCGACGGGCAGAACACATCGTTCCGCCCGTCGAGGTTCCCTGCCGGCCGTCGAAATCGGCGACCCGCCCGTCGGGAATGGCAACCAGCCATTCTTCCGGGCGGGCCGTCGAGGAAATAGAGAGCGTGCTCTCTATTTCTGCTCGACGGGCTTCCCGACGGGAAGCTCGCCGAGACCGTACACACGGCCGAGGTCCTCGCTGGAATGTGCATTCCAGCGAGGTTCTCGCTGGTTTTCAGCGAGAACCTCGGCCGTGTGTACGGCGGCTCAGAGTGCTGTAGTGTTAAGCCTCATACACACGACTGGTTTTACCGGCAGGAAAACTGCCAAGAGAGCTTTTGGACCGGAAAACCGGACATGTGTATGCTTCCTTGCAGTTTGTGTGTGTGCAAGACTTTAATGAGAGTGGCAGTCTCAGCCTGGGCTCCTGCAAGGCCACACTGCTACGGCCTGGTGGAAGCCCAGGCTGAGGTTGTAACTCTTATTAATGCTACAGGATTCAGTGGATATGCAGCACTAGGGGTTCATTCCTATTTTTCCCTCAGTGATCACAGAAGCTGGGACTAGCTCTATCCCTCTCAGGCACTCCCACAGCAGATGTGGAACCACCCATACTACTCCCCATATTGATTGAGCCTAAAATGTCTGTTTAGCCCACAACAACCTATCTACAACTGTCAACTGTATAGAAAATGTTGAAAATTGCAGTGATATCTGGTTGCTATGGTCCAAATGTACACTTCCCCTAACTGTTTTTTATCTACCACAATATTTCTTCTATCATGAGTGTACTGAAATGGCTGTCTACATAGGAGGCATTTAAGTGATACTATAGGTTCGATTAAAAAAATAAAAAAATAACAAACATGTCATATTTACCTCCACTGTGCAGTTTGTTTTGCACAGAGTGGCCACAAATATGCTCTTCTGGGGTCCCACGGCGGCTCCTCCCTGTATGAGATAACCCCCTCTGGGAAGCGCTCTCCAAAGGGGGTTGCCTTGCATGCACACTCCTGTGTCCAGCATTCGCCCCCCCCCCCCCCCTGGTGCCCGCGTCATTGTATTTGATTGACACCAGTGGTAACCAATGGCTGCTCTGCTATCAATCTATCCAATGAAGAGCTGAGAACCCGTGGAGAGAGCGATGGCGGGATCACGCCCACGGAAATTCGAGGCTCAGGTAAGTAAAACGGGGGGCTGGACACTGCAAGGTGTTTTTTCACCTTAATGCATAGGATGCATTAAGGTGAAATAAACACAAAGGTTTACAACCTCTTTAATGATGTGTGCTTATATGTTTATTATTCTGATTCCGACATTTTGTAATCCTAGGAAGTGTGACATTTTGTATTTAAAAAATGTGTTGTTGCATTGTTTTCTTTCTAGGATAGCTCATCTGACTTTTAGCATCATTGTACAGAGCAGAATATCCAGTAAACAGTGTATAATAAAACATGGAAAAAATGAGTCACATTTACTGGCCTCATCAGCTACAGTGCTGTAAAAAATATAATTGTAACTTCTGCATAGTCAGGTGTGAAGTGTTGTAAAATCCCAAATTTTACAGTTATTCACTGAACAAAAGGCAATGGGAAATCTTTCAATGAGGGCACCTGTCTAAGATGTTAATTTTGCCTCCAAATGTCCTCGATGGTGCACAAAAAATAGAAGGGGTATAAACCCTACCCAAAATCAAAAAAAAAGAAGCTTTGGCCATACATATATTAAGAATAACAACAGTACTTAGTGGTGAAATTAATAAAAAATATTTGTGACATGACTGACAGTATCAGCAGTCATGTGAACTGGTGACTGGTCTCTACAGGTTGGCCTTTGTTGCCCCGAAGACAAAGCATTATTTGTCAGAGGACTGTAAGCATATACTGAGATGTCTCTCAATAGGCAGTTCTAGGAATTAGGCAAAATCAAACTGCTCATTAAGCCTGGGTTCACACTTGCGCGGTGGAGGGCACCACATGTGATTCAGGAATTGCACTGCATTCCTATTCAAATCACATGTGATTCTTTGCAGTGCAATTTGAGCCCATTCATTTGTATGGGCTCAATTTGCACCGCACAGCATGAATAAGGTGCAGGCATTTTTTTTCAGCTGCACTGGAATAAAATCACATGGGTGATCTGATTCTTGCAATCATACTGCGTTTTGCGAAGTGTCATTAATTTAACATTTCTTGGACCGCGCATATGTGAACCGGGGGCTAAGTTTAAGGATGAAGGAATATGGAGTAATACAGGAATACCCCACTTTTAAGTACACAATGGGGTTTATTTACTTAAGCTGGAAAGCGCAAAATCAGGCTCACTTCTGCACAGAAACCAATGAGCTTCCAGATTTTATTACCAGGCTTAATTGAACAAGCTGGGGTTAGAAGCTAATTGGTTTCTATGCAGAACTGAGCCTGATTTTGCTCTTTCCATCTTTAGTAAATAATCCCCATTGTGTATTTAAAAGTGGGGTATGCCTGTACTTAGTTTAGTCCACATTCCTGCAGGCGGCCTCCATGCTGTGCGATTGGTATCCAAAGCCTGAACTGTAAGCTACATGTAGTTTATAGCTTCCTTCTTATATACAATGCAGAGTTAAAGGAGTTGTAAAGGAATTATTTGTTTTGCCTAAAATTAATGTCTGTAAGGTAGACAGACAGAATAGTGTAATGATTCTGTTAAAAAAATGATTAAATACCTATTAAATTCCTTCATCTATATCACCTCCGGCATTCTAGTTTCTGTTCTCTCATTCACTCCCTGGTTCGGTCGTTCATGTAAGAACTACATTTCCCAGTATGCATTGCGGCACGCCCAGTAATTCACACCTCCTTGAAGTCTCTAACACGTAGAGAGCGTCCTGCCGCACAGATGTAGTTCCCAGGAGGGGGCGAGCGTGTTAATGACCACCGCAGTAAAGTCTCCCTTCACGGTGGTCAGTAAAGTCAGACAAGCAGGAAGTGAACAGAACAGAGAAAGCATCTTCTGAGCAAAAACGAATAATGAGGAAGTGAAAAGATGAATATCTGCAGGTAAAGGATGCTTATTATGAAAAAAAAATGTTTCCTTTACAACCCCTTTAATAGCCCTGGAATGTATGTAATGACACCAATGGACTGCCCACTAACTGAAGCTTTGGGGAGAAGATGAGAGTATAGGGGCCTCTCCTCTGGAATGAGGGAGTTAGGGTAAGAAATACAGCTTCTTCTGATACCAAGTAGAAATAAATGCAGGGGAGCACCATTGCAAGGGTAGATTGTGTCCAGTTTCTGGAGCTTAAGTTTATATCTGTGCACAGAAATAAAAACTTTGTTTGCCATAAAGCCTAAATTACATTTCAGTTTAAATCAGTTGAATACAATCCAGGTGCATGAAAACAAAGAGGTGCGCAAAGTATTATTTTGTTTTCTTTACAAAGCATATCCTGAGTAGAAAAGAATGCCCCCTGAAAGCATACTGCAGAGAAGGACCCTTGCCCACTACATGCAATTTTGAATTGTATTCAGTAAAGGTAACAGGTAATATTGACATTTGTTGTCCCTGAAGTGCATTTGCCTGTACAGTGCATATTGTTGGTGCCCGGGAAGCTGCATACAGCATAAAAGGTCACACAAGAAAAAAGAAAGAGAGGGCGCACCATTTGTAAAAGGGAACCGCAATATAAAGCCTCTGGTATCAACAGTCTCCAGATGACAAAGAGAGGACACCAAAACCACTGCTGGCTGATGGGTTTCAAAGGCATACCTTCTTCCTAAGAGCCTCTGAGGAAGAAGGTATACCTTTGAAACGCGTAGCCAGCAGTGGTTCCCATGTCCTCTCTTTGTCATCTGGAGACTGTTGATACCAGAGGCTTTATATTGCGGTTCCCTTTCACACATTTGTGAGTAGTTTTTGATCCATTCCTTTATTAAAACGTATCAAAGGATAATGCACAAGGCTGTGTGCCTGTTATGCCTTGTACACACGATAGGAATTTCTGATGGAGAAAGGCAGATGGAATTTTTTCATTGGATATTCCAGTCATGTGTGTGCCCCATCGGATGGCAACATGCCCTGCAGAGGACAAAGGCGAATGTATTAACATTAGTGTCGTTTTACATCTAGCTTTAACTATACCTTAATGCAGGTTCACATCTCCGTCCGGAGCGGCTCACAGCAGGGGTCCGGTGCATCCCTGTTCACCGTTTAAGGTCTGAATTTTTGGCTGAATTCGGACCTGAGACAGACCAGAAGACGCTTAGGAGTCCTGTGCAATTCAGACCGCAGCTCTACTGGAGGTGTGTGAACTGGCTCCACTGAGAGCCAAGCACAATCTCCTGACATGCCAATTGGATGCTGGAAACCCACATCCAATTCGCAATAGCATGAACCCAGCCTAAACCAGTTAGCACTGGCAACATTTCTACAAACTAACATCTTAATGCATTTCTGTCTCAATTCAGTAACTGCCAGACTGCTCTACTCCAAAATGCATAATCTCACCTCTTCAGTAACATAGGCTGCTCTTTGAGATAACAATTTTTGTAACACATTGTTTGCACTGGTTAAATAGTTACAGTGTGATTATAGGTGAAGAACCATTAGCAATCTCTGGAATTTAGGAATGACTTCTGGACTCTAAATGGCAAACGTACCTTTTTATCAAGTTTCAACCAAGTTGGGAAACCCTTAGTATCCATGTATTGCAGTCCAAAGTACCACACCTCACGAAGTCCCACCGTCTTAACCACCTAAAACCACAAAGTACTTGTTAATAATTGAAAGAAGTATGCAAAGCAATGCAAAGAAGAAAAAAAAAATCTTGATTTTAGTAAAAGATATTTATTATTAAGCTCTTACTCAGACAGACAGTATAAAACTTGATTTATCTGAAGATTTTGCTAACAGAAATAAACCATCAATACTAAGGGACGATTCCGTCACCAAGGTTTCTGGTGCTATTCCTTTGGGCACAAGAACTATTCAGAGCAGAGGATTCCAGCCCAGTGGGACTAAATAATGCAAATACGCAAATAAAAAAAAAGCCCCGTCGGGTTTTATTGCTTTCTGTTTCCTCCCCCTCCTAGGTAGGAACCCTCTTTACTGTTATGATGACTACTATCACCAAGACAGGAATCCAAAATGTAGGTGTCACCAGAATGGTGAATGAGGATAAAACACCCAAAGGGATTAGGTTCAAGGGTGGGTTAGTGTGAAGAGGGCCTTAGGTTAGGGCATCCTTAGCTTTGCTAGAAGCTCTACACCCAGAACTAGTACCATTGTATCACCACACTGTACACCATAAGCAAAACCCACTTGAAAAACTACATACTTGATCTAAGGGCTTGCCTTACAAAAAGTAAATAAGAAATCAAGGTAGATCCCTAAACATCCTAGTTTTCTTGTATTTATTTTTCTTTTATTCACTACAAATACAATTATAAAAAGTAACATTAATGACCCATATACAGTAGATTTCCCTAAATGTTATATTAATCAACTGAAGGACGATTTATTGTTAGGTTACATTTTTTTTGCACATAATTACTGCTTTTATACTATTTCATAGCTGCTGTTGTGCTTAGAGCAGTCTCTGCCATTGCTGCCACCCAAGACTACTAGTGAAGTGTTGTCTTCTACCCCTAGCCCTCTCCTACAAGTTGTGCTTGTATTATGAATGGAGGAAAGATAGCTCATCATATTAACAGTTAAACTATCTGCAGAATACAGCAGAATCGTATTGGTCAATATTTTCCATGGAGTGTAAACTTTCCTGGCTTTACAAACTTAAAGGGGTTGTAAAGGTACAATTTTTTTCCCTAAATAGCCTCCTTTACCTTAGCGCAGTCCTCCTTCACTTACCTCATCCTTCCATTTTGATTTTAAATGTCCTTATTTCTTCTGAGAAATACTCACTTCCTGTTCTTCTGTCTGTAACTACACACAGTAATGCAAGGCTTTCTCCCTGGTGTGGAGTGCCGTGCTCGCCCCCTCCCTTGGACTGCAGGAGAGTCAGGGCACTCTCTACATTGCAGATAGAGAAAGGAGCTGTGTGTTAGTGGGCGTCCTGATACTCCTGTTGTTCAAGGGAGGGGGTGAGCACGACACTCCACACCAGGGAGAAAGCCTCACATTGCTGTGTGTAGTTACAGACAGAAGAACAGGAAGTGAGGATTTCTCAGAAGAAATAAGGACATTTAAAATCAAAATGGAAGGATGAGGTAAGTGAAGGAGGACTGCGCTAAGGTAAAGGAGGCTATTTAGGGAAAAAAATTGTACCTTTACAACCCCTTTAAGGTAAGTGAAGGAGGACTGCACTACAGTAAAGGAAGCTATTTAGGGGGAAAAAAATCCTTTACAACCCCTTTAAAGCGGAGTTCCACCAAAAAGTGGAACTACCGCTCATTTGTCTCCTCTTCCCCTCCGATGCAACAATTGTGTATGCTTTATCCTCTGAATGTAGACAAAGCTCCGCTGTACCTTTCTTTCTTTGCTAGAGGAGAAAAATGTAAACAAACAAAAGTGCGTGTAAAAAAAAAATATAAAAAAATAAAACTAGATCAGAGTTGGAGTCAATTACAGGGTCAATGGTCATTGTCAAAATGTCAGTATATTTTATGTAGGATTAAAAAAAAAAAAAATGTTTTAAACTAGCATCAGTGTCAGTGTGTTTTTGGTAGGATACAAAGACAAAATGCACAGCAATGTTTCTGGGTTGTACTACGGGTACAAATAACATACACATACTATATGTGGTATCACTGCGATTGTCAGGAGTAGAAGAATTGATTTTAGGTTGTTTTTTGGTGGTAGGTTATGGTAATAGCAAGAAATATACAGCTAAATTTCATTTTTTTTATCTGTTACTACCAAATTCACCTGGATACATATACAGGGAGTGCAGAATTATTAGGCAAATGTGTATTTTGACCACATCATCCTCTTTATGCATGTTGTCTTACTCCAAGCTGTATAGGCTCGAAAGCCTACTACCAATTAAGCATATTAGGTGATGTGCATCTCTGTAATGAGAAGGGGTGTGGTCTAATCACATCAACACCCTATATCAGGTGTGCATAATTATTAGGCAACTTCCTTTCCTTTGGCAAAATGGGTCAAAAGAAGGACTTGACAGGCTCAGAAAAGTCAAAAATAGAGAGGTATCTAGCAGAGGTATGCAGCACTCTTAAAATTGAAAAGCTTCTGAAGCGTGATCATCGAACAATCAAGCGTTTCATTCAAAATAGTCAACAGGGTCGCAAGAAGCGTGTGGAAAAACCAAGGCGCAAAATAACTGCCCATGAACTGAGAAAAGTCAAGCGTGCAGCTGCCAAGATGCCACTTGCCACCAGTTTGGCCATATCACTGGAGTGCCCAAAAGCACAAGGTGTGCAATACTCAGAGACATGGCCAAGGTAAGAAAGGCTGAAAGACGACCACCACTCAACAAGACACACAAGCTGAAACGTCAAGACTGGGCCAAGAAATATCTCAAGACTGATTTTTCAAAGGTTTTATGGACTGATGAAATGAGAGTGAGTCTTGATGGACCAAAGGAATGGGCCCGTGGCTGGATTGGTAAAGAGCAGAGAGCTCCAGTCCGACTCAGACGCCAGCAAGGTGGAGGCGGAGTACTGGTTTGGGCTGGTATCATCAAAGATGAGCTTGTGGGGCCTTTTCGGGTTGAGGATGGAGTGAAGCTCAACTCCCAGTCCTACTGCCAGTTTCTGGAAGACACCTTCTTCAAGCAGTGGTACAGGAAGAAGTCTGTATCCTTCAAGAAAAACATGATTTTCATGCAGGACAATGCTCCATCACACGTGTCCAAGTACTCCACAGCGTGGCTGCCAAGAAAGGGTATAAAAGAAGAAAAACTAATGACATGGCCTCCTTGTTCACCTGATCTGAACCCATTGAGAACCTGTGGTCCATCATCAAATGTGAGATTTACAAGGAGGGAAAACAGTACACCTCTCTGAACAGTGTCTGGGAGGCTGTGGTTGCTGCTGCACGCAATGTTGATGGTGAACAGATCAAAACACTGACAGAATCCATGGATGGCAGGCTTTTGAGTGTCCTTGCAAAGAAAGGTGGCTATATTGGTCACTGATTTGTTTTTGTTTTGTTTTTGAATGTCAGAAATGTATATTTGTGAATGTTGAGATGTTATATTGGTTTCACTGGTAAAAATAAATAATTGAAATTGGTATATATTTGTTTTTTGTTAAGTTGCCTAATAATTATGCACAGTAATAGTCACCTGCACACACAGATATCCCCCTAAAATAGCTAAAACTAAAAACAAATTAAAAACTACTTCCAAAAATATTCAGTTTTGATATTAATGAGTTTTTTGGGTTCATTGAGAACATGGTTGTTGTTCAATAATAAAATTAATCCTCAAAAATACAACTTGCCTAATAATTCTGCACTCCCTGTAGTAGTTTTGATGGTATGTACAGTTTTACTAACACGTGTCAAAATTGCAGAATTTTATATTTTAGTACTGTATGTTTTGCATACAAGAAAACATATGGATGAAACCTTTGATTTGAAATAGATTGAAACAAATTAGCACACACACCTACCAACACTGGCTACAAAGTATTATGTAAAATGTAAAAGTACGGGTATTATTATGCATTTCAGACATTATGACAATACAAATAGTATCTGTTTACTGATGGCTTTTTATGTTTTGAGCAGACAGCATCCATACAGACATGTGTTCCTATGCGTGTAAATGTGAATGTACTGTGTATATAATTATCAGTTTTTATACTATGCAAACTTGTTACACAGGATGGCAGCTGCTAAATTAATGAAACAGACTTAGTGACTAGAAGCCTCGGGGGATTTAAACACAATGCAGCTACTGGAACTTACATCCCTCAAATATTAATAAGAAAGTAAAGGAAAAGCCATGCATTTAGCAAATGATTACAGTGGAACGTTACTCAATAAATATATATTTGGGAACAGGCTGGAGTTTTAATGCAGAAAACATGTCTCTTCTGTCTTAAAGTATTCTTACCTGCTTGTTCACAACTCCGCTATACTATATATGCCAAGATAAATGAACTTGCGCGCATGTGCAAGAGTGACAACACCCTGCCTGGCCAAATAAAATGGCTGAAGACTGGAAGCTAAAAGAAGACTGACTGACAATTTCAGCAGTCGGAGAGGGAGCTCATTGGCCTTATATTGCTGGAATATAGTTCCAGTTTAATTACCATCACAAGATACACATTTAAACACGTTATCTACAAGCAATAGATAAATAAATATCAATATTAGTTGCTACATCATTCAGCCTCGTCGAGCTGCAGCATGTGATAGACTTTGACAAGCTGCCTGCAGAGGGGCTACACATGTCCCTCCTGGGCACACTGAAACACCATCAGGGCACACTGCACCTAGACAGTCCCGTGTGCAATGGTTCTAAAGCAGAGCTAAAGGAAGGAAAACAAATAGTGGGTAGTTTTTTCTTTTGTAGAACACACTTTTGTGTAGTTTCTGTCAAAACAGACTTTTTCTTTTCTCCCCAAAAAAAAAATCTGAATTAAGTGCAGCCAGCCCTACATTCCTAGTGTAACGCACATTCTGCATTTGAAAGATGCTGAAGAGCAGAGTATAATTGCAAGATGATCTCCATTGCACGTGCGTAGAAGTAGCATCATCAAGTTGCATCATCAAGTGCATCACCCTTGGCTAAAGACGGAAGAAGCCAACAGTGGAAAAAGTTGCACTAAAGATATCACCAGCACTTTTGAATCAGTGAGGGAGATATCAGAGCTGTCATTATTGGAACTTAGCAAAACCATGGGTATGCTTGTGTTGAAGTGGTTTTAAGGGCTTAAGATTTTTTTTTTACCCTAATGCATTTTCTGCAGTAAGGTGAAAAACCTGTGATCAGGATCCTCTCAGTACCCATTAAATACTTACCTGAGGCCGATCGAGCACTGCAGGGCAGCCATCACAAGTTTTGGGGCCCCTTACACAGCTTTAGGCAGGGGCCCCCTGGAGCAGAGAACTGGGGGGGGGGGGGGTTGCCGACGGACAAAAACCAAGTGTAATCTCTTCTCTCCTGACATGCCCCTTACAGATGTAATGCAAAAAAAAAAACGGGAGGGGGGCCGGCCGGGCCTGTAAGGGGCCCTGGGGAGCAATGGTTCCCTTACAGGTGTAATGTAAAAAATAAATAAATAATAATACATTTTTTTTTTAAACGGGGGGGGCCAACCGGGCCTGTAAGGGGCCCGGGGTCCATCGGGCCCCTTACAGGTGTAATACAAAAACATTTTTTAAAACGGGAGGGGGGCCATCCGGGCCCCTTACAGGTGTAATGCCTGTACCCCCCTGATGGCGGCCCTGGAGCACTGTGCCGAAGAGTAGTGTCTCTCTCTGCTCTCTCACTCCTCATAGGTCAGAGAGGCAGCAGCAGGAGTCATTAGTTCCTGCTGGGGTCAATAAAATTCTGTAATTGGGGTGGGGGTTGGTTGAGTGGCTTGCTATAGGGGGACTCGTCAAAGAGAAGGCAACAGGTGTGCTGACAAGGGACGCCAGAAGAGGGGATTTTGGGGCCACTCTGTGCAATAACATTGCACAGAGCAGATAAGTATAACATTTATTGTTTTTTTTTTTTTTAAATGAAGGTTTAGAATAATATTAACACTGTGAGGGGAAATTAGTAATTGAATCATCTGGAGTGCAGCCAATCAACTTTTACACACGACCGAGGAACTTGTTGTAAATGGAACATTGTTTTCCTCGACGAGTTCCTTGTTAGGCTTGTGGAGAATCTTGACAAGCTGTCTTTGCGTACACACAGTCAAGACAAAATCTCCTCGTTCTCAAAAGTGGTAACGTACAACACGTACAACGGCAGGGGAAGTTCGATTCCACTGGCGCCACCCTTGGGGCTGCTTTTGCTAATCTCATGTTACTGCGTGTTAAGTAAAAGTTTGGTAAGAGACATTTGCACTTTTCAGTCTGTTACAGCGTGACGAATGTCCTATCTCCTTTACAAACGCTACTTTTACCGAAGGTGCGCTCCCGTCTCATACTTTATTCTGAGCATGCGCGGGTTTCTAAGCATACACACAAACGTGTTTCTCGTCGTAAACCAGCCTGACGAGGAAATTGAGACTCCTGAGTTCCACGACAGTTTTCTCGACGATAAACATACACACGACAGTTTTCCTCGGCAAAAAAGCTCTGCCACCAAGTTTCTTGATGGATTCTGTTGAGGAAAACGGTCGTGTGTGCTTAATAATGTTAATATTTATAGCTATGACCGATCCAATAATACTGTATTATATTATAACTGGGGTGTCTCTTTGATCGTAGATAAAAGGGAGGAATAAATGTGATATAAGGCCTGGTTCCCGCCTATGCGTTGTTTTCATGCTTTTTGCAGAAACACATTACAGTTGATTTATCATGGTTTTTAATGGGACACATTTACATCTATGCTCTTTTCAGCCGCCGCAATTTTGGAAAGGGTCAGGGAATTTTTTAAATGCAAAAAAAGTGCGCATTGCGTTCAGCTTTAATGTTCTCATAATTCTTTTCCATGTTTCAATTAATTGCGATGGGTACCAAGTACCCAATGTGGGTTAATCAGATGTAATCTTTAATTTAATCAGTGATTGCATCTACCACTGCAATGAAGCTTTTCCTAATTTGGAATACAGATTTGAGTGCACAATTGGCTCATCATTTCTTATAGTTTGTTTGTAGTTTGAAGATCATTTGGAAAACTGGGGCAACAAGGGTGATGTAAACTGGCATTCGGTCACTCATAATTTAAATAGTTTGGAACAGAAAATTCAGCCAAAGATGTAAAACAATTACTTTTGGTACACCAAGATTCTTTGCAAATGAGCACTCAGCATGTTATTGTTCCTGCTGCAATGGCTCATTAGCTGTACACAATGTGTGCCTACTTCATAACACTGGATCATGAAGAAGGAATGCAATAGGGAGATTTTTAATCAGTGTGTCCCAACCAGAGTATCTCACTTTTGAAACCACACAGTGATGCATACTCTGTCTGGAAAGGGTTAAATAATATGTGAACCCAACATTTCATATTCCTGATAGGTGCATGCTGTACCATGTACTTGTATGAAAAAGTATCTTGTTCTCTTTTTATTGCTTTATATTGCTTTGTGTGAAATCCTTGGTGTTCCTGCCACTCCCTCTAATTTTCTGTTAAAAACTGACCATGCTAAGCATGAGAGCACAGCATGGTCAGTTTTCGAGCTGTGCTGGAAACTTAGTGTACTCTCCTCAAATGATCCAATGTGGCACCGGAGAGGGCAATCCTACCTGATCAAAAAGCTGTTTGCCAGTAGTGTTCGGCTGTATGGCAAATTCCAGCTCCGCGTCCATGGTGGTCACCCGTACATTGACCTGAAATAATAAAATACAATATCTTGGTAAGATCATTTATGTATGTCGATTGTAAATGCCTTTCTTAAGATATGTGCATATAATGGAAAGAATGCTTAAAATCATCTAATCAACTAAATATAAAGCATTGCATTGACTCCAAAAAGCCAGGAAGTTAACATATTTGTCTCATATTACTGATAGTTTCATACAGACTTTTTTCCATTCACTGATTACTAAACTAAATGGCAGCGACAAAATAAGAACAGTTCTACCACAGGTTAGCTAAACTAGTTGCCTAGTTGCAAAATTCCACATTATTTTGTTATATTCACAGTTGAAACAATAAAACATTCTGTAAAAATAGATACAAACAACCAAATGTAGGTGTATAGGTTATTCTGCAAGATTTGTACTCTGGCTTGTCTTGTTATGTGAGTGAATAGACCTTATTATAAAGTTTACTCAAATGTACAGAGCTAAAAAAAAGGTACAATAACCCATGCCACCTGAATGGGTATGGGTATAAAAACCCACACCAACCATTCAGCAATTCCTTTTCTGGGATCTCATCTTTTACAGCATTACTCTATAAACAACGCATTTTGTATAGGAGTTCATTATATTCTTAACGCATATCTGAAGACAATTATTTTTTATAGCTTTGGATAGAATGGAAAGGGATTAGAATCCCTGTCAGGTTTTTATAGTCATCTGTGCCCTCAGTTAGGAAGATTCGCTCGCAATATATGTCCTGGTGATTGTTGTCACTGAAAGGGAAAAATGTCACAAATTTTGGGATGTCACCAGAATAGAAATAGAGGGGAAATCTTGCGATGGGGACACTAGTTCTGGTGACAACCAGGGATTTCCCTCACTTTGGAGAGATGTCCTTTGACTTTATGTTATGGCTATGAGACAGGAAATTAAGGTAAACCTCACCAATGGGACACAGATGAAAAAGAAAAAACTGACAGGGGTTAAAAACCCTCCACTATTCTATTGGAAAAAAAAATAGGTTTTGACTTTGGTTCTATTTCAAAGAAAACCTGCAGTAAAAAAGTATGAGGGTGCCACTGCTAGTCTCTACTTCTGATGATGCAATTTCCCAGGCTTTCGTGGTAATCTAATGCCTTCATTACTTTATAAGTAAATAAGCGCCAACTCTACAGGTCAGAGTCGCTAAAATGCTGAAGCTGGAGACACTAGGGTTAATTTACTAAAGACAAATAGACTGTGAAGTTGCTCCAGAGCTTAGTAATTGAGGGAAGCTCTGCTGACTTATATCATCCAATCATGTACAAGCAAAAAAACTTTTTTTTTCCTTGCATGTGATTGGGTATTCTTTGCAAAGTTAACTTCGCCTCATTTACTCTGAAGCAACTGCACTTGCAGAGTGCAACTGAACTGTGGTCTTTAGTAAATCAACCTAATGAGACAACAAGGAGTCTCAGCAGGTAGTCGACAACCCACCAGTGAACATTTACTTCAAATACCAGTCAGGTTAACAGGACATTTCATTGTTGTTTAAAGTGATCAAGTCATCAGACCATTCATAACATCAAAAACCTTCTCATAAGACTACACTGCATGGGTGTTCAACCTGTGGCCCTCCAGCTGCTGCAGAACTACAAATCCCATCATGCCTCAGCATTTGGAAGTGATGCTTGTAACAGTCAGCCTTGCAATGCATCATGGGACTTGTAGTTCTGCAACAGCTGGAGGGCCAAAGGTTGAGCACCCATGCTATACTGTATATATGTGAATTTAGCATAATTCATGCACGTTATTTACCTATAAAAACCCCCCTTAGTGCAGCCGAGAGATGGTTTCTGGGTACCATCATCATTGACGTGATGCCAGCAGCCCCAGCTGACTTAGAGTTACCCTATAGCATTGATGGCGAACCTTGGCACCCCAGATGTTTTGGAACTACATTTACCATGATGCTCCAGTACACTGCAGAGTGCATGAGCATCATGGGAAATGTAGTTCCAAAACATCTGGGGTGCCAAGGTTCGCTATCACTGCCCTATAGTATTTCCTTCACTTCTTTCCCCTGCTACATAAAAGACTATGCAGGGAGGGGAGAGGCAGAGGAGCTAGGCCAGCACAAACATATATTGTAAATATTTAAAAAAGGAGGAACTTTATCTAGAGAGTACTGAAGTACTCTGTACCATTGCAGAGGGCCATTAGGACCTCCAGACAAACAGTTTCCCTTTTTACAAGACCCACAATTACACTATAAATTGTCAGTATTGGACGGTGCTGCTCTGTATAGACACCAAAAATGTGAATTGAACCTTTTTTACAGTACAATATTCAGAGCGCTATTTATAGTAAACCTAAGATAAAATGTTGTAGTCACTACTTGTAAACAACTGTCACTGCTTTTACTGCTGTGAAAGTCCATATAAGACATGATCATTGTTGATACTGTCATTGGTTTATTGTGCATGTCTTTCCTGTGAACTATTATAAAATATATTATTATAAAACATTATACAACTGTATCTTTATATAAATTCACAGTTGGACTTGTCTAGAATTTAATAGATATTTCTTTACCTTTATCTGCAGTAAGAACTCTACATTCATGGTGTGGGAAGCCCATGTTGTATGCGTGTTTCCCACACCACATTCAAAGCGCACTGCATTTGCAATCTGCAGCGGGTGTCAGAGCAATGCTACAAAAAACCCAAACGCGGGTTGCAAACACAGTGCGTTTACCTGCACAGAGTGCTCTGCGTATTGTAAAGTGCATGCACTACTTTTGCTACCATGCAGTGTGATTTCAGCCGATTCAAATTACTGTATTTATTGGCGTATAACACTCACTTTTTTACCCTGAAAATAGAGAGTAAACTGTGCCTGCGTGTTATACGTTTATACGTTTTTTCCCTGAAACTTCCCTCTTAAAGTTAGGGTGCGTGGTATACGCCGATAAATACGGTAATTGGCTGAAATCGTACTACACCTGGATTGTAAATCACATTCCTATATAATCTATGGTGGGATCCAGCCCTAAGCTAATAGAACTGTATCACATAGCCTTCCTTGCTGTGCCATTACCACCAGGGAAGCAAACACAAGCTACACGATTTACCAAAACCAATGCATTGTAAGAACCTACCTAATCAATCAATTTATATCCACGTTGGTTGGTGCTCACACTAAAGCCTCATACACACAATCAGATTTTCTGCAAACAAAGCGTAGGACTTTTGTCTGAAGGGCGTTGGCCAGGAACTTGTATTGCATGCAAACGGCAACGAATTGTGGGCCAACAAACACAAAACTATGTTGTTTTTCAGCTCTTTAGTGCCACCCTTTGGGCAACTTCTGCTAATGTTGTGTTATGGTGAGCATGTATGTTTGTACTGGCGGACTTGTGTACACATAATCGGAAAATCGACAACACACAATTGTTGTCAGACAATTTTAAAGCATGCTATCCCACATTTGTCTGTGGAAAATCCGACAATTGTCTGATGGAGCATACAAGCGCTCAGATTTCCCGACAACAGCCTGTCATCACACAATTCCTGTCAGATACTCTGATCGTGTGTACGAGGCTTAATTTGCTGTTGGCAAATCCAATGGGAATTGTATAATTGGATATTGATGTGTGTAATCACATTTAACATTAATAGACTGCCTTATAATACTGCATAATAAAAAAAAAGCACAGACTGACTGGAGAAAAAAATGACTTTAAAATGAAGATGACACGTATATAGTAGTTCTACTGCCTGTTGTGTTGTTGGAGAGTTCCCATTATTTCCTGTCTGGTAAAACATTTTCCGGACAGAAAGTGGGGGGAAATCTCTCCAATGCAGCCCAGATAGCAGTAACCCAGGGAGGGTTCTAACTTTTTCTCACTTTATCCATGCCCTGCTTTAAAGTCTGCCTTCTACGGTAATAAATCATAAAATGGCCAAATAAACTCTTTATTGTAATCTTTCTGTTTAATTCTCCTTTGTGATTGATTCCTTGTTATAAAAAGCATAATTACTGTTTTATTTCTGCAAAAGAAACGCATTGACCACTTGCAATTACAGAGATCATTATGAAAATGACCACAGGTCCTAACCTATAAAATATCTGCCAATTATTAAGAGCTTTACATGCACTGCTGCATATAAATAATGCAGATAAAGTGTTATTGGCAATAGTAACTGCCCGATTTAATTAGTATATTATTTTTCCACAAAGCTGGTCAAACGACAATGAAATGACACAATACTGGTTACATTTGCCCATTATGTACACAATAAGGATCAGGGTGAGGTTAGATAAATCCTAGCTAGACAGAGGTTGCCACATTGTATAAAAGTGGAGCCACCTGATTAAATCGTTCCCAAGTAACAAGCTCAATTTAAAGAGAATTAATAAATGTACAATATTTTATTAATCAGTTGCTTACATAGTAAGAAGTGCAAATAATAGTGGCTTTACCAGTCATTTTTTACATACAATATACAGTACAGTAGTCAATACATAAATGCATTTTGCCATAAAAGGGGTAGAACAAACAAAGAATACATGAGTGAACAACTGGAAGTTAGAAGGTCATTTTAAAGAGAATCACTCACGAATAGGTAGGTAGGTGTACGTCGGGCTCGTACACAGCCTTTTGTGAGCATGCGCGTTCTGATTGTTACAGCGGGGGGAGCCAGTCAGCAAGTGGAGCAGGCTCGATGTCTGTTGGCTGCCCACGATCGTTCCCCCACAGACACAGAATGGAGAAGTAGAAAAGTAGACAAGGCAGATCTCCGTTCTGTCAGGGGATGGCACAGAGATCCTTCCTTTCTGCTATGCAAAAAGACGGATCTGTGTGTTGTCCTAGGCAGCCCACCCCCCATACAGTTAGTAAACACACCCAGGGAACACACTTAAACCCTTGATCACCCCTGCTGTTAACCCCTTTCCTGCCAGTGCCACTAGTACAATGTCAGTGCATATTTTTAGCACTGATCACTGTAATAATGTCACTAGTTCCCCAAAAAAGTGTCAAAAATGTCGGTTAGGTGTCCGATCTGTCTGCTGCAATGTCACAGTCCCGCTAAAAATCGCAGATCACCGCCATTTACACAGCTTCCTAAAAACTTTACAGCACCCTGCCTCTGTACTCCTTTCAGGAGCCCTTTGGCCATGATGTAAGCAGTGAGCTGTTATATTATGTTAGAGGAGTTATAGAATGATCAAAACGTATGTTATTCTGGAGGGTGGGCATTCCTAGGCAAGCTACATTTAAACACAGACCACCCTAAATAACATGCACATATGAAGCTGAGTCTCCAAGAACTGTAATCCAATGAATGAAAGGAGCAACCAGGGACAGTAAGGTTGAGTTAAAAAGGATGGAAGATTTCTTTCTTTTGTTTAGCCCCCAGGCTAAAGAAAATAAATCAATTTGTGAATGGTCAGCTTATTCCTGCTTTGTCTAATGGTAAATCAGGCGCTGACAGGCATAATTGCTCTCTGTAACGCAAGCAGTTTTCAGCAGATATCAACTTTATTTTATGGCCTGCAAGTTGGTATCAAATGAAACCTACAGACTCCCCCTTGCAAGGGGTTGTGCCCGCACTATAAGGGTTGCCTGCTCATTTATGACTAGGGGACCAAGTACATCAGTTTTACTTACCTGACCCTCTGACCCTGCAGGCTCCTCTGGTCTGCTATGGCGGTCCCTGCAGTCCTTTTTTCCCCCATGCTCTAAGGTCCTCTGACATCATCAAGAGCAATGCAGAGTCCATCACCCTCTACTGGACAACAAGACGCCAATGCCGAAGCATGGGGGAGCATCATTTGCTAAGGGAGCAGAGGATTAGGTAAACCTGCTTTGACAGTCTCCTAGACTAAATGAGCAGTCAGCCCTTGCAGTGAGGGTACACCCTTCAGGTTTCCTGACTTTGGGCTAATACGTACAGCATGTCCTGAAATCGGGGAGCCCAGAGGACACAGAGTCCCTTCAGAAAGAACAATATGTGTAGGTACCTCAAAGTATCAGCCATCAAGCTATTTATAAACATTGTTTCTCTCTTCTTCTTACATTTAGTGACAGGTTCACTTTAACAATGTTAATGTCAGTATAATGTATCACACTAAACTTGGCTAAACCACCTTGTTACTGTGATGACTACAGTTAACCTAAAAGGCAAGTGGGATTAAAGAGCAGATGGGATTAAAAACACCTACGCACTAAGCAATCTTCTAAAACCTGGTGAAATGAAGCCCTGGGCAGGCTAGTATAAGAAGCCGATTAGCCATAGAAACAACAAGTCAGTAAAGAGCCGCCAACCTCTCAGTGTATTGTGTGTTTAAGGCCATGATGTCAGTTCATTTATATCACTCATTGACAGGCAAACATAGGAGAATCATAGGTGCTCCAAGCAGATTAGACCTCTAAATTAAAAGAATGATGATAATTCGTTATTTACACTTTCATATATCATCATGGTACAGAGCTGGATTACTCATCAGATAGTGAGATCCACTTCCTACAGTGCGCAGATCTGCCTCCCCCACACTGGAGTCTCACTTCTCTTCCTGCAGCAGAGGGAGTGTAAAGCAGGAACTGTCCTAATTTCGACCTGTGTGTAAGGCCGCGTACACACGATCGGTTAAAAACCGATCAGAGCGGTCTGATGGACAGTTTTCATCGGACCAAACCGATCGTGTGTGGGCGCCATTGGTTAGTTATCCATCGGTTAAAAAAAAAGCCAACTTGTTTTAAATTTAACTGATGGATTCCTAACCGATAGGTCAAAACTGATCGTTAGTAGGCACGACCATCGGTTAAAAATCCACGCATGCTCAGAATCAAGTCGACGCATGCTTGGAAGAATTGAACTTTTTTTCAGCACGTCGTTGTGTTTTACGTCACCGTGTTCTGACACGATCGGTTATTTAACTGATGGTGTGTAGGCGCAAAGGACCATCAGTCAGCTTCATCGGTTAACCGTTCTCATCGGATGGACTGATCGTGTGTACGCGGCATAACCTTCTCTGACAGAAGTCCCTTGTTGTACTGGCTTCTATTGGACAGTCTTGCTGGAAAACCAGCATTCAATCAACCTCTGCAGCCAATGACTGAAGCACTGATCAGTGTATTCTGACAGGAGGGGTGTGCCTGCTGTCAGAATACAATAAGGCCCCTTTCACACTGGGGCGTTTTTCGAGCGTTATTTAAGCATTATTCGAGCGTTATTCGAGCGAAGCCTCATCTGCAATCCCAATGTGCTGGTAAAGCACCGCTAAGACCCTAACGTTTTAGGGCGTTTTTGCAGTGCCTCAGTGTGAAAGGGCGCTTTCAATTCATTTCAATGGAAAGGGGCGTTTTTGGAGCGTTTTTTTCAGCGCCCAAAAGCTGCTCAAAAGATGCTGCTTGCAGGACTTTTCTCAATGCCCCGCCAGTGCAACGCCTCAGTGTGAAAGGGCAAGGCGTTTTTTACAGCGCTTTCAATTCATTTCAATGGAGAGGGGTGGTTTTGGAGCGTTTTTTTCAGCGCTCCAAAAGCTGCTGCTTGCAGGACTCAGTATGAAAGGGTCCATTGAGATGCATGGAGTGCGTTTTATGAGCGTTTTAATAGTGATATTTTTAACGCTAAAATGCTGTAAAAACGGTTTAGTGTGAAAGGGGTCTTATGCAGTGGGGCAGATTCTTGCATCTACATCACTTGTGTGGAAATCTGAGATTTTTCCTTCAACCAGCAGGAAAAAAAACAACTCAAGGTCAGTACCAGGACAGGCTTATCCAGTACCCAGGGCAAGGATGCAGGACTGTACCCCCACACCTAATGCATGCCATAGAATGGGTAATGGTAATGTGCTAATTCTCTGCATCCTTGCTCCTGCTGTGCATGGTTGGCATGGAGTGTGTGCTGCACACGTGTGGCCAATTGCTTGCTTTGTAGTTGCACAGACACAGAGTGCTTTTGTGTCAGCGGTGAGGTAGGGTGGAGAGTGGACATGTTGGAACAGAGTGAGATAGCAATAGCTGCCGGGTTAGACACCAATCTGCAGCCTGCTGGTTGCTAGAAACTGATCTGGAGCTTGCTGTGCCATGGGCAGCTGCTCTTCCTGTGCACCCCTTTTCTCAACTCTGCTCAATGTGTATACCCAGCTTTTCTCATGCTATAGTATTGTCCACAATCTGATAGAAATGTCAGAAGTTCAGCAAATATGACCTTTTTTTAGTCTCTGGAGTAATGACACATAAAACCTAAAGCTGCTAAACACTGTAATTTTTTTTCCATCAGGCTGGATATTAGAGCTTAGAAGACACTGGCTGTAGATATTCATTAAAAATCTGCCTCACTGCCTCACTGTAGTGCGACAAATGGCACAACAGCATTGAAGAGGTCATATTTACCTTCACTTTTTTTATCACAAATATGGTGGTGTTTCTTTATGAACTTTCACAACAATAGCAAGACAGTAAAAAATGCCACAAATAAGAACCATATGAATTTGTCACTCAAGTCATTTGGCGCAAGGTTTCCGAATGCAATCACACTACCAGAAATGTGTCGCAAAAACTCAAACATTAAGGTAGAGCACATTAAATTTCTGGCACAAGAGAAAATGTACATGTATTGTAAAGATTTGAGATTCTGCCATTGAAGTGACCTTGTAGTAATTTTTTTAAGGCTGGGATCACACTGATGTCGGATGCGGCTGGCAGCAGGGGTCCGTTTTAGGGACGAATCAGGACAGAATATTTCCCTGAATTCTGCCCAGAAATGGAGCCAATGTTGCAAGCCACTCCGCAGGCGCCAAGGAGATTCCTGCCATGCGAATTGGATGCAGTGAAAGCCACATCCAATTTGCACTAGTGTGAACCTAGCCGGAAACTTTCCTATGGCTACATTTACAAGGGGCAACCAGGGGTGGATAATTTGCTGTATTAATCGGTTAAACGCCATCTCTGAACTCAGCAGCACGTTGTCCTATGGCCGCATACATACTGACTGCTCAGTTGCTGCCAGAACTCCACAGAAAAACCACAGTGCACCCAGGATTGGTCAGAGGTTCTAATTGTAAGTAACTACACAGATGAAAAAAACACTGGCACCAGCCATTGATTTGTTCACAGTGTCTCCCCGCAGGGATGTAGTCCCAAGGGAGGGGGCGAGCATGCTCACTAACCCCCAGCCAGAACGGCTCGGATGATGGGGACAAGCTTACTGAGAAGGAACAGGAAGTGAGAAATTTAGACAAATTTAGACAAAGAAAAAGACAAAGAAAAAAAAACATTAAGGAGATAAATACGAAGGAAAAGGTAAGTGAACGAACAATGCACTAGCTTAAAGGAACCTATTTAGAAAATAAAAAAACATATTTTTACAAATCCTTTAAAGGGGAGATGATCCTGATAAGGAAAACGAATGCAGTAACTTCATCCAAGGACTTGTTAGCTGAAATATGTTGTTTTTGAGCTTAAAGGGGTAATTCCCCCAAAAACCTTTTTTTAACATTGATTGAGGCTCGTTATGTCAAGGGGAATCGGGTGGTTTTTTATTAGAAACGAAGCAGTACTTACCGTTTTACAGATGCATCGTCTCCGTCGCTTCCGGGTATGATCGTCTGGACTGGGCGTGCCTATTTGATTGACAGGCTTCCGACGGTCGGATACATCGCGTCACGAGTAGCCGAAAGAAGCCGAGCGACGGTGCGGCTCTATACTGCGCCTGCGCACCGTCGTTCGGCTACTTTCGGAAAATCGTGACGCGATGTATCCGACCGTCGGAAGCCTGTCAATCAAATAGGAACGCCTAGACCCGAAGACCATACCCGGAAGCGTCGGAGACGATGCATCTCTAAAACGGTAAGTACTGCTTCGTTTCTAAAAAAAAACCACCCGATTCCCCTTGACATAACGAGCCTCAATCAATGTTAAAAAAAAGGTTTTTGGGGGAACTACCCCTTTAAGCTCAAAAACAACATATTTCAGCTAACAAGTCCTTGGATGAAGTTACTGCATTCGTTTTCCTTATCAGGATCATCTCCTTTATTTTCTCCTGGGAATCGTGTGAATAAAATACTTTCTGTTCCTTCATGTCTATGGGGATCACATAGACTTCAAACATTTCTGCATTATATAGTTTTTTGTGATTTCTTATAAGTAAAAAGGACACAAATCAGCAAGTATTTTATTTTCTTGGTCAAAATGTTCTCAGCATAAAAATTGAAAATGAATGCCGTCACTGAGCTGCAATACATGACTTTTTGGTTTTTGGGTCTAGATATGCTTTCACCGCAGCAAATATTCTTTGTCCTCCCAGACAGGACTGTGCACAGGAAGAGCATGCAAACTCCATGCACTGTGTCTCCGGTGTGGTATGAATTCAGCACAATAGAACTGCCGCTGTGATGATCCATTAAGTACTTTATACATCAAAATAAATACAAACTGTGGCAAAACGATACCATAAATATTTTTTATTACGGATGTCACAAGGGCATTAAAATGCACACACTATATAAGTTGTTGTAAAAGAAAGCCTACATACCCAATATGCAAATGCCAAAGGATTATATGTACAACGTGAACACACAAAGAGAAAGGGTCAGTCTTGGTCATGGGAAAATAAGAAAAAAAGGATGCAATAAAACATGAGGACAAACATTCCAATTACTTTAATGGTGTGTCCTGTAATCTGTAAACATTGCTTGCATTGTAGTAACTAATGTCTCATCAGTAATCTTTTCTTATAACTGATTTGGGAAATGTAATAAAGATAAGCAACAAGTCAACCATGTGTTTGATTACACTGCAAAAATGTGTGTCGTGATGATAATACACAAAAACACATTTACCAATAAGGAATGCTGACCACAACCACAGAGCCTATGCATATAAGGCACAGTGGCGGGCACAGTACTGTCCATAGGTTCATGTTCTGGTTCAGGAATAACCATGTAAAGCTCTAAAACCCTCAGCCTATGACAATTCAGGCTTGCAATGCCAATAAGGCAATTAACCAGAAGTACAAGCTCATTGTAGAGGACTAATGGGATACATTTTTTTAGGCTCCATTCACATCTATGCATGTTGCTTTTGAGCATTTCTGCAGTGCTCTTTGCTATGCTTTCCATGTTTTATTACCGCGATTTTACAGCGATTTGTGGTTTTTATGCTTTTTTTTGGGGGGGGGGGGGGGGGGGGAGTTGTTGTTGGGCAGATTTAAAAACGCAAAACACAAATAGAGGTAAAAACGCACCACATGCTTTTCTGCAGCTTTTCTTTAGAAGTCTATTAAACCGAAAAAAAAAAGCTGTTTTGCATTAAAAAAAAGTCCATGACCCTTTCCAAAAACGCAGAAGCACAACAATGCATTTATGTGAATGTGCTCCATAGGAACCCATGTTAAAAAATGTACTGCATTCCTGCAAAAAAAGCATGAAAAAATGCACTGTTGTGAATGGAGCCTAATCGTACACACGATCGGAATTTCCGATGGAAAAAGTCTGACTGAATTTTTTCATCAGATATTCCGACCGTGTAGGCCCCATCAGACTTTTTTTCCATTTTAGAAATAGAACATGTTTTATTTTTTTCCGATGGAAAAAAATCCTATCGGATATTGCAATCGTCTGTGTGGAACTCCGACAGAGAAAAAAAAAACATGCATGCTCAGAATCAAGTCAAGTCGACGCATGCTCTGAACTTAATTTTTCTCGACTCGTCGTAGTGTTTTACGTAACCGCGTTTTGGACGGTTGGAATTTGGTCTGACAGTGTGTATGCAAGACAGCTTGAACGGAATTCCGACTGAAAATTCCATCGGATTTTATCCCATCGTGTGTACAGAGAGATCATTTCCTGCAGACTCCCACCTTGTACTTTGATCAAATAGCAAAAGATTTAACAAGGATCCCTATACACATTACAATCTGACAATACAATCTTTGTACAACTTTAAATTTACAAAAACTATGTAATATGAGCGCCTACCAAATATAATCAATTAATAGCACTACATAATTGACGGTAGATCTAAAGGAGATTTTACAGTCAGATTGTAACATGTATGGTAAGTCTTATGCCCTTTTCACACTTGTGCGATCTGAAAGTTGCACGATTTTGCCACGATTTTGATATGACTTGAAGCAATGCCTGTGTTATCTTGAGGTCTATGGACCTCAATCTGCATTAAAGTCGGACCAAAGTAGTGCAGGGACTACTTTGAAGTCACACAGATATAAATGGTACTCATTGGAAACAATGGGTACGACTTGTCATGCAACTTTGCAGTCCGAAGTCGCAGGACAAGTCACACAAATGTGAAAGGTCCTAACACACAGAAAATTGATAGATATTAATAGGCCCGTTTATATTCTGACTTGCTCATATTACAATACAGCTTTGATAAGGATTCCAGGATATATTACATTTTGTATTAGTATTCATTATCTGCATGTAAAATGAGTTCTTCATATTGCAGTTAGCAGAAAATGTTGCTAAAATTATCATCCTTCATCAACATTGGGACACATTTCATGGTGATTTTAAAGTGACTAAATTACATTTTTTGCTATAAGGCCTCATGTACACTGGATGTTAAAATAACGTTATAAAAACGGCAGTAACTTTGCAGTGAGATTTTCAATTTTTTTCAACGTTTTTGCAATAGCGTTTTTTCCACGTTAGCGTTTTTAGTTTTAGTTTTTTAAGAAAACATTTTTTTTCCTTTTCAATGGATCAAAAATGTAAAAAAAGATGCCGGCGAGTGATAGAGCGTTTTTACAGCTAAAAACGTCTCTCAGAACCCACTAGTTTTGTTTGTTTTTTTACTGCTTAAAAACGCTGCTGCCCAAAACTGCTGATAACAGCCTATGTGTGCATGGACACATAGGACAACATGATGTCGACTGTAGAAAAAAACATCTACTGCCAAAAACAGCTGTTGTAAAAACATCCAAAAACATCCAGTGTGCTAGTGTATATTGCTAACACATCTGCTCTGAGGAAGAAATTGAACAATTGGTTGAAGGCCCCTAGCATCACAGAACAAGTCCAACTGAATGTAACTAAAGCTGGCTATAGATGGATCAAATCTGAGCAGGGACTGGCTGACATTCAATCCATCTATGGGCAGGCTGGTTGTACTGAAGTCAATCCATCAATCAACTTGGGTACAACCAGCCTGTTAGATTTTTTACATGCAGTCACAGCAGGCGGTTATAGCCACTAGCAGTAATCATTGTTCCCTGCTGGCTAGGAAGGCTCCTCGATAACAGTGCAGCGGGAGGGATTCCCCACCCATGATGGAAGGAAACAAACTCACATAATCTATGGCAGGGATGCCCAAACAGTGGCCCGGGGGCCACATGTGGCCCGTAGAGTCCTATGATGTGGCCCACGACCTCCTGCTCTGAAATTGGCTGGTTGGTAAAGCCCAGATCGCAGGTTGCCGATCCGCATCCCAGAGCATCAGTGTTGTGAATGAAGTTGTCGGTAGAGGAAGCAAGTAGCTTCGGAGCAGAGCCACATAAGTTGATGGTTCCTGTATAGTGCCGACATCAGGCGATGCTCAAATGGAAGACTTATTAAAATTAAGTTTATTACTAAAATCCAGTGTTAATTTTGGCATTAAATTTTAATTTAGTTTTAGTCTTAGGACTAAAATGGCATTTTAGTTTTAGTCCCATTCAAGTCTTCTGCAATTTGTTTTAATTTTATTCGTATTTAGTTGACTAAATCTCCAGTACATTTTAGTCGACTAAAACTAATTTTAGTCGTTTAAAATCTAATTGGCGTAATGAAATTGTAATGCATTAGTCAAACATTTCTCTACAATTTCAAAACTCATTATATACTGCTGGAGTTAAAAATCGAATCTGTCATTATTTATGGTGTTGAGGTATGAACATGCCACTACAGACCAGTGTTAATTTTGAAGTCAAATTTCAAGTTAGTTTTAGTCTTTTGACTAAAATGGCATTTTAGTTTTAGTCGTATTTTAGTCATCTTAATTGTTTTAGTCGAATTTTAGTTGACCAAAATAGTATTCATTTAGTTGACTAAAATGTTTTAGTCGACTAAATTAACACTGTTAAAATCACAATGTATATATGGACATATCTCTTCTGCAGTGGTTACTGGGCTGCTTTCAAAATGATCCACAGGTGTAGCGCAGGGCACCTGGGGGTTACCTGCACTGAGCCATAGACTTCTGTTATTACCTGAGGGTTTGGTGCACTTTCACTACACCTGCAGGATATAATTGAAGTCTATGGCAAAGTGCAGCTTACCCGCAGGAAAGCCACAGGTGTACTGCGCTGCACCCTCATTGTGGGTAAACTGTTGAACATCAGCGTAAAAGCAGCCTTAGGCCCCTTTCACACAATCTGTCTGACCCAATCGGATCCTCCATCCACCTATATGGAGCGGAAGATGTAAGCCGACTTGAGGGCCTATACAGTAGAGCGGGTTGTGTCCCTGTCTGCTCTGCATATGTGCAGACACAGACCTGTCATGCTCTGGTTTCACTGTGGCCGGCAATCATTTACCAAGTTGCTTAAGTGGCCCTTGCTCTTCAAAAGGTTGGGCACCCCTGATCTACGGCCTGCTTAACTAGTACTATTTTTACCATAACCTGGATGAGAAGCTTCACAAACACAATTCTTTGTTGAATAGGTTCATGCACGTCTGTAATAAACGGTAAGTTTTTCTTTGATAATTTTGCTTTTTAGGGTTTGTGTTGATGACAAATTGTAGCTTGCTATTAGATACATTCAGCCCACCTAAAATCAGTGCAAAGCAATTTTCTGTTATCATTATGACCTGTATTTGACCTGCAATTGACATCCTTTCCTATGTTCATCCTTCTAAGCTGCATTCACCTGCTTCAAGCTGCTTCTGCAGTCTTGCCAACTTATAGGGGAAGAAACCCACCCTGGACCCCAAGGATCCACTCCACCGCCGGCCCATAACAGGCCTAAATTTTTTCTCCAAGGTAATGGAAAAAGTAGTGGTACAACAGTTGCAACAGCATCTAGATACCCACAATCTACTTGATCCATTTCAATCAGCTTTACGGCCCGGACACGGGACGGAAACAGCATTGCTCAAGATATGGGACGACGCTCTCGAGGCCGCAGACGAGGGAGAATCTTGTCTTCTGGTTCTGTTGGACCTAAGCGCCGCCTTAGACACAGTAGACCACAAGCTTCTATTGACTCGGCTAGCCGAAGTAGCCAAAGTCGCAGAAGGCGATCTATCTTGGTTCTCCTATTTTTTGGAAAACCGATCGCAAATAGTGAAGTTAGGACCTTTAACTTCTGAAAAATGCACAGTGTCATGCGGAGTCCCTCAAGGGTCCCCGCTGTCGCCTGTGTTATTCAACATCTATCTTCGTCCTCTTTTTGAAATAATTAGCAGTCAGAAACTGCTCTATCACTCATATGCAGATGATACGCAACTGTATTTCCACATTTGCAATAAGAAGGATCACCGCCTCAATCTAGAGACATGCCTCTCTTTGATAGAGGACTGGATGACAAAGAGTTATCTTAAACTCAATGGAGCGAAAACAGAACTTCTTCTGTTTCACGCCAAGCGTAAGAAGCTACATGTAACAACTTGGAGTCCCCCGTTAATTCTAGGCAAAATCATCACCCCTAGCGCCAAAGTCAAAAGTCTGGGGGTCACTTTTGACTCCTACATGACAATGGACGCACAAATAGGTTCAGTAGTCAGCGGATCTCACCATCTGCTGCGCCTATTACGCAGACTCATCCCTTTTATTCCCAAAGAAGACATAGCGGTCGTGGTGGGAGCAATTGTAAACTCTAGATTGGACTATGCAAATGCCCTTTACCTCAGACTCCCCAAGTACCAAATCGCTTGTCTACAAGTCTTTCAAAATACGGCCGCTAGACTGGTGACTGGGAAAAAACCTTGGTAATCAATCTCACCCTTGTTGAGATCCCTCCACTGGTTACCAGTAAAAGACAGAATTACTTTTAAAGCACTCTGTCTAACGCATAGATGTATTCATGGGAATGCTCCCCATTATTTATGCGAAAAAATAAAAGCTTATAATCCCAATCGCGTTCTGCGATCCACCAATCAAAATCTACTTCAGATACCGAAAGCCAACTACAAGTCCAAAGGAGATAGAAGATTTGCTGTCCAGGGTCCCAGACTATGGAACGCTCTGCCAGCCAGTATTCGGTTGGAGGAGAACCACTTAGCATTCAGGAGAAAGATCAAGACACATCTCTTTTGATATCAAAGGAGACAGGAACAACAAGCGCCCAGAGGCGGTTCAGTTCGCATGTGCCGCGCTATATAAGTTTTCATTCATTCATTCATTCATTCATTCAGAAGCAGTTCTGACATGAACAAAAACGCCTGTCAATTTTTCAGCTATTCACCTCAAATAAAACGAATATGACTCTCATCAGTAATGATTTCCCCTGGTAAGTGTTTACTAGGCTCATGTGTACCCGAGCTTTGTACTACTGGTATTCCCTGACAATCTAAGTAAATCAGGCCCTAAGCATATTTACATACATATATAAAATGTATAAATAAGCAAAACCATGTTCCCATTCATCCTGTGTATTTCTCCATACATATTACATTTAGGGCTAGTTCACACCAGAACACCGTGCGGGAAAGGCGCGCTCTGTACGAGTTTCCAGCATGGCAAATGAGCATACTGCCCTTACAAACTGCATGCAATGCCAATGTTTTATTAATGGCACCTTTAGGCTGGATTCACACATATGCATTTGTTTGTGCTTTTTGCAGATTTGCACTACAAAACGTGTTCCATAGGAAACAAAGTTAAATGGACTGTAGTGCAGATCTGCAAAAAGCACAAAAATTGCATAGGTGCGAATCCAGCCTAAATATTGATTGCAAGCACAGTGCTCTTGAGTGCACCAAATCGCATGATACTGCAGTACCATAAGGTTTGGTGCAGTGTGTTTTGAACAAATACTGCTTGCTTACTTACTTTTTCCGCGGTCCAGTGCGTTTAAGGCCATTCAAATGAATGGGCTGTGAAAAAGCACAGCATGGAAATAAGCGCATGTGAACCGAACATTAGGCCTCGTACACACGACCGAGGAACTCGTCGGAAAAGACACATCGTTTTCCTCGACAGGTTCCTTATTTGGCTTGTCGAGAAACTTGACAAGCTGTCTTTGCGTACACACTGTCAAGACTAGAGGTCGACCGATATGGGTTTTTCTCTGGGCGATGCCGATATTTAGAAGTCTGGGCGGCTGATGGCCGATATATGATGCCGATTTTTGCGGCCGATATTTTAGGCCGATTTTTATTTTTTATTGGTGGCACTGGCTCGTGGCTCTAATTGGCACTGGAAGGAAGATGGCACTAGCAGAAGGCACTTATTGGCACTGGCAGGTTGCACTGGATGGCACTGAAAGATGGTACTAGCAGGTGGCACTGATTGGCAGATGGCACTGGTTGGCACTGGCAGATGGCACTGGCAGGTGGCATTGGGTGGCAATAGTTAGCACTGGTTGGCATTGGCAGGTGGCACTGATGGCTTTAGTTGGCACTGGTAGGTGGCACTGGATCACACTGGCAGGTGGCACTGGATGGAAGGTGGCACTTACTGGCACTAGATGGTGCCACTGGTATTGGCACTGGCAGGTGGCATTGGCACTGGATGAAAGGTGGCACTAATTGGCACTGGGTGGTGGCACTTTGCGGATGGCACTAATTGGCACTGGATAGCGGCACTGGTATTGGCACTGGCAGGTGGCATTGGCGGATGGCACTGGATGGAAGGTGGCACTAATTGGCACTGGGTGGTGGCACTTTGCGCATAGCACTAATTGGCACTGGATAGCGGCACTGGTATTGGCACTGGCAGGTGGCATTGGCGGGTGGCACTGGATGGAAGGTGGCACTAATTGGCACTGGATGGTGGCACTGGCAGGTGGCATTGGCAGATGGCACTGGATGGAATGTGGCACTAATTGGCACTGGATGGTGGCACTGGTATTGTTACTGGCAGATGGCACTGGTATTGTTTCTGGCAGATGGCACTGGTATTGTTACTGGCACTAATTGGCACTGGCAGGTGGCACTGGTGCAAAAAAATGGTGTCACCCCACCCCCCTCAGTACAGACCCCCTCACCCTCCAGTATAGACACCCCCCATGCCCCCCGTAGTACAGACACCAGAGTGGTGTGTGTCCCACGAGCGCGGGCCCCTCCTCCTCTGTAGGCGTAAACAGAGGAGGGACGCCGCGCTGGGTGTACCAAGATAGCCGCAGGCCGATATTTGGCCGTTTTGTAGAAATCGGCATCGGCAGATTATTGTCCAAATCGGGCCGATATTTTACAATTTCCGCTAGCGATGCCACGGCTCTGGAGCTAGGCCTAAGCTGCGGTCTTTCCTGATGTTGTGACCGCGGCGGCAATCCGCGAATCCGCGGATTGCCGCCGTGGTCACAGCATCAGGAAAGGCCGCGGCTCCGGCCTAGCTCCAGAGCCGTGGCATCGCTAGCGGAAATTGTAAAATATCGGCCCGATTTGGACAAAAATCGGCCGATGCCGATTTCTACAAAACGGCCAAATATCGGCCTGCCGATATACAGTGCAGAAAATAAGTATTTGAACACCCTGCTATTTTGCAAGTTCTCCCACTTGAAAATCATGGAGGGGTCTGAAATTGTCATCGTAGGTGCATGTCCACTGTGAGAGACATAATCAAAAAAAAAAAAATCCAGAAATCACAATTTATGAATTTTTAACTATTTATTTGTATGATACAGCTGCAAAGAAGTATTTGAACACCTGTCTATCAGCTAGAATTCTGACCCTCAAAGACGTGTCAGTCTGCCTTTAAAATGTCCACCTCCACTCCATTTATTATCCTAAATTAGATGCACCTGTTTGAGGTCATTAGCTGCATAAAGACACCTGTCCACCCCATACAATCAGTAAGAATCCAACTACTAACATGGCCAAGACCAAAGAGCTGTCCAAAGACACTAGAGACAAAATTGTACACCTCCACAAGGCTGGAAAGGGCTACGGGGAAATTGCCAAGCAGCTTGGTGAAAAAAGGTCCACTGTTGGAGCAATCATTAGAAAATGGAAGAAGCTAAACATGACTGTCAATCTCCCTCGGACTGGGGCTCCATGCAAAATCTCACCTCGTGGGGTCTCAATGATCCTAAGAAAGGTGAGAAATCAGCCCAGGACTACACGGAAGGAGCTGGCCAATGACCTGAAAAGAGCTGGGACCACCGTTTCCAAGGTTACTGTTGGTAATACACTAAGACGTCATGGTTTGAAATCATGCATGGCACGGAAGGTTCCCCTGCTTAAACCAGCACATGTCAAGGCCCGTCTTAAGTTTGCCAATGACCATTTGGATGATCCAGAGGAGTCATGGGAGAAAGTCATGTGGTCAGATGAGACCAAAATAGAACTTTTTGGTCATAATTCCACTAACCGTGTTTGGAGGAAGAATGATGAGTACCATCCCAAGAACACCATCCCTACTGTGAAGCATGGGGGTGGTAGCATCATGCTTTGGGGGTGTTTTTCTGCACATGGGACAGGGCGACTGCACTGTATTAAGGAGAGGATGACCGGGGCCATGTATTACGAGATTTTGGGCAACAACCTCCTTCCCTCAGTTAGAGCTTTGAAGATGGGTCGAGGCTGGGTCTTCCAACATGACAATGACCCGAAGCACACAGCCAGGATAACCAAGGAGTGGCTCTGTAAGAAGCATATCAAGGTTCTGGCGTGGCCTAGCCAGTCTCCAGACCTAAACCCAATAGAGAATCTTTGGAGGGAGCTCAAACTCCGTGTTTCTCAGCGACAGCCCAGAAACCTGACTGATCTAGAGAAGATCTGTGTGGAGGAGTGGGCCAAAATCCCTCCTCCAGTGTGTGCAAACCTGGTGAAAAACTACAAGAAACGTTTGACCTCTGTAATTGCAAACAAAGGCTACTGTACCAAATATTAACATTGATTTTCTCAGGTGTTCAAATACTTATTTGCAGCTGTATCATACAAATAAATAGTTAAAAAAAATCATACATTGTGATTTCTGGAATTTTTTTTTTTGATTATGTCTCTCACAGTGGGCATGCACCTACGATGACAATTTCAGACCCCTCCATGATTTCCAAGTGGGAGAACTTGCAAAATAGCAGGGTGTTCAAATACTTATTTTCTGCACTGTATCGGTCGACCTCTAGTCAAGACCAAATCTCCTCGTTCTCAAACGCGGTGACTTCAACACATACGACTGCAGGGGAAGTTCCATTCCACTGGCACAACCCTTGGGGCTGCTTTTGCTAATATCATGTTAACTGCGTGTTAGGTAAAAGCTTGGTAAGAGACGATTTTCACTTTTCAGTCTGTTACAGCGTGACAAATGTGCTATTTCCATTACAAACGCTACTTTTACCGAAAGTGCGCAGGTTTCTAAGCATACACACCAACGTGTTTGTCGTCGAAAACTAGCCCGACGAGGAAATTGAGACTCCCGTCAAGGAAAAAGAGAACTTGCTCTCTTTTTTTCCTCGTTGAGTTCCTCGACAGTTTTCTCAATGAAAAACATACACACAACCGGTTTTCTCGGCAGAATCCATCAAGAAACTTGATGGGAGACGTATTCTACCGAGGAAACCAGTCGTGTGTACACTTTCCGAGAAAACTGTCGAGAAGCCATGAATAAGCACTGATCCAGTGCGAAACGCGTCGGCTGCTCCTTGTTTTCCACTGCTGTGAACCTATTTTTGTACATGCTGTCTATTGAATAAAAGACCACCCATCAGGTTTTGGAGTGCGGCTATCCATTTTTCTTTGCCCTCACAAAACTGTCGAGAAACTCGTCGAGCCAAAAAGAGAGCATGTCTTCTTTTTCCTCGACAGGAATGGGAAAATTTGGCTCGACGAGTTCCTCGATAGCCGAACAAGGAACTCGACAGGGAAAACGATGTGTTTCGCCCGTCGAGTTCCTCGGTCGTGTGTACGCGGCCATACACACAAAAAAGCTCTCCTGCCAAGTTTCTTGATAGATTCTGTCGAGTTTCTCGGTCGTGTGTACGAGGCCTAACAGAGGTTTATCTAACGTGGAGAAATTCTGAACATGAAACCAGGGAAGTGGAGAACTCTCACTATTTGAGTCCTGTATAGACAAATGAAGATGGTAGGTCATCTGACTGGTGTTCTCCAACAAGTTAGAGCTAAACTGACCCTTTAACCAATGTAATAAAAATTGGCACAGTTGTTTGAGAAGCATTTGTTTTCATGCTAGGTAAGCTTTATCACACCCAAAAACATATACCCAATAACACAGCTGGAATGTGTTCTGTATTTCACGGAGATGTCAAGTTTCCCATGACATAATCAGTCTTGAAAGAAATTCCAGAAGATAGACAAATTTAGCAAATGGAGAAACTTGATACCCCACATTACACTTTCCTATTATGACGCAATGAAAGTCCTTCAAACAACAGAAACATTCAAGGGCAGTAAGATTACAGGCCGAGGAAAAAGCTTTGAACAAAGCCAACAGAAGGGGAAATGCTGGAAATGGTATTGGAATATATTATTTACCTCTTAGTCAGACCAGGCTTTTTTAAAGCAGAGTTTTAGGCTTCATTTGCACTGGCGTTTTTACAGCCATTTTTCTGAGCGTTTTTTACAGCTTAAAAACACCTGTCCATGTTTATTTTAGAAAAAAATAAATAGCTGGAGCTTTAAAAACGCCGCGGCCGTGTTTTTGAGCGTTTTTTAATGTCTGGCGTTTTTACAGCTCTATTGCTGGAGCTTCAGAACGCACTGGTCCCGCGTTTTTTTTGCAGCTTAGCCATCTACAGCTCAAAAACGTCATGGTGGGCATGAGGCCATAGACTAACATGGACAGGCGTTTTTAAGCTGCAAAAAAACGCTCAGAAAAGTGGCTGTAAAAACGCCAGTGGAAATGAGCCCTAAAAGACAAATGGGCCCATATATGAGGAATAAGGTTTGTATATCACCCTATTCACCACCCCCTAGTTAAAACCCAGTACTTAACCCTTGCAATGGATAGGGTGACGGTTTTGTCCCCATGGAATTCAGCATTAACAAACAGTCAGCAAGGAAAATCCTGTGTTTTTAGAGAATGCCAACAGTCTTGAAATCTAGGCCTAAATCTAAGAAGCAAAATTTAAAATGTTATATTTTCCAATATGACCCATTTCACCCAGCAGACACTGATCTGCTCCTGTTACTCCCACATGATCTACGTTTGCAGTAGCTTGTGGTAAAAGCTTTAAGGCACAATTACTTTAGTCCTGGAAGTGTATACTACAACAGTCTTCTTACTTTACTTCCTTCATATTTTATAAACCCTATATGATAACACACACTGAAAATACAGTCGATCAGTGACGTTACATAATCTTCCGTCATAGTCCCATGTATCCAAAGCCTGTGTTACTGTCGTTAGGCCTCGTACACATGACCGAGGAACTTGTTAGGCTTGTCGAGAATCTTGACAAGCTTTCTTTGCATACACACTGTCAAGACAAAATCTCGTCGTTCTCGAACGCGGTGACGTACAACACGTACGACGTCACTATAAAGGGGAAGTTTAATTCCACTGGCGCCACCCTTGGGGCTGCTTTTGCTAATCTCATGTTACTGCGTGTTAAGTTTGGTGAGAGACGATTTGCGCTTTTCAGTCTGTTACAGCGTGACGAATGTGCTATGTCCATTACGAACGCTACTTTTACCGAAGGTGCCCTCCCATCTCATACTTTATTCTGAGCATGCACGGGTTTCTAAGCATACACACGAACGCGTTTCTCGTCGTAAACCAGCCCGACGAGAAACACGACAAGGAAATGCAGACTCCCGACGAGGAAAAAGAGAACTTGTTCTCTTTTTTTCTCATCGAGTTCTACGTCAGTTTTCTCGACAAAAAACATACACGTGACCGTTTTCCTCAGCAACAAAGCTCTGCCACCAAGTATCTTGATGGATTCTGTCGAGGAAAATGGTTGTGTGTACAAGGCCTAACTTGTTCATGTTGCAGTTCAGTGTTTGCAGGACCTGTCCGCTGTTTTGCATCGGGGGTCCCATCCCATTCAACTGTGCAGCTGCTTTCCAACTTTCCAGAAATCTACCTAGGATTTTTGCAGACTGAGTGTTCAGAAGTTCTTCCATTCCCCTCCAGTTCTTAGCAAGAAGCGATGCTGAACACTTGCTCTTTAAGGTCATGCCTGTGAAAGCTTATTTAGACCTCCTAAGTACACTTGGAAGTTGCCTAAGAAAAGACCTACATGACTTGTGATATCTGTTCAACTTCTGATACCAATTTACGACCTCTGCCTGTTCTTCAGGATCTGTTTCCACTTGCCCTGATTCTTTTCCTGTTTGCATACAAATTTGCCTGCTGATTTTGTACCACTCTTCAGCTTTTGCCAGTTTGAGCATAAGCAAGGGCCACAACGTGGGAACTGTCCACAGCAAAGGCGGTTCCCTAGACCTCGAGTCTCGTCCCTTTTTAAGACCTGCATTCACCTAGCAACATAGAGGTTCCACTGCATTCATGACATCTACCAACAGTACAAATAGCAACAACCCCAACTTATAACTTGCTTCTAGCTAGGCTATATTCCCAAATGATTTTATTGTTGGGCAGTGGCATTACTAGAACATTCAGGGCCCAGTGCTAGAAACTATGAAGGGCCCCCTGACCCCAGACCAGGGCTCTTTTCTCCGAGCCCGATAGCGGAACATCCGGGCCTAGTCACAAGTGGGACCTTTGTAGTTCCACCACTGGTGTCAGTAGTTTTTTTTTTGTTATTGTTGTTTTACTCTTTAACCTTTTTGTTACAATATTTTTTTAAATTATGTATTACAGTACACAATGACACATTTACTGGCCCCTTCCCCGCTCTCCATCCTGACAGATCCCCCAGCCAGGCGGAGAAGATAGGGGGGAACCGGGTAGACCTGTGGGGGACAAGAAGGGGGGGTGGGTCTGGAAAGAGCAGAAAGAAGCTGGATAGGAGAAGTGGCAGGGAGAGCTGCCTATCTTGCAGCCACTGGCAAGGGCACCTGCATATAGAGGAACCAATCTCTCCATTTTCTTTCTGCAAGAAAATAGAGGGCATCGGTTCCTATATATGCAGCAACCGCCGCCACTCCACCTATCCAGGCTACCGGGGGGGGGGGGGTGCACGGGTCCCCATCATGTAGGTATGCCCCTGTTGTTTGGATAATCCCACCCTAAAGACAGAGATAAGGTTCGAATTTTAAAGTGCTTCTAAAGGCAGGTTTACCTTAATGCATTATTTGTATGGTTGGCATATTTTTTTAGTGCTAACCCTTTAATGGGATTTTTAGGAGGATATATACATATATTCATTCATTTTATCTTCATTTAATTTCTATCTTCAGTTGATTGGCTTTCTAAAATTAGCTTTGTTTGCTGATTCAAAGAAGCTCCAGTACAGTCCACATTCAACAAAATGAGACCACTGCACCATTTAATGATTAATGTATGCCTTTTTTATTCAATTTCCTGCACTGAAATGGTTTGCAGGTATGCTGTAAAGGCATTTATTCATGCACAGATTTTCTGCAGAGAAAATGTGTTTTAGACCTTCTCTTCCAATAATCAGTGTGAATATGGACCACAGCCAATTTTCCCATAATAGTTATGTACTTGGATCCTGTTTGGACAGGATAAAAAACACAAACATCTCAGAGCCACATCGGCATACGTATGTGGCTTTTAAACAACTGCCCATTGTCCCTCTAAAAACATGTGTTGTTGGAACCTACCTGAATAAGGCTCCATGCATACTGAAGCTGATAAACTGCAGTTTATTGGCGTTTTGGCTTTTTTTTTTTAAAGCCCATAAACTGAACTCTATGTTAGCCTATGTGCCCATGCACACCTGGGCGTTTTTCAGTGTTAATGAGCTTTGGAGTTTATTGGCTTTTTTTTAAACGCCCGAAATTATCGTTCAAAGTGCCGTTTTTTGGCATGAAAAAAACACTAAAAAAAGACTCCAGCATTTTTTAACGTTTTTTTTTATCCATTGAAAAAAAAAGGCAAAAAAAGGTAAAAAAAAAAAAAATCTCATAAAAGCTACACTGAAAAACGCTGACTAAAGCTATTGCTAAAACGCTAAAAAACGTTGCAAGGCTCCCTGCAAAGCTTTATAGCTTTTATCAGCTTCAGTGTGCATGGAGCCTTACATGTTTGTAAGATCTGGCTGTTACAAGGAAACCTCTGCAATTACCTGCAATCATAATCTCCATTTGAAGATATAGGAGCATTGCCACTTGAGAAACCTAGCAAAACTGAAAAATTCTTAATAGAAAGCATATTTCTCTAATGGATACTTGTGCACAATTTAAAAAATATCACCAATTGAAAGCCACCAAACTGAAAGAAGAGTTCAGGATATAATATCAGTCTTCAGAGTCTGCATACTTGTTATAGGTCTGTCATCCTGAACTGTGGAGGTGTTTACATGTCGTGGTTGCAATGCTTTGTGCCTGCAGAATAGTTTACCTGACGTGGTGATCTGATGGCGGCAAGCCCACCAAATGCTACACCCTCAAGCTAATGCAGAAGTGCTGCAAATGCCCACAACCGTGAGCAATACGTCACACTGCTTTCTCACCACCTGTCAGTAGCCTCTGAAGCCCGATCTGAACACGGACTGGGCTTCAGAGGAAAGGGAGATTTAGACACAAATCTAAATCTACTCTAAATTGTTAAAATGTTTCCTATTGGTCAATATTCAATTACATACCAGCAATGTCAAAAATTCATGCTTTTACCAATGTTGTTTTAGTCCCAAGAACTTTACAGACCAGATCAAGAGTCAAGCATCAAGTATCCTATGGCAATGACCCATGCTTTCATATTCAAATTTGTTGAAAATCAGTAGAGATGGTACTTAGACCAAATGTCTGGATCTTATCGTGTACTGGTACCTCTACTGTGCACAAACCACATCAGCCAAGTACTAATCTGAAATATAACTAACATAACTTTTTAACAATTTCAATCACAAGAATCAAGTTGAATGCACATAATTTAAACTTTTTTTTCTTCTTGGCTTGATCCTTTATTTAAAGCGGAGTTCCACCCTGATTTTATTTATTTTTTTTAAATCTAAAAAAAAAAAAAAAAAATGAAATGGAAAAAATAAAATAAAAAATACTCACCCTAAATAGGCTGTTGCTATGCGGAAGTCCCGAATCTGCCCTCATGATCCGCGGTGCGGTTTTCTTCCTCCTCCTCTTCTCGGTGTCTTCTTGTGAATGGGCCCCGCTGCATTCTGGGAACTGTGTGTATCCCAGAAAGCAGCCGGACCATTCACAAAGCGCCGCGTCGCTCGCACATGCGCAGTAGGAAACGGGGATTGTGGATTGTGGTGCCGGGATCGAGGATCGGCATCGGCGGGGGCCGTCAGCGCGGGCGCCTAGGACAGGTAAGTGTCCTTATTCAAAGTCAGCAGCTACACTGTTAGTAGCTGCCGACTTTTAAAAAAAAAATGCGGGTGGAGCTCCGCTTTAATCTGAAGCACAACCATAAGTAAACCAATCTGTTACCTCCTGTGGTCATTCTTGACATATCCCAGGTTACTGAGTTCTCAAGCCAACCTTTGAATTTTACTTACTACAGGATTTTGTCTTAGGCCGCATACACACGACCGAGAAACTCGTCGGGCGAAACACATAATTTTCCCCGTCGAGTTCCTAGTTCGGCAGTCGAAAAACCCGTTGAGCCAAATTTTCCCATAACCCATTTAGGATCTGTATACACGCCCAAATGTGTGATGTCAATACCATGTGACCTGAACAGCTTAAAGGATCACTAAAGGAATTTTTTTTTTTAGCTAAATAGCTTCCTTTACCTTAATGCAGTGCTGTTTTCTTTTTTTTTTTCATATAATGTTTTTATTTTAAAGTAATAGATTACAACAGTTACAGTATGTCAGATGACAACAACTAAGAATGAGTTACAGCATTGAAATACAGATGAATGCAATAATAATTGAACTGCTGTAGGAGTTGTAGTATTATACAGATATAACTAAACATAAATAAAAACAATTACTAATAAATGGAAATGAGAACAAATGGAGGGAAGGGAGAGGGTAGTGGTGTTCCGAAGGTGAATTTCACTTATTTTATTTCGCTATTATCCATGAAAGGGTATCAATACCATGACATGAGAACTCTTAAGTCAAAAGTGTCTGGAGTATAGTATTTGGCCCAGGGCTTCCATATGCTATCGAACTTTTTTTCTCGTCACGTTCCACAACCGTTTTCTCGACGAAAAACATACATACAGCCGTTTTTCTCCCCTGTGTTCTGAGCGCGTCATGCCAGCCACTCAGCACAGGACCTGGAAGCATGTGGAGATCACTAAGGCAGCAAGGTCTACTGCAGTGATTTCCCGCTTCCAGGGGCATCAACCAGGTATGGTATATACATAGTTATATTGGTTCAAGCTAGATTAATGTATCTATGTAAAAAATATACCATACCTGGAATTCATCTTTAAATTTGGCAAACAGACAGTGTATGTGCAATTATTTTGCCTGTAAAGGGAATATTTCAACAATGAAATAGCTTAGACTTGCAGAAGTTTACTAATTAGAGTAACATGTTTAACCTTGTCTGTTTGTATTCAGCCTAATAAAACAAAATAAAACTGAATTCACACAGCCTGGCTGCCCAGGCCTAGACTAGCTAAGCCAATTTTTAAATCCTCCATAGCTACTTTGACAAAGTACATTTATTCCTATCTTTCTTCAATTTCCTATCTTCCATAAGAAAAAAAGCACTTGAACTTTTCTATCTGTGTGAAAGACTGAAGTCTGTTGAGCAATAAAAGTGAGATCATGAGATTAATTTTACTGTGCTTTGGTTAAAATACATTCTTGGGTAAAATACAAGTCTGGAATTCTTTACACAACCCATTTAGGAAGTGACAATTCAATTACATTTTTCCAAAACCGAAACTTGGGACTTTATGTAAGTAAGCAGCCAGGCTTTTTATCATTAAAAATTTCACTTGGGTAAGGAAAAGATAAGAAAGATCAGTCACAAACAGGAAACAAGAAAGAGCTACAATGGTGTGGCTGGATTTAATTATTTAAAGGTTTAAAATAGGAATGCAGGCAAATCTACGGTAAAATCTTGACCCGTTACCCACATCTCTATAAAGCTTTGTTTATACCAAAACACGCATCATTACCTACCATGACCTGTCCTAACACAAGATAACACACTGTGGGTACGTGTTGTGATAAAGTGCATTGCAAATCATCTGCACCTCAATGCACATATACAGTGCTCTACAATGCACCCGCATTATAGCCCACTGCAACATGCAGACATACAGTATATGGTTCTGTCTATTGCATTGCCCTGTGCTGAAGAACAATAAACAGGACTGTGTTGACATGTATGGACAAACCATTCATCTTGTGCAGATTTGCAAAAAAAAAAAAAAAACATTCATTGCAGTGCACTTTTGTTATATTGTTAATGGGCCCCTTTCAGATGGGCGGACCGGTCAGGTCCACCTGTCAGTTTTTTAGGCGGACCTAAGCTGCACCAGCTAAACTCTGGCTGGTGCCATCCGATCCGCTAAATTCAGACCGATGGACACCCTATTTTCATCCGGTGTAGATATAATGTGTTTGTGATCAGCTAAGCAGATTTTATAATAATACAAAAATGCCATAGAAGCTTTATAGAAGAAAGGATTTGGCACTTAAATGCTAAAAAAAGTAATGCCAAAAGTATTTGGCACTATATGCTAAAATTTGATTCTTTACCATATGACTTTCACAACCTGCTGCAAACATTCCTGTAGTTCAGATAGGGTTATACAGGGTTGGGTAGGGTTGGGTCCTGGACGGACTCTATGTTGCACCAATATTTGGAGTGTGGTCCCTTTAACCCCCCTCCCCCCGGCGGTATTCCCGAGTCTGGCTCGGGGTCGCTTCGCAGTGTCCACAGGCATGGTTTACTTACCTTGTCCCTGGATCCTTTGATGCTTCCCCGCTGTGTGAGTGAGTGGCGTTCTACTCGCTCGATTCACAGTGCCCGTTCCCTGCGACGCACGGGGATGGAGAACGGCGCCAAATTCAAAAAAGTAAACAAACACAATACATACAGTATACTGTAATCTTGCAGATTACAGTAAAGTGTGTAAAAAATACACACCCCCTTTGTCCCTAGTGGTCTGCCCAGTGTCCTACATATACTTTATATAATAAAAACTGCCTGCTAACTAGAGATTGTCCATAGCAACCAAAAAGTGTCCCTTTATGTCAAAAGTGATTATAATCACTTGCAGAATTGTGGGGAAATTCGTCATAAAAAAATAAAAGTAATGACAGCGACAATTCTGCAACTGAGAAAATCTCAGTGTTTTTGATTTGATTACATTTATGAATAATTTTTTATTATAATTATATTATTATTTGTTATAATTATTTATAGTTATTTATTATATTATAATTTATGATTTTGTATTTCAAATTTTATTATACCTGGGATGTCTACTAGACTATTGTTTGGACAGATTAAAGTGAGTTATTCCTAAGAATTACAGGCCTACAATATAAAACGCCAAATTTCCTTGCAAATAATGGTACCGCTTTCAGCACCTAAAATCTGAAATAATCATACCGCCAGGGAGGTTAAGGCAATGGTGTAGGGTTCAGGAGGTCACCTAGAGAGGGTGAGACATTTCGGGCAATAAAAGTTGATCCACAGAGGACTGGCCTACAGTCCTCGCTGTCCTTATTAGAGTGTCATTTGGGACCCGGAATTTCGGAGGCTCTAAAGTGACGTTCGGGAGGGAAAGAGCCTCCTCTCCTGACCACTGGCAGTCAAGCACACGGGGTGTTAAGAACTTCCAGAAAAACAGCTTAAAAGACAGGAAGTGCTGATAGAGGGAATTTGTGGAGGAGTATGAGAGTGCACCTGTCTGAAGTAGCTGTGTACCTCTGAGAAGCTGATAAAGGGTCAGTAAGGACTGGAAGTTCTGGGGTGAAGACCTACCTAAAACCGTATGTGCCTCTGCTTTGTTTTATTGCTGTGCTGAAGAAAAACAGACTTTTTTTGTTTATGCTGGAGACAAGCGGACTTTTACTTAATATTTTTCCCTGTGTGCTGAATAAAGTGTTGTTTTTGGGTTGGTCACAAATAAAAACCACCCTTTTTGGTTCAACGTTAACGGTGTACACACTTACTGTATTTATCGGGGTATACTGCACTCCGACGTTTAGCGCGCACCCCAAGCCTAGAAGGGAAGTTTAAGGAAAAAAAAATACTTACATTTTGAATGCCCCTCGTCGATGTCTTGCCCGGCCTTCATCGGCGGCCTTGTCCGTTGTCCATCTGCGTTGTCCATCTGTGGCCTGTCTCTGAGCGCTGCCGACATAGACCGAGCCCAGCCGAGTGTACTGCGCACTCGACTAGGCTCGGCTCCTCTCGCATAAAGACTAGGAGGCGGGACAGGGCGTGACCGCAAGCGGAGCCGAGCCCAGCCGAGTGTGCAGTACACTCGGCTCGGCCTATGTCGGCGGCGCTCAGAGACAGCGCGGATCACAGTGTATAACGCACGATTTTGATTTTAAGGGGAAAAAAGTGTGCGTTATACGCCGATAAATACGGTAATCTCGAGCTAAACAACCCCCAGTCCACACATCTAAAATTCATTTTTAAAATAGGGAAATGTTGAATTCTCTGTGTTTTTTCTTCCATTTTCTTAACTTAATTGCCAGATACCAAAACAGGAAGGCTCTGTGGGTTCACACCTGTGCGATTTGTTGTGTTTGTGTGTGCTGAAGTGCTACAACGTATGAAATTTTTTTTCCCATTCTGTTCTATGGGGTTGTGCACACCTACGCACTTTCATGCACTGTGACTTTGGAAGAGCTCCGGATGGTGAAATTTCCTAATGGAAGCGCGGAAGCACACCAAAAACATGCTTTTGATGCATTCTGTAGCACGAAAACAAAACACCTCTTCCTAGCAACATCGCCTATACTATCTCTACATACTAGGGTTGTCCCGATACCACTTTTTTAGGACCGAGTACAAGTATCAATACTTTTTTTTGAGTAGTCGCCAATACCAAATACTGATACTTTTGTGTCCCCAAATGCAGCCATGTCCCCCACATATGCAGCCATGTCCCCCACAAATGCAGCCATGTCCCCCACAAATGCAGCCATGTTCCCCACATATGCAGCCATGTCCCTCCAGCCATGTCCCTCCAGCCATGTCCCCCACATATGCAGCCATGTCCCTCCAGCCATGTCCCCCACATATGCAGCCATGTCCCTTCAGCCATGTCCCCCACATATACAGCCATGTCCCTCCAGCCATGTCCCCTACATATGCAGCCATGTCCCTTTAGCCATGTCCCCCACATATGCAGCCATGTCCCTTCAGCCATGTCCCCCACATATACAGCCATGTCCCTCCAGCCATGTCCCCTACATATGCAGCCATGTCCCTTTAGCCATGTCCCCCACATATGCAGCCATGTCCCCCCAGCCATGTCCCCCACATATGCAGCCATGTCCCCCCAGCCATGTCCCCCACATATGTAGCCATGTCCCCCACATATGCAGCCATGTCCCCCCAGCCATGTCCCCCACATATGCAGCCATGTTCCCCCAGCCATGTCCCCCACATATGCAGCCATGTCCCTCCAGCCATGTCCCCCACATATGCAGCCATGTCCCTTCAGCCATGTCCCCCACATATACAGCCATGTCCCTCCAGCCATGTCCCCTACATATGCAGCCATGTCCCTTTAGCCATGTCCCCCACATATGCAGCCATGTCCCTTCAGCCATGTCCCCCACATATACAGCCATGTCCCTCCAGCCATGTCCCCTACATATGCAGCCATGTCCCTTTAGCCATGTCCCCCACATATGCAGCCATGTCCCTCCAGCCATGTCCCCCACATATGCAGCCATGTCCCCCACATATGTAGCCATGTCCCCCACATATGCAGCCATGTCCCCCCAGCCATGTCCCCCACATATGCAGCCATGTCCCTCCAGCCATGTCCCCCACATATGCAGCCATGTCCCCCCAGCCATGTCCCTTCAGCCATGTCCCCGCAGCCTTTTCCCCCATACCTAGCAGCCGCCCTGGGAACATCACAGCTTTCCTTTGAATAGCTGTAGTGTTCCCGCGCGTATAGACACTCCCCCTTGCTCGGGATTGGACAGATCACGATCACCCATCCAATCCCGAGCAAGGGGGAGTGTCTATACGCACCGGAACACTACAGCTATTCAAATGAAAGCTGTGATGTTCCCGCACGCTTTAACCATGCGGCGTGAGCGGCGGCTTTCATTGCGGCGTGTGTGGCGGCTTTCATTGCGGTGTGTGCGGGACAAGAATTCTATTTAGGTATCGGGGGTATTTGCGGGAGTACAAGTACTCCCGCAAATACTCTGTATCGGTCCCGATACCGATACTGGTATCGGTATCGAGACAACCCTACTACGTACCAAGGAAATGAGAAGGTCACAGCATGGTGGACACAGAAGAGCTAAACTCTGGCTGGTGAGGGCAAGACCTTTCCTCTATGACTCATCGGACAATGGCTACAAAAATCGTACCAAGTGTGAGAGCGTATGGCAGGATATTGTCCATGAATGGTACCATAATTGGAACAGTTACTCAACCGCAAAGAAAGCAAACATAAATTTCCTCTGGACTTTAATGTATTTGCCAGTATATACTTAGACCTCTTTCACACTGGGGCGTTTTACAGGCGCTTTAGCGCTAAAAAAAAGTAAGCCTATAATAAGCTTACCTGTAGGTAAATGAATATCTCCTAAACTTGTACGGTTTTGGAGATATTCACTTTGCATGCAGCCACTGACATCAGCGGCCCATGCGCTGTGAAGGACCCGGCTGAAGGTTCGGCAGACGCTGCCAGAGCTTGGCGGAAAGAATACTCGTGTCATCAGCCACTTACAGCACCGGAGCCGCGAACCGGGAAGAAACGCAGAGGGCAAAATTGTCAGCTCGATCGGCGTGGACAGAGACAGGGGGACCTCGTTCTAAGGCGAGTATTTTATAATGAGCTAGTATGCAGTGCATACTAGCTCATGGTCCACGAGAAAATATTGGTGGTCCCCAAGGGGTTCTGCCACAAATTAACATTGTGGCAGATGTATACCACTCAATGTTGTTTCCAGTGTTGTTCTCAATGCATGCTGACAGTCAATCCTGTCAGCGCACATTGATACCGGATGCCTCCTCTTTTGTTTTGACTCCTGAGGACTCAGAGGGAGGTGTCAGGAGTAGTGCAGAGAGTAGCAGAAGGTAAAGACGAAGGGGGCTTCCAACAGCAATGCTGATTACAGACAGTGGAAAGGAGCACGCATCTTGAGCACATGGCTGGATAAGGAGGTGAGATCCAATGATGGGTCTGTGTAAGGCAGCAGTGTGATGCAGACTCTGGGGCAGAAAAATTGCAATGCAGCTATCACTGGAAAGCAAGTTTGTAGACAAGAATTGACTGCAAAGAGCCTGCAGAAAACCAGAAGATGCAACAAAGAATAAAGAAAATTAAAACAAGTATTTTATTATTAACAATCATTAAGGAGTTTATGACACACAATGATTTAGCACCTGTCATTCAGTTAGGGTTTGCATCTACAGTACTTTATTATAGAATGAATTAGGCCTCATTCACACAGATGTATGTGTACACCATGAAGGGCCGTCTTTGTCCACACGGGATATACAGGTGTTCCATGTATTTGCGTGCAGGCAGTCAAATTCATATCTATTGGGACCAGCAGTTGTTGTTTAATATCTGACACCTGTGTGAATGAGGTCTTAGAGACCACAGATACACCTGTGTGAATGAGGCCTTAGTGACCACAGATACACCTATGTGAATGAGGCCTTAGAGACCACAGATACACCTGTGTGAATGAGGCCTTAGAGACCACAGATACACCTGTGTGAATGAGGCCTTAGTGACCACAGATACACCTGTGTGAATGAGGCCTTAGTGACCACAGATATACCTGTGTGAATGAGGCCTTAGTGACCACAGATACACCTGTGTGAATGAGGCCTTAGAGACCACAGATACACCTGTGTGAATGAGGCCTTAGTGACCACAGATACACCTGTGTAAATAAAGGCCTTAGTGACCACAGATATACCTGTGTGAATGAGGCCTTAGTGACCACAGATACACTAATGTGAATGAGGCCTTAGTGACCACAGATACACCTGTGTGAATGAGGCCTTAGTGACCACAGATATACCTGTGTGAATGAGGCCTTAGTGACCACAGATACACCTGTGTGAATGAGGCCTTAGTGACCACAGATATACCTGTGTGAATGAGGCCTTAGTGACCACAGATACACTCATGTGAATGAGGACTTAGTGACCACAGATACACTCATGTGAATGAGGCCTTAGTGACCACAGATACACTCATGTGAATGAGGCCTTAGTGACCACAGATACACTCATGTGAATGAGGTCTTAGTGACCACAGATACACTCATGTGAATGAAATCTTAGTGACCACAGATACACTCATGTGAATGAGGCCTTAGTGACCACAGATACACTCATGTGAATGAGGTCTTAGTGACCACAGATACACTCATGTGAATGAAATCTTAGTGACCACAGATACACTCATGTGAATGAGACCTCAGTGACCACAGATACACCTGTGTGAATGAGACCTCAGTGACCACAGATACACCTGTGTGAATGAGACCTCAGTGACCCAGAACAAGCCTCTGTCTATTGCCTGACACCAGATTAACACATTCCAGATCAGAAAATTCACCAAGCAGTGAAGAAAGATAAGGTATGTCAGCTGTGAAGCATAAAAGGTCATAACATATTCCATATTTTAATCCTGACAGGGTCCTTTTGGCAATATGATAAACAAATTAATTGTTATACTATTTACATAATTCACTAATCATTACCTTTACAGCTGCCTGAATTTACACAGCTGGGCAAAGGTTACTGGAAAGTTAACCTGTCTAATTTGAAATTAGCTAAAGGTATGGCAAAACTGTTTTTTATTAAAATATTATTGAAATGGGAATATAACAGCTTCTCATTGTGTTACGTCATTATGCTATCAAACTGACAACACAAAAATTAGTTTTCAAGCAAAGCGATCCTGTGCAACATAAAGATCCTATTAAAATGCTAGACCAAAAAAACACACATGTTCAATTCAGATGTCTTTCGGTCCAGTCTGGAAACCAACTGATGGGTTTGGTAGGTGTCAGGGTGCTTGAATTATTACTGAAATGTAGTATCTAAATGGGCACCTCCTTTCAAAGATGCAAGCTCCAGGGCTGTCAATTTAAACCTTGCTAATAATGTAGAACAAGCATGCAATTAGTAAAACCTGAATACAATTTGAACTCCTGTTTTTTGCTTGTTTCAGGTTAGTGACTTAACAAGTTATGAGGTCAGAATCAGATTAGGCCTCATGATTAAGCACCTATGAGCGTGAAACATGTCAGGCGATATCTGATATCTATTGGATTTGCACCTATTGTGTAAATACATTTCCTGACTGCTCCTAGTGGTTTTGCAAAAAAAAATTCTATTTTTGCATATGTTGTCAAATTTCCCTTTAGGGCCAGTTCACACCACATGCAGTCCAGTGCATTTTTTTCTGCATCTGAAAAAGCATTGAAGGTGGATTATATGGTTTCCAGTGACATATTTCACACACGTGCGGTCAGTTCCAGTTCCAGAAAAAAAAGTAGAACGTGCTGCATTTTTCCTGCACTGGACTTTACTGCGGTAAAAAGCATTAATAAAAAAAACACACCGGAATGCACTGGAACGCATCATGGGGCCCCATCATTTTTCTTCCATCGGTGAAAAAAAATAGAACCTGTTTTAAATCTTTCTTATGGTTAGAAAACCGAAAAAACGATCGTCTGTGGGGAAATCCATCGGTCAAAAATCCACGCATGCTCAGAATCAAGTCAACGCATGCCCGGAAGCATTGAACTTCATTTTACTCAGCAAGACGTTATGTTTTACGTCACTGCGTTCTGACCTGATCGGATTTTCAACTGATGGTGTGTAGGCAAGACTGATGAAAGTCAGCTTTATCGGATATCTGATGAAAAAATTCAATCGGTCCAGACGAACCGATCGTGTGTACAGGGCATTACACATTTGAAGCTTTTTTTTGGGGGGGGGGGGATTTTTTTTGGCAGGTATCCACCCCCACTTCCTTAAAGGGGAGGTTCACCCTAAATTACAACTTTAGCTTAATTAAACCATTACCCATTCACTATACACAATCCATTTTTGTTTTGTTTTTTTTATTGCATCTTTACCTTTGTAATCCAGCTCTTAATCTTCTGTCAATCAGCGTTTCCCCGCGGGAGTGGGCGTGTATTCGATTTTTCCCCCGACAAGCGATATGTCTCCTGGGAGTGAGTGATGAGAATCCCAGGGGACATTCTGTGCTGTAATCCTGCGATATCTCGCGGGTCACGTGACTCGGCAAGCGGGTGTGACGTGGGCGGCTACGAATTCTCCATTTTAGGTATGGGAACGCCGGCCGTTGTGATGGCAACAGTGCAGTGTTGATGGCGACGCTCGCCGTCAACACTGCAAATGCGCAGGACAGAGAGCGGTGAATGCTGGGACATCAGCATTCACCGTAACCCGGAAGGACATCCTGCTGGGCTTCACAGTGCCCACAATAAAGATGGAAACGTCCAACTATGGATTTTATAAAATCTTGTTTTCGGGACAAAACAAATGCTGTAGGCTATAAGATTGGGACACACGAGTGGCTATTTTAACAAGGTAAGAGCAGCAGAAGGATTAAAAAAAAAAAAAAACGAAAACCCTCGGAACCCCCGCTTTAATCCTTGCCTAGGTGAGAATGACGTGCGCTTGTCACATGATCCAGGAAGCTGCAGAACCAGTCTCACTGCACTGCTAAGCCTTTAGAAAGTCACAGTCGGCTCCCAAATCCCTGATGGAGGTATTAGAGATTAAAAGCCCAGCAAAGATTTTGCTCTGGAAAAGACAGTGCTGGACTCCATGGACTATTAGGTATCTGTTTCTTCGAAGTCAACAAAGTTTCTGTTTCTTAAAAGTAAATTTTTTCACAACCCAAGGAAATAGTTCCTCATAGGTTTTGTAAACTCATTTATGTCTACAATAAACTGACAGAATACAAGGTCACTTTATCATTCTTTGGCACATGATCAATCACTTGTAGTATCATTTTCTCACCTGCCATACATTGCTGGGCACTAGGACGCTGGCTATCTGAAAACAGCTCCCTTCTGTGTTACTGATATAGATAAATGTGACAAAAATGTCCTAACTACTACATTATTTATTGTACCTACGTCGGTTTACCCTGGTTATATTTTGAGGGGTTTTTTATACTCTATAAATCGTTGGATTGTGGCAAGGCTTAAAAGAGAATTATGAGATTTTTTTTTATCACATAATCATACATACCTAGGTGGATGCTACATATGTCCCCCGCTGCCACTTCACTGAGAACCGAGCCACCGAACACCGCCGATGGCTCGGTTCTCTCACCTCCCCGAGCAGAGAGCTGCTGACTGTCAATCAGCATCTCTCCTGTTCTGCCTCTCCATGCTCACTGGAGCGATGAGCTGTGGAGGGGGGGTGGAGGCCATCTTAGACGCTCAGCGACTCGCTGTGAGGCTGAGATGCCTATCAGTCCAGGCACCTGGCAGATCCAGACTCCCAGAGTCAAGACGATGCGGTGCCGGGACTGACATTGGTGACGTCAGCGGAAAGTTGACTTCAGATCGTTCTCTGCTGAAAACGGGTCACAGGAGTGCAAAACGGATTACACTCCTGTGACCCAGAGGAGAAGCCCAGCCGAATGAGCCTAAGCTTGACTTCTCCTTTATCCAAATACTTTCAGTGGACTTTTACTGTTCATAGCATGATTAAAGTGTAGCTTATCTGCTGCTTAAGAGCCAAAAAACAACTATTCAAAATCTCACAAGGCAGTCTCTAAGACATCTAAGGCAGCACATACACAGGGCTGTCTTAATATTAATTGGACCCTGGGCATACATTTTCTTGGGCCCCCCACACATAGACTTGTGGCCCGTACACACGATCCGAAAATCGGATGAAAATACCGCTTTTGAAGCGATCGTACGAAAATCGGAAACATTAGTACAGAGCTTTCGAGAGCCAATCACGAAACTCCATCCAATATTAAAATCAGATAAACACGAAAAATGTTCTCGCCAGATTGTACGAATTATGGTTAATCAGTGGAGTTGTCATCCGAAAATACAGCAGAAATACACTACAACATATGAACATCACTTCCGATTTTTAATTCTGTCGTACGAGAATTTTCATAACTTTCCCTTGATCCTGCCACTGCTTTATTAATTTCCCCCACTGCTGACAGAAGAGTGAGGGAGAAAAAATCCACATGCGTTCCGCTCTGTGTGATTGATCTCCACGCTGCTAAACCAGAGAAGGCGGGGGGCACGAGCGGGGGAACACAGAGAGCCACTATGTCTCACTTCCTGTCACAGCGATTCGGGTCCTGACAGAGGGAGAAGCGCAACTTGTGGGCTCTAGTACATGCTGTACCTCTCTGGGGGAGGGGGGCTACATTTTTTACATCTGGAAAAATATTTGTGGGCAGCGCAGGCTCAAAGGGCAGATGCTTTGGGCCCCACAGCAATGACTGGGCCCAGGGGAGCTTCCCCCTTTGCCCTGCGTTAAAGATGGCCTTGTCCATACATGCTTAATTTATTTGTTCAAACAACTGCCAATTATCTCATTTACACACTTGATGTGCTGTTATTGTATTCTGAAAGTGAGGAGACTTCCCCGTCGTCAGAAAATCATGATCAGTGCTGCCAGCTATAGCCAGCAGCACTGATTGATCGGAAAAATCCCAACAGGCTGGTTGCACTTGACTGATTGAGTTCTGAAGACTTAATGGAGACCTTTCTAAAGAAGTCCGGGATTGGACAATACATGTAAAAGGGGCAGAGCTTATACACTGTTGATGTCATCACGTTTGCCACGAACCTTCAGTATACTCAGTGAGCGATTAGGTATCTGTTAGGCTAAATTCCAGCAGTGTTATGATTAGGGTTGTCCCGATACCACTTTTTTAGGACCGAGTACAAGTACCGATACTTTTTTTCATGTACTTGCCAATACCGAATACCGATACTTTTTTTTAAATGTCATGTGACAGTTTTCAAACCACAATACAGACTAAGGATATTTTCTTTAGAATTATGAAGAACTCTAACTCAAGACATTATAAAAGAATAAAAATTTTTTATTTTCTTGTCACTCAGTAGTAAAAAACTCAAAGAATTTTCACAGAACATGTTGATAAATACAAAAAAAGTATTCTATTTAGGTATCGGGAGCATTTGCGCGAGTACAAGTACTCCCGCAAATACTCGGTATCGGTATCTGGACAACCCTAGTTATGATGCAATGATTTTATCAATCCGTGAAAGCATTCAGCAAAACTATTCTCCCCTCAGCCCCCCCTGTAGCCTCTCACACAGCACCCATAGTAATTCTTCGATATCAAGTAAGTTTACCCTAGAACCCATCTCTGTTGAGTCCACTAAAAATGTCATTTGTACTCTGCGCAATGGCGCAGCGCCAAATGACATTATCCCCACAAAACTGCTGAAGGAATGCGCCGACATCCTGGCTCCTCCCATTACGCAGCTTATCAACCAGTCTTTCTTGGAGGGCATAGTGCCCTCACAGTTGAAAGAGGGTATAATCCAACCCATCCTGAAGAAACCCTCCCTGGACCCCAAGGACCCACTCCACCGCCGTCCCATAACAAGCCTCAACGTATTCTCTAAGATAATGGAAAAAGTAGTGGTACAACAGCTGCAACAGCATCTAGATACCCACAAGCTACTTGATCCATTGCAATCAGGCTTCCGTCCCGGACATGGGACGGAAACAGCATTGCTAAAAGTATGGGACGATGTTCTCAAGGCCGCAGACGAAGGAGAATCTTGTCTCCTGGTTCTGTTGGACCTAAGTGCAGCTTTTGACACTGTAGACCACAATCTGTTACTGACTCGGCTTACTGAAGTAGCCAGGGTCGCAGAAGGCGATTTATCTTGGTTCTCCTCTTTTTTGGAAAACCGATCGCAAACAGTGAAGCTAGGACCGTTTACGTCTGAAAAACGCACAGTAACATGCGGAGTCCCTCAAGGATCGCCTCTGTCACCAGTGCTATTTAACATCTACCTTCGTCCTCTTTTTGAGATTATTAGCAGCCAAAAACTGCTTTATCACTCTTATGCAGATGACACGCAACTGTATTTCCGCATCTGCAACAGACAGGATCACCACCTCAATCTAGAGACATGTCTCTCTTTGATAGAGGATTGGATGACAAAGAGTTATCTTAAACTCAATGGAGCGAAAACAGAACTTCTTCTGTTTCACGCCAAGCGTAGGAATCAACTTTCAACAGCGTGGACCCCCCCGCCTATTTTGGGCAAACTCATCACCCCTAGCGCCAAAGTCAAAAGCTTAGGGGTCATTTTTGACTCCTTTATGACAATGGACGCACAAATAGGGTCAGTGGTCAGCGGATCTCACCATCTACTGCGCCTACTACGCAGACTCACTCCGTTCATCCCTAAAGAAGACCTAGCGGTCGTGGTGGGAGCTATTGTAAACTCCAGGCTGGATTATGCAAATGCCCTTTACCTCGGCCTCCCCAAGTACCAAATCGCTCGTCTGCAAGTCGTTCAGAATACGGCCGTCAGACTTGTGACTGGGAAAAAACCCTGGGAATCCATCTCACCTTCACTGAGATCCCTTCATTGGCTGCCAGTCAAAGACAGAATTGCTTTTAAAGCTCTCTGTCTTACGCATAGATGTGTCCATGAGAGTGCCCCCCTTTACTTATGCGAATTAATAAAAGCGCATAATCCAAATCGCGTTTTGCGATCCACGAATCAGAACCTGCTCCAGGTTCCGAAAGCCAACTTCAAGTCCAAAGGAGAGAGAAGATTTGCGATCCAAGGTCCCAGACTATGGAACGCTTTACCAACCAGCATTCGGTTGGAGGAGAACCACCTAGCATTTAGGAAAAAGGTCAAGACTTTTCTCTTTTGATATCAAAGGAGACAGGAACAACAAGCGCCCAGAGGCGATTCAGTTCGCATGTGCCGCGCTATATAAGTTTTCATTCATTCATTCATTCAACGTGAATGCTTTTTACCTCGGTATTTAAATATCAGCGAGTGCTATGCAAGTATTTTGTCTTTTATATGTACTGTGCATGCTGCAATATTTTATCTACGAGCTAGATAATATCTTTGAGAGCAGATCAGATCGGTATCCTGCTTTCTCTTTATGGGACATATGCACTTCTTTATATAAGTTGAGTGTTTTGGTAAACTACAGGGTGAACAGTGCACAGTGGGAACACTTGAAAGGGGAGCTATCACAGGCATCTGCACTTGGAAGGGGGCTGGATTACAGAGTGTTATTCACAATTAATTGTGGCTGTAATTTCGTGGACTTTTCTGATTTGTTGGGACTCTTTAATCCTGATGCACTTTATTTGTATATTATACGTATACTCATCTCAGGATTCATGTATTGTTTAGTTGCTGTTGAATTCTTAAAGACCTACGGACTTATTTGTAGCAGTGTAATTTAAGAACATTTTGTGAGTACAGGGGCTGCAGCATACATGTGTAATGTCCAGTATATTTCAGTATACTCAGCCTCCACCCCCAAACTCAACCATGCCCACTTATCGCCGCAGCACTCTTAGCGTTCCCTCTTTCTCAGACTCTAAAGTTAGGAGGTATTGGGTTGGTAGACATTGTGATGGAGGCTGTCAGGCAATGACGACCCTGTCTCTTAACTTTCTTCCAAACATTTCTCGGCATACCAAGTTCAAACAGTTGCCTACCCCTGAGTTAACCTGCTCAGAACTTTATAAACAGGCCACTAGGTATCATTTTACACAGGAAGTAAAGCACTAGGAAACAAAAAGTTTTGATTGGTGACTTCTTTGAATAAGAAAATATAAAGGGAATTAAAAAAAAAAAATGAATAGTCTGCATGTTTACCTAAGCCCGGCTACAGTAATAATAGTTACCAGTACACAGAAGACACATCACTATGCATCATTATCGAATGTCCATAAATACCTCACATAGCTTTAGCAACATAATTCTCTTATCAGTTATGTGTAGCAATGTGGTGCATTCCAAGACAAAAAGCTTATTGCTCATTAGCTGAAGGAGTGCTGATTCATTAACTTGAAAGTGGCGAAACCATTAAACTGACGCAGTTGCACCTGAAGTGACTTCATATACGAGTTATTCCTGGGAGGTGAATCACTGGGAGTATCAGGATGTGTGTGTTTGTACTGCAATCCATTAATCACACACCTTAGTTACACAAGAACCAAAATTGTAAGGGCAACGTCCAGCGTGAAGGGCTGGTGAAGTTATTTATAGGTTTTCTATGTATTTTCAGGGTATCGCTTCTACACAGATAATGATAGCTGTGTGTATATCATTTATATATCTTCAGTAATATTTCACAAATGTTTCTGCTACTTCTGCCTTATCGAGCAATTGGAAATCTTACCTAGAAAGGTCTCAAGAAGTGTTTTTATGAAGGGGTTCTCTAATAAACTGAGACTAGCACTACTGAGTTGTGTTGGACTATATAGATAATATAGTATGAATATTTTATACATGGTTACATTGGTCCAGCTTGGACCAATGCAAGTATGACCAAATGTAACTATGTATTAAGTATCAATACCTGGAAATCCACTTTAAATAGCAGAACTTAAAATAATTTGCTTTACTGTAAAGCTGACTAAACTGTAAAGACCATTTCCTGTCCCGATACAAGTGGTCACAAATACACAAGACACAAACAACAGGAAAAACAGGTTCTTAACTTTCCCAGACTCATCTAGAACAATTGTTAACAAGTTTTGGGTCTAGTTATACTTTGACTTTTTTTTATAGGTACCTGAGATAAGTCTCTTCCAGAGTTTGGATTCTAAGGGTTCACACCAAATGCATTGAGCTGTGTTGGGCAGCCTCTCCCAGTGCAGTTCCAATAGACATTGCAAAAAGCTTTGTTCCCTATCATGTCAATTCACACCACCATGCTTCAGTGGTTTGCTCCAAAAAAAACTGTAACACAATCCACACCATTGCAATGCAGCCATTAGAGTTTAATGAAATGTCACTTTGTGACATTTTTCATAAAGCTTGCCCCCCCCCCCCCCCCCCCCCAAAAAAAAGTAAACACTGAGATGCACTGTTTCCAGTGCATTGGAATCGCTGCCTTCCAGTGCACACAAAAGGCAGCATGGATTACCATGCATTAGCATGCTACTGGATTGAAAGGGTTATACCAGTGCCTTCCAGGATGGCCCTTAAGCTATCATACATGGATAACAATAAGAGCAGTTCAGCTGGCTACATTTTCGATCCATGTATAATCAAATAACACAAAAAGTGCATTCATTTTAGTTATTTTAATTTAATCAACTTGTGTATAGTATACAGTAAGTCCCCTACATAAGAACATTCAACTTGCGAGCCTTCAAAGATGCAATCATGTGTTCGCATGACCAATCCTGAGGTTGGGTACACACACTTAGTTGTGACAGATCGCCGTACAAACACAAGCAATGTTGGTGCAGCGATCTCCCCTGCTGTGCTTTTGTGTTCTGACAGGCGCCCCCGCCCCCTGGCAGATTACACTAATCAGCGCTCGCAGCCTTTGCTGGCAAACGCTGATCTTTGCTGGACTTGCGAACAAGTTGAATTTACTAACAAGCTCCGAGAATGGAACTTGTTCGTAAGTAGGGGACTTACTGTATTAACCTCCCTGGCGGTATGATTCTTTCAGATTTTAGGTGCTGAAAGCGGTACCATTATTTGCAAGGGAATTTGGCGTTTTATATTGTAGGCTTGTAATTCTTAGGAATAACTCACTGAAATCTATCCAAACAAGAGTCTAATAGGCATCCCGGGTATGATTTTTTTTTTTTTTTTATTAAACATTATAATATAATAAATAATTATAAAAAATTATAACAAATAATAATATAATTATATTAAAAATTATTCAATAATGTAATCAAATCAAAATCACTGAAATTTGCTCAGTTGCAGAATTTTTGCTGTCATTATTTTTTTTTTTTTATGACGAATTTCCCCATAAATTGCTATCGCTAAATTCTGCAAGTGATTCTGATTTATTATCGCTGTTTTTTAGCTGCTCTAAAACAATTTTTGCCATAAAGGGACACTTTTGGTTGCTATGGGCAATCTACAGTTTGCAGGGAGAAAGAACAGTTTTTATTATATAAAAGGACATGTAGTGTACAGGGCAGACCACTAGGGACATGGGGGGGTGTGTATTTTTTACATACAGTACTGTAATCTATAAGATTACAGTGTACTGTATGTATAGTGTTTGTTTACATTTTTGAATTTTGGCGCCGTTCCCCCCCCCCTACGTCGCGACGCTCGCAGGGAAGGGAATCGGAGGTACACACAGCATCAGGCGGACATCCGGCCGCCGTGTACTGCGGAGATTCATCGCTGGATCGCAGAGAAAAGGTAAGTAAACTATTTTCTGCATCCAGCGAGGCAAGTCCGTGTGTGGCACGGGGTTACCGATCGTAGCTTAAAAATCTCACCCCGTGCCACACACGGGAAGACCGCCAGGGAGGTTAAAGTGATCAACTCTATCATACCACTTGTACCTACAGATCAGCCTATAATAAGGCTGACCTGTAGGTTTTGTGAATATCTCCTAAACGTGCAAAGATTACTTTCAAAAAAGATCTTCATAAGAATTTGAAGCTAATATAAAGCACATACAGAAGGTTTGATCTTCATTATGTGCTTCTATTGTGCCTCAAGCTCAGCTTTAATTCTGCATGCTTAGAATTACATAGAATTATGAATTTATGATCTAATTCTTACAACATCTGCTATATAATATGTACATTAAATATTTATACAAACTTCCTAACTGTCCCTCTTTGGTTGGTCTTAATAGAAGAAAATCTAGGAAACTATAATGTATTTTCAGTTGGTACTAAACATTTTAGTTACTGTTATATCGCTTTACATAAAGCTTGATCATTTATATAATGCTTGATCGTTTAATAATGCTTGATCGTTTATATAATGCTTGATCATTTACATAAAGCTTGATCATTTACATAAAGCTTGATCATTTATATAATGCTTGATGTAATGCTACAATATACATGCATTCTGTACCATATTTTTTTTCATTTTGAATTCAGGAAAAATGACATGTACTGTGTTTTTTTTTTTGCAGGCTAGCTGGTAAGAGCCGGTTCACACAGGGGCGGCACAACTTTGGGGGCAACTCGGCAAGGCGATCTCAAGACGACTTGAGAGGCGACTTTCAAAATGACTTCTGTATTGAAGTCAATGCAAGTTGCCCCCAAAGTCGTACAAGAACCTTTTTCTAAGTCAGAGCGACTTGAGTCGCTCCTATTAGAAAGGTTCTATTGAATAGAACGGAGCCTGACAAGTCACCCCTGTGTGAACCAGCTCTAAGTGTGCTGGGAAATGTTTTGTTTGATTGTAATGTGCAAGGCCCTTCCATGTGCATCTTACTTCAAAGGCTTGTTTTAAATTGGAGTGGTTGTTGTCATTTTTGTATATATTTATGTATATTTATCCACTATTACATATGCTCCAACTTGGAGCCTCTCAAATATAAGAGTTAGGCTCCATTCTAGAGTTGTCCCGATACCACTTTTTTAAGACCAAGTACAAGTACCGATCCTTATATTCAAGTACTCGCCAATAATGGATACCACAGTATTTTTTTTTTTCTACAATTTTTTGTTATTTTCTTTTTACAACACTTTATTTTTTTTAGGGGGGGGGCGGGGCGGGTGGATGTTGTCAGTAAGTTTTTTATTTAAATTTTTTACAATTCATTTTTTTATTATGTATTGCAATTTTTTTGCAATAAATAGTCACAGGTTACAATGTTTCAATTATGTGAATGGACAGGCAGCAGCAAAACGGAGGGGGACACAGAGCACAGCGGGGGAGAGCAGCAGAACAAAGGGGGACACGAAGCATGAAAACAGCAGCGCGGAGGGGGGACACGGAGCGTGGAGGGGTACAGCAGCAGAACAGAGGGGGACACAGAGCGCGGAGGAGGACAGCAGCAGCAGGGGGGGCAGCAGCAGAACCCAGGGGAACATGGAGCGCGGAGGGGTACAGCAACAGAACGGAGGGGGACATGGAACATTGAGGGGGAGAGCAGCAGAACGGAGGGGGACACGGAGTGGGGAGAGCAGCAGTATGGAGGGGGGACTGGGGGAGGATACAGGGACAGTCAGCGGTGATCGGTATGGCTTTGGGGGAAGTTTCAAGGACCGATCACCGCTGTATAGATTTCACTAAAGCAGCTGAAAAGTGTGGGGGGGGTGTCCAGGGAGGAGCTGTCAGGCTTTATTGAAATCTATACAAGGAGATCGGTGTTTGTAACTCCCCCTGCTGCACCAGTCATCCCTGACTGCCCAGGTATCGGGTGAAGCATCGGAGCATTTGCCCCGAGTACAAGTACTCGGGGAAATGCTCAGTATCGGTACCGATACCAATACTAGTATCGGTATCAAGACAACCCTACTCCATTCCCGCATTTTATATTTTGTTTTTTTTTGTTGGTTCGCCCTCCACTCCAAAAACGCTCCAAAGAAGCTCATGTATTTTACAGTCAAGACCACAACACGTGGCAGTGTGAATGGTCCCAAAGCCAGCCATAGATGGATCAAAATTCAACTGGTTCTGCTTCAAGCTATCTGTCGGCAGGCTGGTTGACTCGAGATTGGTTACTATGCACAGCTGCATCAGATTCTGTGTGCACCAGACTGAATCCCTGGCCCAATGCCACAGAGTCACAGTTCTCTTCAGAAAGCCACCATCCTAAAATAGACTTGAGAAACTTGGGCCCAATACAGAAGTTTATTATAAGAATCCACAATAGTCCTACGTCCTAATTCTTGAATTTCTCCCAAAAAGTTCTAATTACATCCTAAACAAATATTTATTATAACTACCAGTGCTCACACTTGTTTATGCCTAGCATTAACAGATGCAGATTTTAGCTGTTATTTTTGGAGTTATAAAAGTGAATGTCTTATTTAGGCCAACAAACCCCATTACCAGAACCATTAATAAATACAACACAGTTATATCAAATCATTTTTAAAAGAATACATTATTTATACCCAACATACCACTGGCTAATCTAACAATGCACAATAGAGACAGCAACATATTGTCCACTATTTCTGAATCATACAGAGCTCAACACAGTGCTTTTAAATCAGAGGCCACATACCTGGTCTCTTGTATAATAAAGATTTCTGTTAAAGCCAACATTATTCATCTCCTGTGGCTAATCAGATTCATATGTTAAGTGGAAATATGATTTACACAAACATTCATTTGGTAGATGTGCGGATCTTATCGCTCCCGGTTCACACTTGTGCGATGCAAGAACCCTGCGAATCCACTGCATGTTCCCGCTTCGCACCTGACTCGCAAGGCAGGTCACACTGCCATATGTGAACTGCTGGGGAGTGTCATACAATGTTAATGACACCCTCATTTCGGTTTGCATATCGCACTGCGAACTGACAGTTCGGACATGGTTTGGATCGCATAAGTGTGAATACCGATGTGATCCAATTCTGGTGCAGACCAAAAAAAGGGTATTGTGCAAGTTTAGTCCGAATGCGATCTGAATTCTGCCATTTATATGGCTGAAATCGCATTGCATGGACATTGCATGTGATTTGCACTGCAGTACGGTGCCAATCAAATGCGATCTCGCACCACGCACTGGTGTGAACCGAGCCTTAGCTGTATTTTTAATCTTCAAGAGAAGGCTGAAGAAAAATAAACTCTGCAAAAGGCCTGATTGATTCAAATTGTTACTATATTCATTTTATTTGTAGCAAACGCTCCACATGAGTGTTTGAAAGAAACACCCCTTTATTTTTTATTTATTTTAGATATTTATTTAAGAAAAGTAAAAAAACAACAATACAAAACATTTGACTCTGGATTATCTCATGCTCTAGCAAACATGACTGACTATTACTGTCATCTTCAAGTACCAGATGTGTCCTCAAAGGCAATTAAGCTTCTGTTATGTTTCTAATTTGTTTTTGTTGACAGAACACAATGCAGGTGACCAGGGACAGCTTTTATTCCATTCTGGTTATGTTCAGAATTCTGTACAATATTCAAACACAACTTATTTTGTACACCCTCAAGTCCAAAAAAGTTGTGTAAAATCTACATAAAAACAAAATGTAATGACTTTCTCTAAATCCATATTTTATTCACAATAGAAAAAATATCAAATGTTTAACAACGTAAAGCGGAGTTCCACCCAAAAATGGTACTTCTGGTTTTCGGATTCCCCTCCCCCTCCAGTGTCACATTTTGGCACCTTTCAGGGAGGAGCAGATACTTTTGTAATCCAGGTATTTGCTCCCACTTAGATTGCCGCAGTATCCTCGCCAATCTACGCCATGTCTGGCCCCTCCTCCGTCCCCCACGCTGTCTTCTGGGAGACACACAGGTCCCAGAAGACAGCAGGGACCAGTAAAATCATGCAGTGCGACTCACGCATGCGCAGTAGGGAACCAAAAAGTGAAGCTGCAAGGCTTCACTTTCTGATTCCCTTACCGAAGATATTGGCGCCTCCACCCGAGAGCCGAGGGCTTCGAGTGCCGACATCGCGGGCGCCCTGGACAGGTAAATCAAAATTTGCTGGAACTCCACTTTAAGGATCGGCCCTTATTTTGAGATCTGTTGGCGGTTGTTGCATAACTTCATGTCACACCGTATTTGCGCAGCGGTTTCACAAGCACACTTTTTTTATTACAAAATTAATACAACAGTAAAGTTAGCCCAATTTTTTTATATTGTGAAAGATAATGTTACGCTCAGTAAATTGATAACCAACATGTCATTCTTCAAAATTGCGCATGCTCGTGGAATGGTGACAAACTTTGACCCTTTAAAATCTCCATATTCTGTTTGTGTACGGCCAACTTTAGATGTGGGTATAGGGATGTGCTGTGTACAGAGTTCAGGGTTTAGGGATGAGCTGTGTACAGAGTTCACGGTTTAGGGATGTGCTGTGTACAGAGTTCAAGGTTTAGGGATGTGCTGTGTACAGAGTTCAGGGTTTAGGGATGTGCTGTGTACAGAGTTCAGGGTTTAGGGATGTGCTGTGCACAGAGTTCAGGGTTTAGGGATGTGCTGTGCACAGAGTTCAGGGTTTAGGGATGTGCTGTGTACAGAGTTCAGTGTTTAGGGATGTGCAGTGTACAGAGTGCAGGATTTAGGGATGTGCTGTGTACAGAGTTCAGGGATGTGCTGTATACAGAGTTCAGGGTTTAGAGATGTGCTGTGTACAGAGTGCAGGGTTTAGGAATGTGCTGTGTACAGAGTGCAGGGTTTAGGTGTGCACTAAGCACAGTGAGCAAACCCACCCACCCTCCCTATGTAGATGGGCTGCTCTGCCTCACCTTGCAGGGAGATTATTCTCTCCCAGATTCTGGGAGATCTGTCACCGCCATGAGTGCTTGCAGGAATATGTTAGTGCCAGGATCTGCTGAGAGCAAAACTGTCCCTTTTAAACACTGAAGGATTCTGTACAAGCATACCCCACTTTTAAGTACACAATGGGGTTTATTTACTAAAGCTGGAAAGCGCAAAATCAGGCTCACTTCTGCATAGAAACCAATGAGCTTCTAACCCCAGCTTGTTCAATTAAACCTGGTAATAAGACCTCGAAGCTCATTGGTTTCTGTGCAGAAGTGATCCTGATTTTGCGCTTTGCAGCTTTAGTGAATAAACCCCATTGTGTACTTAAAATTTGGGTGTGCCTGAAATAGAAATCTGTTCTCTCCACAGGACTGAATGGGGATCATGGTGTATAGACACAAGCCAATAAAAATAAATTCTAAGAAGAGGCACTTTAAACAATTCTGGTTTCTATTTTGTTCCCTGTTAACACAATAAATGATGCTATAAAAGTCATGTTACAGCCAAACTGGGGGAGATTTACTGAAACTGATACACAGAGAATCTGGTGAAGCTGTGCATAGTAACCAATCAGCTTCTAGGTGTTATTATCAAAGCTTTATTGAATGAGATGAAGTTAGAAGCTGATTAGTTACTAAGCACAACTGCACTAGATTCTCTGTGTGCCAGTTTTAGTAAATCCCCTTTACTGTCAGTATCAGTATATATTTTCCATAAAAGCAGCATCATTGCAATCAGATATAAATACTTAGAATGAAGGGTAATGTTATGTACCTTACTATTCTTTATTCAGCTCAGAAGAAACATATGTCTATAGGTGCTAAATGCATTCTCCATGCACATAAGCAGAGCCTTACTGACATTTAGCATATCATTTGTATGTTTATACAAGATTCAGAGGCAGCACTAGAACATGATTTTTTTTCTTCCTAGTCTTGTGACTAGAATGTAATTACAGGATTGTGTCATTGTCTAAAAGCCTTTAGTTATGTGAACAAACAACAAATTCCCCATTGGTCAGCATACAATCGTAATTCTTTTTTTGATGACAGGTGCATTGTGTGAGCTTTCAAACCCTGATAACATTCAGGCCACTGTTTAAACCTATTGTTGGGAAAATGAGTTACACCTCAGCATTGATTGTATGTGAGTGATGTCCTCAAAAGCATGTACACATGTAAACACCCTAATAAAATGTCTACCTTCTCCTATTAATACTGCCATATAGAATTTCTTATAGCCGACATCAGCATGTATATTGCTGCATTGACCTTTGCATAATTAAAGGGTCAGTCAACCCCAAACTGATATTTATGTTGAGTTCCTTGGTCTGCATGCCTGCTGTGACCATTATGAGGTGTTTTCTTTTTAATTAAGAAAATGCAATAAGAGATGTGTGAAAACATTCAAAGATGGGTGAGAACACCCAAATCTCAAGGAAAACGGTCAGAATTGATGTAGGTGTTGGAGTATTCAAGTCATGTAAGAAGCAAGGTACTGTATTGACTCCGTCCATCAACATCCAGCTATAACTTATATGACCTATTGGTGGACTGAACCTCAAGGCATTTTTTAATAAGGTGACAAATGCGACAATCTTACAAATATATTTTTCAGGATGTTGAAAGTGTGGCCTGCCACTATGCTAGGCACAAACTATTTATTTAATGCAATCAAGTGTGGGCAGAATTCTCAGTGCTCATCTCACCCATTTCCTACTTTAAACATCTCAGCATGCACAATTTCAGGGTCAATAGACTAATGTTGACTGCAGTAAATGATTCTCTTTGTACTCTATTTGCATATCCAAATACTCACTTTCCTCTACTAAACTCACAAAGGGAGGCGTTCTAGAAATACACTAAAGTAAACTTGGAATACAATTGTTCACAATGACCTCAGGCAACATGGATTGTCCCCGCAGCCAAACATGGATCGAAATTTGGTTCAGCAGGAACCAGCTGAATTTCGATCTATGTATGGGCATCCTGGTTATACACAATTTGGTCTATCAATCGATTTGTATACAACCAGCCTGTAGTTTTTTTTTCTTTCAAATAATTAGTGTCTCCGGCTAGAGCGTGTCGCTTACCATCTGTCATTTACATCATGCAAAATGGACTTATAACTATACACTGATTTACTAAAAGAGTAGAAAAGGTGTACTAAGCCTAATACATAAAGTGAACCTGCGTCCGCTTCTATCATCTAATCATGTGTGAGGCAAATTCTTTTTTTTTTTCCCTCCCCCCAGAAGTGAAAGCTTCACACTATTCAATAAACTAAGCAAAAATTCACTTTTCTAAGGTAACATTTAGTACTCTTTGTATTTTTTTATCTAAAGTGTGGTATTTATCACATTATTTGCATAATTGATATTACAATACTATGTTATTAAATTGCAAAGTATTGTTGAAGTATTGCTAGTACTAAAGCCCTACATGTTTTATTATAAATACATTTCTATGGGTCAGTTAAACAGAGGACAATAAATGCTTACTTAAATAAAAATTCTAAAAAAAGGTTGAATTTGTTATCTTTACCACCAGTCCCTGCGTTCTTGTGTGCCACTCCTTCAAACATACAGTTGGGGAGCGAGCAATCACTTCATATAAATCCCCCTCCTTGGGACTATAGATATATCTATAGATATATATATATATATTTATAATTATGTTCCATAATTCCAAGCACTACCCTGGGCACCGCATATGTGTGCCCTGTTGTCCCTGACTTCCTGTGCATGTAGTGTAATAGCGTGAGCTTGGACTCTCTCCCACATGAAGGGGTGGCAATATGAGACCATGTGGGGTGGTAATTTTTGGACTAGCTCAACTAAGAGAAGGGGCAGTCTTTTGGAGAGGAGGAAGCATGCAAGAAGTATGTAGGTTAGCTGCTAGAAGTGGTTCAAAGTGATATTAAAGCCTCTGTTTTTTGTACAGGTATATAAAAAAACACACACACACATATATATATATATATATATATATATATATATATATAAATATATAACCATACCTGCTCTATGCAGTTGGTTTTACACAGAGCAGCGCAGATCCTCCTCTTCTCGGGTCTCCCTTCGGCGCTCCTGGCCCCTCCCTCCTGCCAAATGCACCCAAAGCAAGCAGCTTGCTATGGGGGCACCCGAGCCTAGTGGCCCAGCCCTGCCCCCTCTGTCTCCTTATTGGCTCGCTGACTTTAATTGACAGCAGCAGGAGCCAATGGCGCTTCACTGCTGTCACAGCCAATCAGGAGGGAGAGTCCCACACAGCCGAGTCTCTCGTGCAACATTGTTTAATAGAGATGGGGCTCAGGTAAATATTAGGGGAGCTGAGGCACACAGAAGGCTTTTTATCTTAATGCATAGAATGCATTAAGATACAAAACCTTCTGAATTTACAACCACTTTAATAATACTTTAAGGTAGGGGTGTCCAGCCTTTTGATCTTCCTGGGCCATATTGGAAGAAGAGAAATTGTCACATATAAAATATGTTTGAAACTGTTTTTGATAAACAAACCCATTAATATCTGGTTCGATAAATTCTCAAGGTGCTCATCAGATATTTTAGTTCTAATTTTGTCCTTTGTGTGTTTAATTCTTAAAAATGATTGCTCACAAATATAGGTTCTGCCAAAAAACTGATGACATGAATAAGGCGTGATTGTGAAGAACGGGGGAGATTTTTCTTTAGCAGCATAAAACTTATAAAAGTTCAATTTTTCGCCCACATGTGTTTGCTACGCGATAACACATTTTTACAAAAATCTCCCCTCTGAAAAAAAAACATCTTGGGTTGCAGGTTGAACCTCCCTTCTTTAACCACTTCTGACCAGCCCCACGTCCAAAGACGTCATTTTTTTGAAGATGGATATCTCGGTAACGGCAGCAGCTGCTGCCACAACCGAGATATCCATCTCTTCGTGGGGCGGACCTGTTAACAATAACGGCGGTCATCGTAGCCGTCGGTAGCGGCGGAGGCGATCGCGTCCTCTTGCTGGCTGTCCGGGGATGCGACTGAGGGAAAAAATTTCCCTCAGCCGTCCCCATACCTCTGCTGGGCGGAAGTGACGTCATTTCCGCCCAGCGTCTTAAAGAGACATTTAATTTGTTTACATTTTGACTTTTTTTTCTTTTTTTTTTCTTTTGCATTTAAGCCTGAATATGAGATGTGAGGTCTTTTTGACCCCAGATCTCATATATAAGAGGACCTGTCATGCTTTTTTTCTATTACAAGGGATGTTTACATTCCTTGTAATAGGAATAAAAGTGATAATTTTTTTTTTTCAGTGTTAAAAATTATAAAATAAATAAAAATAAAAACCAAAAAAAAATTTTTTTAAAGTGCCCCGTCCCGACGAGCTCGCGCGCAGAAGCAAACGCATATGCGAGTAGCGCCCGCATATGAAAACGGTGTTCAAACCACACAAGTGAGGTATCGCCGCGATCGTTAGAGTGAGAGCAATAATTCTAGCCCTAGACCTCCTCTGCATCTCAAAAAATGCAACCTGTAGAATTTTTTAAACGTTGCCTATCGAGATTTTTAAGGGTAAAAGTTTGACGCCATGCCACGAGCGGGCGCAATTTTTAAGCGTGACATGTTGGGTATCATTTTACTCGGCGTAACATTATCTTTCACAATATATAAACAAATTGGGCCAAATTTATTGTTGTCTTATTTTTTAATTCAAGAAAGTGAATTTTTTCCAAAAAAAGTGCGCTGGTAAGACCGCTGCGAAAATACGGTGTGAGAAAAAGTATTGCAATGACCGCCATTTTATTCTCTAGGGTGTTAGAAAAAAAATATATAATGTTTGGGGGTTTTAAATAATTTTCCAGCAAAAAAAACTGTTTTAGTCTCGTAAGCACCGAATCTGAAAAACAGGCTCGGGGCTGAAGTGGTTAAAGGTTCATGCACATGGAGCTTTTATGGGCATTATTTATGCCTAGTATAACTTCCTGCATTGGCATTTGCCTGTGCAACAAATGTATTTTCAGAATACAGAATACTATCGCTACATTGGACATGTATTTGCAGATCAATGGCAATGCAAAGGACCATCAGCGTTTACAACACAGCCATGTGTGGCTTGGAATACAGCTGAATGTGCAGCTTCCCAGACCCAGGAAAGTACCGGCAATTTACAGTAAGCATATAATATGCCAATAAAGCCCTGTGTGCATAAACCCTAATACATCCATGTATGTGTCCATATGTGTGCCTACATGAAATGTATAACAGCCCCCTATGAAAGTGTACATATATTCTAAGATATCAGGAAGTAACAAAATGTGCCACAAAAGTTCTATTACAATGTGAGAGGAAAGTCACTTCCCTCTGTAAATCATTGCACACCGGACTGCAGAGGACAAATATCATGTTACACACTCTGAACCTGGGAAATCGAGCTCCACATACCATGGAGACAAGAAAAAGTAAGTGACAGGCTGGTGTTTTTAGGTTTGTAGGCATCTGATGAATGGACTATGGCACTTCTGGGACATTCCGCTGATCAGTTTGTTCACCTATTGCTGGTAATAAATTCTTAGTGGGTCCTTTGGCTGCATGAGAGTCTCCTAGCATTTCTGCTTACTGCTCTGAGTTTTGTGAGGTCACGTAAAAATTAACCCAGAGCATTTACTGGTTACATTCACAATTCTAAAGAGGATTGTTGCCTCAGTCTAACTGAGTTATTCAGTAACATAACTGCAAAGAAGAGTGGAGTGGGGTAATCAATATCATTCACTCAGAAATCACCTTTTATCTGCTAAGACCACAATCTTTATTGTTCCATACAGGTGAAAGCAGTGCTGAGATGATACAGAGGATTCCATTTATAGGTTCTACTTCTGAAACATGCCAGCTGACTGTCAAGCTGAAACTGGCCTTAAAGTGTATCACTTGGCAAAACTTTTTTAGTACTTGATAGTGTGAGGTAGGGTTAGACCCTCTGTCAAGTTTTTTTATTGCTGTCTGTGTTGGGGGGATTCACCCCTCTATAAGTACTGGTGTGCAGCTCCGAGTTCCAATCTTTTACTGCAAATAGGCAAACAGCTTACAAACACAAAAACAGTCCTCCAATGGCTTTCAGCTATGTGGGAGGTGCAGGGCGCACTATATATCTTGATGTGGATAGATACAGAATCCAAACTTGCACCAGTGCTCCACTTTTGGAGAAGATAGAGTGACAGGAGTTGAGCAGGTATACAGCTTATACACTGATCCATGTGTACTGATGTCACCAAAGTGAGCAGAAACCCAGATCAAATGGTAAAGGGAAATCTGAAGAGGACACCGGCTCTGAAAACTGTCTATAGATAGCCATACGTGTGTAAATTTCTCTTGTTCGGGTCTATGGACCGAATGAGTAAATCAATAGATTCCTCAACCTATGCTAAACAGTGTGAGTGGAGGAACGTACACTGCTGGCAACTGTCTTCAGAAAATCACAGCTCCCGTGGCTGTCTAACTACCAGAACAGTGACTTGATCTGAGAGGATGCAGTCGCAATTTGGCGAAAATTTCTCCACCTGGCTCAGTCTTAGAGCCCTTTTACACTGAAGCGCTTTCACAGCGTTTTAGCGTTAAAAATAGCGCTCTTAAAACGCTCATAAAACGCTCTCCATGCATCTTAATGGACCTTTTCACACTGAGTCCTGCAAGCGCTGTAAAAACGCCTTACCCTTTCACACTGAGGCGTTGAGAAAAGTCCTGCAAGCAGCAGCTTTTGGGCGCTGAAAAAAACGCTCCAAATAGCCCCTCTCCATTGAAATGAATTGAAAGCGCTGTAAAAACGCCTTACCCTTTCACACTGAGGCGTTGAACTAGCGGGGCGTTAAGAAAAGTCCTGCAAGCAGCATCTTTGGAGCAGCTTTTGGGCTTTTGGGCGCTGAAAAAAACGCTCCAAAAACGCCCCTCTCCATTTAAATTAAATGAAAAGCGCTGTAAAAACACCTTACCCTTTCACTCTAAGGTGCTGCTAAAACGCCCTAAAACTTTAGATTTTTAGCAGTGCTTTACCAGCAGATTGGGATTGCAGATGGGGCTTCGCTCAAATAACGCTGTAATAACGCTCGAAAAACGCTGTAAAAACGCCCCAGTGTGAAAGGGGCCTAATTCTAAATAAATTCTAGACTGGTAGTTCTGACAAGATCAGTCACAACTTGAATTTCAACTGAAATATATGGCTAGCATTAAAGGGAGTTCCTCTCACTTTGGGAGATTTCCTCTATCTTTCTTATCTGGGACAGGAAGTGGAGAGAAATTTTCCCCAGTGGCACGCAAACAGCCAAAATGTAACTGACGGGGATTCAACCCTCCCTATTCTATCAAAAACTAAAAAAAAGTTTGGGCTATACATATACGTTAATACTTTCTGAGCTGTAGATCAGGAGCTATGACATTACTCTGACTACCTGACCTGCACACCTGTTCTGTCAGTGACTCAGAAAGTAATGAAGCTAGAGACAGGATAGGAAATAGTATTGGAGGGCATCTTCAAACACAAATTCCCCAATAAAGCTCTGCTGGGTAAAATAAGGATGAGAAAATCTACCTAATATAAGAAAAGCCTTAGGTCCCTTTCACACTGGGGCGGGAGGTGCGGTGGCGGTAAAGCGCCGCTATTTCTAGTGGCGCTTTACCGCTAAGTTCATGGCTCTATTCGGCCATTTTACCCCCCCGCTAGTGGCCGAGAAAGGGTTAAAACTTCCCTCTGCAGAGGTGCATTGCCGGCGGTATAGCCACACTGTCCCATTGATTTTAATGAGCAGGAGCGGTAAACACACTGCTCCTTTGCCACTCCAAAGATGCAGCTAGCAGGACTTTTTTTTCCCATCCTGCTAGCGCACCGCTCCAGTGTGAAAGCCTTCTAGCTTTTACACTGGAGAAACAGCAGCAGCTGTTTTGGGTCTGTTTGCAGGCGCTATTTTTAGCACAATAGCGCCTGCAAAACATTCCAGTGTGAAAGGGGTCTTAAAGTAGAACTTTACCAACTTAAAGCGGATGGTTCAGCAGAAAAAAATATTAAAAGCCAGCAGCAACAAATACTGCAGCTGCTGACTTTTAATATTAGGACACTTACCTGTCCTGGAGTCCAGCGGCGTCCGCTGCATAGAGGACGAGCGATCGCTCGTCACCCTGCTGCTCCCCCCTCCATCCACGGTGAGGGAACCAGGAAGTGAAGCGCTGCGGCTTCACTGCCCGGTTCCCTACGGCGCATGCGCGAGTCGCTCTGCGCCCGCCGATTGGCTCCCGCTGTGTGCTGGGAGCCGAGAGTTCCCAGCACACAACGGGGGGGCGACGGGATGTCGCCAAAAAACCCGACTTTTGCCCGAGACTGCGGGCCGGAAGTGGTTGCAGATACCTGTCTTTAGACAGGTATCTGCACCCCCCTCCCCCCTGAAAGGTGTCAATTGTGACACCAGAGGGGGGAGGGTTCCGATCAGCGGATCTTCACTTTAGGGTGGAGATCCGCTTTAATAAAAAGTTGAAAAAATAGTTCCACATTAATAATTCTGCAACCAAAATTAGCATGTGCTGTAAATTGCCTCCAGCATTGTTTCTGCTTATTCTTGCCAGAGGCTGCCAGTTTGCTAAAGCCCAGAGCCCCTGAGCAGCAGTAACTCTTTAGGCTGTCAGCAGATTGGCCTCTACATTTTCAACACAGTGCCGGAAAATAGAGAGCAACTGAGCATGTGCAGAGCAGGGTGAGACAGAGTATTGTTGGATTTTAAACAGTTTAAGTGCTTATTTTTAATGGTTTTACATAGCTATACCTGCACAAGGGGCCAACTTGAAAAGAACAAGCAAGTTGCACTTTAACATAACAGCAACAATGTGCACTTTATTAGATTGTCCAGTGTATACACACTTCACAAAAATAACACGTATAACTGTCCTATGACATGGATCTAGCAACATGTGGTTCAAAATTAAACAATGCAATAACATCAATTAACTGCTTCCCTCCATAATCCCCATCCATCAAACATCTTCAACCTATATTACAACAAAACATTTAAAGCTAATTCCTGATTGGTCTAAATTTTTGAGCATACAATTGTAAATGAGCATCTCTGTTCTCAGGATTGCAGTCATTTTCGTGCCTATCCCCACAGCTAATGGCAAATAATCCTTATATATAGATTTATTTGTACATTAGATTAGGTTACTTTAAACTCTACTAGGATAACAAAAGAATTCTTACCGGTTTTGGCATGTTTGGTTCTTTCTGATATTGCCCACCAAAGAAAAAATGATGTAATTTCCAGATTCGGTACTAAAGCAGATCCTAAAATAGAAAAGTATTAACATGAACATGTAGTAAAGCACATGGAGCCAAGCTTGGAAAACGTCCTACGTTCTTGGGTAAGATGTGTGAATCATAACTCCAGCTAGCAGTTACAAGTAGCAATGAAGAAAAAAGACCTCACCCATCGGAAGAAAGTCCAATTACAACCTTAAAAAGGTCATTTAAACCACACCCTTCAATCTAAACATGTTCGGTATATATTGCTACATGTAACCCTCTAGACCTGCACTATGTATAGAGCATAAATCACGTAATAAACTTTTTAACGTCTATCTTTATATATTATTGGACAGTGGTTAACTTTTTCTGTCTCTGCGTTAAAATGTATATTAGGTACAGTATAAACTTGTGAATCCTTCTTGCTCACCAAAACAAACAAAAAAAAAAACATTGTTTACTAACTAGCATATGATGGGTACAAAGCCTATAGGCATCACCAGTTTATTTACGGCTGATGTGGGGAATCGACACCATCGTATATGATGACCGGTAGGAGGACCAACCAGCTAGCACAATACCTGAGCATGACGTGTTAACAAAAAATGTAAAACATTTACTTTAGTATAAATCATAGGTATTTACCATAATTGCTGTTCCCGGTACAATAATATACAGTAAGTTTGGAGTTTATGTAATACCTATTAATAGCTAACTTAAACGCAAGCTTTAGCGTTGCCTTGAATCCCTTCATCAGGCAATTTAAAACCCGATGCAGGTCTCTATGACTAGCCACAGCGTGGATGGAGGAATCTCTACTGCCGACTATTGTATTCTGACATCCAGCACCTGCAGCTGTCAGAATACCTGAACACGGGCTGCTGATGCAACAACTTTTTGGTTCCTTCAATTCCCAGATCGCAGGATGTCAGGAGGATGAGTTCCAACAGGGACACCCACAAAGCCAGCTCATCATTCTGTGTACAGCCAGCTTTAAGAGGAGCTACAGTCTCCTATCCACAACTGTAATAAAAGCATTGTGATTCTTGCAGCATCTAATATAGATATTCCTATATCCATCCACATAGAATGTACCTGTAAATTCTTTCATTATATATCTCCTCTGGGTATTCTGACAGCAGCCATTACAGATATGGGCATCTGAAGGCTGCTTCTGTGCATTTACAGCTACCCAGAATGCATCCCCCAGTCTCCAGCAGGGGCAGTAGTGATACTGCTTGGCGTGCTTGGTGATGATTGGATGCCCGAAGACTGCTGGGATTGATGATGCTGGTATCCCAGGAGTCCTCAGGGTAGCCTGATGATGTAATCACCTAGGCGGCTGGGCCTAAGGCCGCGTACACACGATCGAACATGTCCGCTGAAACTTGTCCGCAGACATATCCGATCGTGTGTACGGCCTAGCGGACAGGTTTCCAGCGGACAAAAGTTTTAAAGCATGCTTTAAAACTTGTCCGCTGGAAACCTGTCCGTCGGACATGTCCGCTGGTTAGTACGACTAACCAGCGGACCAAAATCCCCCGCATGCGTCGAATGGATTTGACGCATGCGTGGAAGCATTTTATTTCCTGGTTTGGTGACGTGGCGGCGTCAACGTCACCGCCACGTCACCGCGTTCTCTGTCTGCGGGGATTTGCGTCCGATGGTGTGTACACACCGCCGGACCAAAATCCTGCAGGAGACATGTCCGATGAAAACGGTCCGCGGACCGTTTTCATCGGACATGTCTCCTCGTGTGTACGGGGCCTAAAGGTACCGCAAAAATTTGTGAAAAAGGTACTTTCAAATAATATATATATATTTATATATATTTTTTATATCTATTTATTCATGCACTATGGGTTGGCATTGTGATGGGGATAAAAATGGGGGAAATGTAGAAAAATAACTTTGTTCCCCACCCCTCAATATTATTTTTTTTGTTTATCTTCAAAAACCATACTCACACGCCCAGAAAATTCAATGTTGTCCTACTGTGATGTCCTGACATGTTGCTGCACCCTTAGTTCTACGCCAACATCTTCCTCTCAGACATCATCAGGAGCAAGCTGTTTCTTCCAAGCTCAAACAGCTTGACCCCTGATGACGTGCTGCCAGCCAGATGCCAGGTCCATCCCATACCAGTCGCTGTGTTGAAGCTGATGTCTCCTAGGACAGTGATGGCGAACCTTGGCACACCAGATGTTTTGGAACTACATTTCCCATGATGCTCAACGACACTGCAAAGGTTCACCATCACTGTCCTAGGATATGTGATGTGCATATCCCATGATACTTCAGGAGCGGAACAAACATCATTTCCATCTATGTAAAAATGGAGGCAGGGGGCAGTTAAAGTGTAAAAAAAAAAAAAAAGCTTTTCATATTGCTGGGGGGGGGGGGGGGGGGGTTGTATGGGTTAAACTTACTCACTTAAAGATGAGTGCCAGGGGAGACAAAAATCCAATTATGTGATGGGGCAGCCCTCACAGTGCAAGGTTTAAATGCTCATTTCTGTCCAGGGTATCAGAAAAGCATCTTTACTTACCTGATCCTCCCCTCCTTCAGGCTCCCTCCAGTCTGTAAGGCCCAGGCCTCCCAATCAGGTCTGCCTGTCAGTTTTTTTTAGGCCGCGTACACACGAGGGGATATGTCCGCTGAAAACGGTCCGATGGACCGTTTCAGCAGACATCTCCGCTCGTGTGTATGGGCTAGCGGACAGATTTCTCCACCCAAAAGATTTCAAAGCATGCTTTGAAATCCATCCGGTGGAATCTGTCCGCCCGACATGTCTGCTGGTTAGTACACTTACCAGCAGACATGTCGTCCCCCACCGCCGCCGCGCCGCCGCCGAATGGATTCGGCGCATGCGCGGAAGTGTTTTACTTCCTGGTGCGGTGACGTGGCGGTGACGCGGCGGCGTCAACGTCACCGCCGCGTCACCGCGCCGTCCGGCGGCGGGGAATTTGATCCGATGGTGTGTACACGCCATCGGATCAAACTCCCGATCGGACATATCCGATGGAAATGGTCCGCGGACCGTTTTCATCGGATATGTCCGATCGTGTGTATGGGGCCTAAGGCAAAATTGATCACAAGTTTGAAAAACAGGCAGATGTAACCTGCCTTGTGTCTGTTTACACCTACCTACCTCTGAGTCTGTCCAGGTCTGGAAAAAAAATGGAAAAGGACTGAGTTCTTCTTTGTTTTTTCCAGACCTGAACGTGGCGGTTTGGAGGTAGCCTGGTGTAAACGTGCAACAAAGTTTGTTTATGTCCGGCTACCTATAGAGCTAGCAGGCAAGAAAAAAAAAAGACAAGAGGTTCCTTCAACCACACAGTCGAGGTGGATGGGGGAATCCTCCCTGCTGTGTCTTTGGTTTCTGACAGCGAGGGACTTTCCCTCCTTCAGAATACACAGATCAGTGCTGTTGGCTATTGTCTGCAACGCTGTTTGAGCGGAAATTTTCCAACAAGCTGGTTGGAAAGGAGTTGATTGGTAGAACGACCTCTTCAATCAACCACAGTGCCCACGTATGGATCAATATCTGCCCAGTCCCTGCTAAACTGGGTGAACTATGATCCATGTATGGCCAGCTGAAAGGATACGTTTACCTTTTCTAACATGCTCTACCCGTATTTAGGTTGTAACATGTAACAAGTTACTACTGCAGTTGCCCCCACTCAATCCCCCCCCCAGAGTCCCCATTGTGACAGCAGACCAGCGATCTTCTTCTTGCACCCGCTGTCACAATTCAAAAAAGATGCAGGGCTCTGCCCACCTGCATCATTCATTCACAGAGTTCTGTGAATCAGAAACTTCAACTGGGGACAGCCTTTGTGGCTGTCTGGTTGTAGTTCTCAATGAACTACCAGGCCGCTGTTGAGTGCTCTAGGTAATTCATTGATGTTTCCTGTTAGTGTGTAACTACCTGCCCGTATGATGTACGAGCACACAGCTTACACAGAGAGTCTGCAAGAGCCCTGCATAGCACCCACAATCTGCTGACCGTGGGTGCAATGCTTTACAGGCTCCCCCCCAAAAAAATGCAATTTTTTTACCTGCAAAAACATGTGCATTTATAAAAAAAAATTGAAAAGGTCAACTTTTTCTTTTAAGACAGTATTTTCTGGTACGCTAGACATAAACTAATGATTGCCACCGTGGTGCAGGGAGACACACTGCCAGGGTGGATTTTTGTTCCCCCTACACCTGAAGCAAGGGTCTCCAAACTTTGGCCTTCCAGTTATTGCGGGGACTACATGTCTCATGAGGCATTGTACAACTCTGTTCCCCCTACACCTAGAGCAAGGGTCTCCAAACTCCGGTCTTCCAGCTGTTGCGGGAACTACATGTCCCATGAGGCATTGTACAACTCTGTTTCCCCTACACCTAAAGCAAGGGTCTCCAAACTCTAGACTTCCAGCTGTTGTAGAACTACATGTCCCATGATGTATTGTACAACTCTGTCCCCCCTACACCTAGAGTAAGGGTCTCCAAACTCCGGCCTTCCAGCTGTTTTAGAACTACATGTCCCATGAGGCATTGTACAAATCTATTCCCCCTTACACCTAGCGCAAGGGTCTCCAAAGTTCGTCCCTCCAGCTGTTGTGGGAACTACACATCCCATAAGGTATTGTACAACTCTGACATTCACAGACATGACTAGGCATGATGCCAATTGTAGTTCCTGAATAGCTGTAGGGCCATAGTTTAGAGACCCCTGCAAGAGCAAGGGTCTCCAAACTTTCTAAACAAAGGGTTGGTTTACTGTCCTTCAGACATTAGGGGGGTCAGATTGTGTACAGTGGGAGTAAATACTGTATATACTCGAGTATAAGTCGAGTTTTTCAGCACATTTCTTTGTGCTGAAAATACCCCCCTCAACTTATACTCGAGTCACCTTTTTGTGCCTGATCTCCCGGACTTTGGGGACCCGGTACAAGCCGGTCATAGGTCTCTTGGACCCAGAACTTGGCACACCTGTAGCCCCATTTATCCTCTACAAGTTTGTTGTCCGGGGGACCTACGGCTGGGGAGCACAGATTTTTTAAAAGCCAGGCACCCCTTCCATAGACTCCCATGTTAAATGTCAGTCTAGTCATGGACACAGTGAGGCATGGGGACAGTGAGGCAAAGTGAGGCATGGACACAGTAAGGCATGCACATGAGCACAGTAAGGCATGGACACAGTGAGGCATGCACATGGACACATTGAGGCATGTATATGGACACAGTGAGGCATGAGCACAGTGAGGCATGCACATGGACACAGTGAGGCATGGGCACAGTGAGGCATGCACATGGACACAGTGAGGCATGGGCACAGTGAGGCATGCACATGGACACAGTGAGGCATGGACACAGTGAGGCATTGGCACAGTGAGGCATGGGCACAGTGAGGCATGCACATGGACACAGTGAGGCATGGGCACAGTGAGGCATGCACATGGACACAGTGAGGCATGGACACAGTGAGGCATGGACACAGTGAGGCATGGGCACAGTGAGGATTGGGCACAGGGAGGCATGGACACAGGGAGGCATGGACACAGGGAGGCATGGGCACAGTGAGGCATGGACACAGGGAGGCATGGGCACAGTGAGGCATGCACACGGACACAGTGAGGCACAATGAGGAATGCAGATGGACACCCTAGGCTTATACTCAAGTCAATACGTTTTCTGATTTTTTTGTGGTAAAATTAGGTGCCTCGGCTTATATTAGGGTCGGCTTATACTCGAGTATATATGGTAGTTCTGCATTGATGGTGTCAGAGGAAGAAGGTATGCTCCATCGTTGGTGTCAGTGGGAGGAATAGTGCCTTATCTTTGATGTCAGAGGAAGAATGTATGCTCCATCATTGGTGTCGATGGGAGGAATAGTGCCTTATCTTTGGTGTCAGAGGAAGAATGTATGTTCCATCATTGGTGTAGATGGGAGGAATAATACCCCATTGTTTTTATCAGAGGGAGGAAGTGAGTCCAAAGGGCCAGATAAAGTCAAGGAAAGGGCTACATCTGGCAGCAGGCTGTAGTTTGGAGACCACTGCCCTAGACATAAGCTGTATATGAATTGATTGCCAAAGTCAGCCATAAAAGGATCGAAATTTGACTGGTTTAACAGGGACCAGATGAATTTTGGTCCATGTATAGGCAGGCTGGTTGTACTACTGTCTACAATCACTGATTGACTTCCACCTACATAGATTTGACAATCTGTCAGATTTTTTTTCCACTCGATTGGTGCCACCGGCTATAGCCAGCGACACTGATCAGTGTATTCTGATGGCAGAGAAGTTTCCCCAGCAGGGATGATCCCTCCATCCATATGAATGTAGTCATGGGAGAATCAAATTTTTTTGTTTGTTTTTCATTCAAACAAAAAACTGAATCATGTATGGGCTGCTTAACACAATACTGATAAATTACTACACATACAGTACTATACAACTGACCGACAGCTAAAATTCAAATCCCATAAACAAACAGCAGCCTGGACTGGTAACAGAAAATATGTGCCCCTATAAATTTGAGTCCCTACAAATCGGAGGCACCAATAAATGGCTGTGTATGGTTACATTCACACGTTTTACCATCTCATTACACGTTTTGTTTTCACGCACATTCTGCGTAATGATTAGTAAATACTTGCAGAAAATTCTCCTTTTTTTTTTCTGATTCCTTCATCTGTCCTACATGCACACGTGTGTCCTGAGACGCAGATTTTCGGATTGCGTGTTACAGATCATGTTTACGTGAAGGTCAGCTGTGTTAAAATACGCTTGTAAATGTCTTTTTGTGTGTGTGTGTAAAAAGCGTGTGAATGAAGTGTAAAGTTGATCTGTCCATGGGTGGGTGAATGACCCTAACCAGAGCTCATGGCGAGGCACTGAACCTTTGTAGGGTATGGTGACCCTGAACTTCTTCTCAGCCCCACCTCTACCTGTCTGCCTTCCTCTAACTTGTTCTGCCACTTTCTCTTCCCTCAATCCTGCCCTGTACATGTGAAGAGCTGTTTGTGCTGGGATTTATGAGTCCTCCTCACAGGCAGCTCTGTGTGTCCTATATTACACAAGACACCTGAATACAGGCACACCCCATCCATCTACACACAACACTGCCACCCACAAACCTCCATTGTCTGTCCTGTACCCCTTCTATACACGTTCTCTCACAGCATGCTGCTCTGTGTCTCCTCCAATCTCAGACAGTGTGCCCTCTCCTAGCAGAGGCACTAATCCCGCTCACACCTGTTACACGTACATACAAGTACACGTCCTCCTCAGGATTACTGCTATAGACAAGCAGCATGGAGAATGAGGCGCCGCACCACACCTCACACACACCACACCTCACACTACTCACCGCTGTAGATGGCAGTCAGTGCCCGAGGTGCCCAGCTCTTCTCTCCCCCGGTGCTCCTTTACTCCCCTCTGGCTGCAATATGGCTGACTTGCCAACTTAGTCCAGCTGGTCCCTCCCTCAGTCCTGCCACTCCCTCAGCTGGGACCTGTTGTGTCACCCATTACCTGCCTCTCCCTCCACTCCCACAGCCTGCGAGGTGTACAGCATCAGCACGTCACCACACACCAATATATATATATATATATATGTCTATAGCACTGCTTTACACACCTTTATTTTATAAAACTATATGCAAAACTTAAAAAAAAGAAAGTTTGGGCTTTACGTCAGGGTTGCCAACCGTCAGTAAATTTACTGACTGGAAAAATCAGTGGCTTTTACAAAAGTCTGTAAATATCAGGAACCAGGCAAAGGACTTGTTATGTGTATTTTCAGGGTTTCCGTATACTTAGTATATGTATACTGTTTAAACTCCTACGGCACCGGTTCACGCTTGTACGACGCAGGAAAATAAACGCGATTCCAGCGTCAGTACCCGCATCGCACTTCTCGCGCAGGCAGTTCACACTGCCCTCTGCGAACCGCTTGGGTGTCAATACAATGTTAATGATACCCCCAAATCGGTTCGTAGATCGCAGTGCGCACCGTGTACTCACACAGGAATCGAATCACATGCATCGGTTCCCACATCGCATCTCTCCCGCAGGCAGTTCACACTGCCCTCTGCGAACCGCTGCTGGTGTCAATACAATGGTAATTACACCCCCAAATCAGTTCACAGATCGCAGACTTGATTATAAAGGTTTGTTTTTTCATTTTTTTAAATAAACCTCCTCTGTGCAAGGGTTCTGCACAGAGAAGCCCTGATCCTCTTCTTCTGGGGTCCCCCAGCAGCGTTCCTGGCCCCTCCTCTTCATCGAGTGCCCCCTCGGAGAGCTGCATTCCAAGGGGGCACTCGTGCGGGCGCGCTCCTGAGTTCTGCTGCTGCGTCCATTGACACAGACAGCAGAACTCAGCCCGCCCCCCAGCTCCTGCTGATGGCTCCCGCTGCTATCAATCTATCCAATAAGAACGGAGAGAGCGGCTGTAGCTGCTGGGCTTGTGCTCATGGCTGGAACAGACAGGTTCAGTTAAGAAAAAGGGGGGCTCTGGGGGGCAGCTGCAGCACAGAATGCATTAAAGCCTAATGGGTTTTACTGCCTCTTTATTCCCCTGCAAAAGTAAAAGCATTATGCGCTAGTATGCATCTCATACTATCCCATTATGTGACAATTACCTGAAAACAAAGCCTGTAATGCCCCTGCTGGTGGAATTGTCCATCTTCACTACTCTTCCTTGTGTGGCCGCGGACTCCGGCTATGTGTCAGTAATGGCACACGCTGGGAAAGAAACGGCTTGGAGGGGTGTTACTTCACTGCGCATGCGTCAATGACATCATCGGCGCACTACAAAGTAAATATCTCCTAAACGGCACACGCTTAGGAGATATTTTCATTATATACTATTCTAGGTTTACCTATATGGGGGGGGGGGGGGTTATAACCACTGTAAAAATAACGGTTTTAACCACTTAAGGACCGCCTCCTGCAGATTTACGTCAGCAGAATGGCACGGCTGGGCACAGGACCCAGTCCGATGCTCCGTGACCGTGACTGCGGGACCCGCCGACCCGATCGGCGCTGGAGTCCCGCGATCGGTCCCCGGAGCTGAAGAACGGGGACCCGTTCTTCACTGTGGCGCTGTCATTGATTGTGTGTTCCCTGATATAGGGAAACACAATCAATGACGTCACACCTACAGCCACACCCCCCTACAGTTAGAAACACAGATAAGGTCACACTTAACCCCTTCAGCGCCCCATAGTGGTTAACTCCCAAACTGCAATTGTCATTTTCACAATAAACAATGCATTTTTTGCTGTGAAAATGACAATGGTCTCAAAATGTGTCAAAATTGTCTGATGTGTCCGCCATAATGTAGTAAAAAAATTAAAATAATAAAAATGCAATAAAACGATCCCCTATTTTGTAAACGCTATAAAATTTGCGCAAACCAATCGATAAACGCTTATTGTGGGTTTTTTTTACCAAAAAAATGTTTTCTATATGTTTTTGGGGATATTTATTATAGCAAAAAGTAAAAAAATATTGATTTTTTTTCAAAATTGTGGCTCTATTTTTGTTTATAGCGGAAAAAATAAAAACCGCAGAGGCGATCAAATACCACCAAAAGAAAGCTCTATTTGTGGGGAAAAAAGGACGCCAATTTTGTTTGGGAGCCACGTCGCACGACCGCGCAATTGTCAGTTAAAGCGACGCAGTGCCGAATCGCAAAAACTGGCCAGGTCCTTTACCTGCCTAAAGGCCTGGGTCTTAAGTGGTGAATGCTCCTCAGCGCTCATCAAACGCTTCAAAACTGCGCATAGGGTGCATTTTTAACTCTTCATTAATGCTTGTAAAATGCCACTCTAACGCCCATACTAAAACTCATTAACGCCAGTCAAATGCCCATATTAAAGCTCACTGATGGCAGTCTAACGCCCATACTAAAGCTCATTCATGGCAGTCTAACTCCCATACTAAAGTTCACTGACCGCATTCTAGCATCCATACTAAAGCTCCGTGACGCCAGTCTAACGCCCATACTAAAGCTCACTGACGCCAGTCTATTACCCATACTAAAGCTCACTAACTGCATTCTAATGCCCATACTAAAGCTCAATGATGGCAGTCTAACTCCCATACTAAAGCTCAATGATGGCAGTCTAACTCCCATACTAAAGCTCATTGATGGCAGTCTAATGCCCATACTAAAGATCACTGACAGCATTCTAACGCCCATACTAAAGCTCACTGACGCCAGTCTAACGCCCATACTAAAGCTCACTGACTGCATTCTAATGCCCATACTAAAGCTCAATGATGGCAGTCTAACGCCCATACTAAAGCTCACTGTTGGCAGTCTAACGCCCATACTAAAGTTCACTGACCGCATTCTAACGCCCATACTAAAGCTCACTGACGCCAGTCTATTGCCCATACTAAAGCTCACTAACTGCATTCTAATGCCCATACTAAAGCTCAATGATGGCAGTCTAACGCCCATACTAAAGCTCACTGTTGGCAGTCCAACGCCCATACTAAAGCTCATTGATGGCAGTCTAACGCCCATACTAAAGTTCACTGACCGCATTCTAACGCCCATACTAAAGCTCACTGACGCCAGTCTAACGCCCATACTAAAGCTCTGTGACGCCAGTCTAACGCCCATACTAAAGCTCCGTGATGCCAGTCTAACGCCCATACTAAAGCCCTGTGACACCAGTCTATTGCCCATACTTAAGCTCACTAACTGCATTCTAACGCCCATACTAAAGCTCACTGATGCCAGTCTAACGTCCATACTAAAACTCATTGACGGCAGTCTAACACCAATACCAAAGCTCATTAACGCCAGTCTAACGTCCATACTAAAGCTCATTAACACCAGTCTAATGCCCACACTAGCGCTATAGGAGCATATGTTAAACGTTAAAAATGTAGTCAAGTGTGAACAAGCCCTAAGTGGTTCAGGATGCCGGGAAGTAGGACAGGGTTTACGATCATGTGACCATCATGATTGGCTGTCACAGCAGTCATGTGATTGGAAAGATCTTGAAAGATCAGGAGCTACCCATTAGCCGCAGGGTGCCCACTCTTGGCACAGTTGTATTTGCACTAATGCACAGAAAAGTGCGGCCGCTCGGCACCAATGCCCGAGAGGCCGCATATTTCCATGCGGCCGGCTCCAAGAGGTTAAATAGATTCGATAGATTGTCTTAGTTTTTCAGTAAAAAAATTGCTCCGTTAGTAAATTTCCCATGTTTTGTCAGTAAAAATTTCACATGAGGTTGGCAACCCTGCTTTAGATGCACATGTACACTAGGCATGTATTCACTGTACGTCCAACCCTAGCGTATTTGCATGCCTGAGTGGCATAGGTGTCACGTCCGGCTTTGTAAAAGTCTGTGGCAAGTTGCAATATGCTGTGGCTGGTCAGGACTAGACACCGATACCACCTTTTTATCGGCGAGTACCAATACTTGTGCAGAAGTACTCGCCGATAGCCATTACCCATACTTTTGCAGTACGATTTGAACCCATACAAAGTGAATGGGCTCTAATAAAATTGCAAAGAATTACGTGATTTGAACAGGAATGCAGTGCGTTCACGTGCAGTTTCCCGCACTGCTCCAGGCTGAAGTCACTATGACAAGCCTGGGGCCACACAGGAGCAGTGGGGGAAACTGCATGTAATGCGGACAGGGAATCACACCGCACCCCTGTTCAAATCACATGCAATTCTTTCCAATTCGGTTTGAGCCCATTCATTTTATATGGGCTCAATTGCACCACAAAGGTACAAGTTTCAGGTATCGAGGCATTTACGTACGAGTACTTGTGCAAATGCTCAGTATCGTCACTGATACCGTTATCGGTGCAAACCTAGTACTAACACTAAGTGAGGCGGAGGGAGTTGGTACGTGGTTTTTATAGGTACCTGATTCCACTTCTGCCCTGTGTCACCTAGGAGAACATAGCGAGCAGAAGTTGGGCCCCCCTTCCCCCCATCCTCTGCCGGCAGCCTCTTGGAAAACATCACAGGTCCCAGAAGACTGCAGGGCAAGTTGACCATGTGCATTCAGAAGCTGCAAGTAGTCCCAAGTTGAACAGTTAGCATGACAGAGTGGGGGACCCCAGGACCCGCAAAGAACTGGCCCAGGTGAGGACAGTGCTGGATCCTTGCACAAATACTGTAGCTGCTGACTTCTCATTTTTTTGGGGGGGGCTGGAGAACCTCTTTAACCTCTTTACTACTGGCTGACATCAATTGACGGTGGCACGATAGCTCTGTTGTTCTGAGAGGACGTCATATGACGTCCTTGTCTTGCAGAGCCACCAAGGGGCGTGCGCTCGCACCGCTGCATTACTGGGAACCTGATGCGCTTACCCGGCGGCTGCGATGGCCACCGGGCACCTGCGATTGCCTAGCAACTGAGCAAGACCGTGGATCTCTGTGTGTAAACACAGAGATCCAGGTCCTGTCAGGGAGAGGAGACCGATGCTGTGTCCCTTGTACATAGGGACACAGATCGGTCACCTCCCCCAGTCAGTCCCCTACAGTTAGAATCACTCACTAGGGTACACATTTAACCCCTTGATCGCCCCCCTAGTGTTAACCCCTTCCCTGCCAGTCACATTTACACAGTAATCAGTGCATATTTATAGCACTTTTCGCTGTATAAATGTGAATGGTCCCAAAATAGTGTCAAAAGTGTCCGATGTTTCCGCCACAATATCACAGTCACGATAAAAATCACTGATCGCCACCATTACTAGTAAAAAAAAAAAAAAAATGCTATCAATCTATCCCCTGTTTTGTAGCTGCTATAACTTTTGCGCAAATCAATCAATATACACATATTGCGATTTTTTATTTTTTTTACCAAAAGTATGTAGAAGAATACGTATCGGCCAAAACTGAGGAAATTTTTTTTTTTTATATATTTTAGGGATATTTATTATAGCAAAAAGTAAAAAATATATATATTTTTTTGGACGCTCTTCTTTTGTTTATAGCGGAAAAAAAAAAAAAACGTAGAGGTGATCAAATACAACCAAAAGAAAGCTCTATTTGTGGGGAAAACATAAAATGTAATTTGGGTAAAGTGTAGCATGACCGCGCAATTGTCATTCAAATTGTGACAGAGCTGAAAGCTGAAAAATGACTTGGGCAGGAAGGGGGTGAAAGTGCCTGGTATTGAGGTGGTTAAGGGCTAGTTGGCATGGAAACACAGGGCATAAAACTTGCGTTATGGTCGTGTTTTCCATGCCACATTTATAACGCCTAAAAACAGCACAAAGCTTTTACAAATGCATGTAAACGTACATGCGGAAGTGGAACTGCACAATGAACTCAGGGATTGTGATGTAAATGAGCCTTTTCTGGACGTATGTCTGGTTTACAGGTATTCTGCATTCCATGCATACTTCCCTTACCTTGTATTTCCTTAAACATGAGTATCGGTGTATTTCAGGCCGTCTGAGACGTTGACAGGGCCGGACGCAGCACCTGTGCCTCTCAGGTGCGCAAAAAAATTGGGGTTGGACGCACAGAGGCTAAATGTTCAGTGTGCATGTGGCTTTACTAGTGAAATCAATTAAAGTTGAGCTACAGGTACAGGCAGATATAAAGGTATAGGAGCTTTCACACCAAGTGCTCTGGGATTGCACTGGGCACCCCTGTCCAACACAACCTCAACTCAAAACAAGACAAAAAGCCCTGTACAGGGCCATGTCACAGTATTGGTGTGATGTGTGCTGAAAAAAAATGATGGCATGCAGTACTAGTATGGTATGTCACCTGGGACATTTCGGTTAAAGTGGAACCTTAGGCTAGAAAATGAAAATGGGCTCTTGGACAGGATTTTTTATTCAGACACATTCTTTGTCTCCTTGCATTAACCACTTGGGTCCTGGCAGATTTTACCCCCTTTATGACCAGGCCATTTTTTGCAATGCGCTACTTTATCTGGTAATTGCGCAGCCATGTAATGCTGTATCCAAACAAAATGTATATAAGTTTTCTTTTGGTGATATTTGATCACCACTGTGTTTTATTTGTATTTTTTGCAATATTAAAACATAAAGGGCCAGATTCACGTACATCTGCGCATTATTGGACCGGCGTAGAGCACCGCCTTTACGTTAGACTGGCGCAATGTAGCGGCGCAATCACCCTATTCTCGTCGGTTTTGCTCAGAAATTTGCGCCTGCGCAACGTTATTTCAGAGGCGTAAGGCGGAATAATTCAAATTGGGAAGGACGTGGGCGTGTTACATTGAAATGAGCCGTGACCCCATGCAAATGAAGGGGCGGACGGCTCGCGCATGCGCACATGAAGCAGACCATGGTCAGGAACCTCTGTGCGCATGCTCACAACGGCGCAATCAGTGAAATTGGGCAACTTTGTGAACTACGCAGACAGCATAAATAGACAGACACAAATGCACTTCCTTTGCAAAAGTACATCCCTTTGTATCCCTCCCTATACAGCAAGGTGCTTTTGTTCTGTTGCTTCTTAGCGTTTGTTTGTTTGTTTGTGACGTGTCTTTGAGATATTTGGGGACTGTTTTGCAGAGTGATTTTTGTCTTGTATGTGTTTTCTTTGTTGTTATTTTGTTTAAATTAGATTTTTGCTGGGCATTTTTTATTTTTGCTCGTCAATTTTTTTGTTTTTTTGGTTCTGTTTGTGTATGATTTGGGAATGTGGGGGTGACATTCCTGCCGGAAAAGGGGTGTCACCCTCATTTGTGGTGGCGTAACCCCCTCATATGCCATCTGGTTTGAGTGAATGCTGCTGGAGAGAATGTTGTGGGATAGTCTGCAGCCTTGGTTTACAGACTGTTACACTGACCACAAAGGGTAACATGCAGGTGTCATGGGAACAGCTATTCATCACACTGACAACATATGTGGAGACGGCCAATGGCAAATTTATCATCATATGGGGGTACAGGAACAGCCATACTGCAACTTTTGTCATCAGTAAAATCAGCCAATACTTGGCTTTAAATGTTCATTATGCTCTAAGCTCTCTTAGACCCTAGGTGTGTGTGGGTGTGTATGCACATTTTACATTTCATTTACCCTGTAGTTGGTCCGGTAAAAAAATGACACTCAACAGCAATAAAAAAGCATGCGCATGAAGCAGACCATGGTCAGCACCTCTGTGTGCATGCTCACAACTCGGGAATGGCGCAATCAGTGAAATTGGAAGGTGACCCGGGCAACTTTGTGAACTATGCAGACAGCATAAATAGACAGACACAAACGCACTTCCTTTGCAAAAGTACATCCCTTTGTATCCCTTCCTATACAGCAAGGTACTTTTGTTCTGTTGTTTATTAGCATTTGTTTGTTTGTTTGTGACGTGTCTTTGAGATATTTGGGGACTGTTTTGCAGATTGATTTTTGTCTTTTATGTGTTTTCTTTGTTGTTATTTTTTTTAAATTAGATTTTTGCTGGGCATTTTTTATTTTTGCTGGTCAATTTATTTATTTTTTTGGTTCTGTTTGTGAATGATTTTGGAATGTGGGGGTGACATTCCTGCCGGGAAAGGGGTGTCACCCTCATTTGTGGTGGAGAAGTGATCCCCAGGTCCGTGTGAATGGTGTATGAATGTACAGTGACATGATTGTAGCCGTGGCGTGGCGTTGCTGCTCACAAGTCCTGCATGGTGGGCTTGTGCCAATCCAATGTGATGAGGATGTGATGTGTCTGTGTTAGGGACCACAGTGGTGTGCATGCATGCATTCTCATTGTGCCACGATTAATGTGTGTGTTTAACGTGCAAAGATGCCTAATGTGAGCTGGCTCCTGGCTGCTCTTCCCTCAGAAGGCGGGGTAGCCTTGGTTAGGGGGGTTCCGTATAGGAGTCATGAGATGGGGTCCCAGTGCATATGCAGAGTCACCCTGAAGGGATAAGACAGGAGGATGTTAGTAGTGCATGTGCCCCTTGTGATTTCAGCATCATGGGGGGGACAGTCATGCCTGCCACTCATGTCACTCACCAACCAGCCAGCTGTCCCCATACATGTTCTGTTCGAAATCTGTGGGGATGGGGCTAGGATTGTATATGTATCTGTCATGGGTGTCATGGGTGGTGTCATGTGTTGGGCTCCTGCAGGGTTGTGGTTAATTCCAGGATGGCATGAGGGGTGAATCTGAAGATGCGAGACACCTCAGAATCACTCATGCCAAAGATGTCTATGCGTGTGTGATAAATCAAGTGAAGAGTGAGGGGCTTGTATTAGATTAGATTATTATATCCATCAAGGTTTTAAAGGGCTATTGAAAGATAGTGAGACCGTGTTTGTAATTTGTATGTATGTTATGTATTGATGTATATATGTATGTATATTTTTTGTAAAAATGTTTTTTAAAGCAAAGAATTTTTTTTTGTAAAAAAAAAAATCCTCTCCCGTGCCCTCCTCCGTGCCCTCCTCCTTCTTTTCTCATCTAAAGCCAGTAGTATAGCTATGAGCATGGATGCCACTGGCATGTTGGCATACAGTTTGTTGGGCAGCAAGTGTGACTGCTCAGCTTCTCACTAACAGTGTTGCTTTCTCTGACATGTAGACGAATTGTCTAATTTTATACCACCTTTTATATGGTCTAATTTTATATGGTCTAATTTTAGACAGGCCGTGCAGCTGTTGCGTACAGCGTGAATCTGGCCCAAAGTTTTTACTTTCTGCTATAAAACATATCCAATAAAAAAATTATAAAATAAACAAATTTGTTCATACATTTTGGCCAAAATGCTGCATATTTTTGATAAAAATAAAAAAAAATCCCCAAAAAGATTGGTTTGCGTAAACATTATAGAGCCTACAAGCTATGTTATTTATATATTGGAATTTTTCTTTTATTTTTTCATACTACTAATGGCAGCAATCAGCGACTTATAATGGGACTGTGATAATCCATTTGACACTAACTGACGGGGGGACTGATTAACTGCCATTGACATCAACAGTGACATTAATACAGTGATCAGTGTTAATACTGTAGCAAGGTCCCAGGCCTCATTTGTTCTAATGAGAACCTCCAGTGCCAAAGATAGCTGACATGATCCTTCTGTATATGGTGGGTTGTGAGGCATGGTGGGTGCAATGTAGTTTAAGTTATTGGGCGCCAGACACCTTTTGAATGCAAAAGAGAGTTTATTTCTCTTAAAACACTTTTTTAGGGAGAGAGGGTTAGGGCCAGGATACCCTGAGGCCCCTTTCACACTGGGGAAGTTTGCAGGCGCTATTGCGCTAAAAATAGCACCTGAAACCCGACCTAAACCGCGGCTGCTGTTTCTCCAGTGTGAAAGCCCAAAGGCTTTTACACTGGAGCAGTGTGCTAGCAAGACCACTCCAAAAGTCCTGCTAGCAGCATCTTTGGAGCGGTGAGAGGAGTGGTGTGTATACCGCTCCTTCCCATTGAAAGCAATGGGAAACCGCGGCTATACCGCTGGCAATAAGCCTCTGCAGAGGCGCATTGCGGGCAGTATTAACCCTTTTCTGGCTGCTAGTGGGGGTTAAAACTGCACCGCTAGCGGCCAAATACTGCCGTATAACACCACTAAAAATAGCGGCGCTATACCGCCACCGCACCTCCTGCCCCAGTTTGAAAGGGGCCTTAGGTAGTTGCAAGTTCAATTGGCAGACTCCGAGACCTCAACAGAAGGGCAGCCATGCAGAGAAATGCATCCAGCAAGACACCACATCTGCATGTACAGGGATGCTGTCTCCTATGGCAACAGTCTTTAACAGTTCCTAGCACAAAGTGTAAGAGTTCTTTCACTTCCACCACAATTACTCCTTGTAGTTCTTCGACTCACTGAGCTCCCAGTCTCTCACTAGACTAGATGATTTACTGCCACTGAATCCCTTGAGCTCCTCAAATCTTTACGGTGGTATCTTTCTCAAGCGTCACCCCCGCTTTTCTGCTGGGTCCCTAGCTTGATGCTTCTCAAGATTCACCCATCTGGCCTGCTATGTCCCTGGCTTGACACACAAGGCTGCTCTGCAAGCAACACCTCCGCTGGCTGGGTCCCTGGCTTGATACCCACTGAAGTTTCCCGATTCCTCACCCCCCCCCCCCCAGTTGGTGAGAATGCTGCTCTAGTACTTGCTTCAGTTACTCACTGTGGTCCCTCATAATAAGGTGGTTGGTCCCTTAATGGTGACAGCTTCCCCTCTACCTCTAACCACGACAGGTTCTCTGGCCGGCGGAACCGTCACTTCTGGTTAAATTGCAAGCCGCAATCCCAACCCTGCGCTGCACTCTCTTGCTTCTGGATAGTCCCTCAGACAGCCTAGCAGCCAGATGTGCCCGGGATCAGCCAAAACACACGTCCACCCAGACAGCACCCAACAGTGATCACCCAAGACTCCTCCCAGCAGGCCAAGGGATTTAAGAAAACCCCTACCCATTGGCTGGGATACCCCATATACCCATATACTGACCTTGCATTGCCCCTCTCATATATAATGACACCAGGTACCCGGCCACCTAGCGGCAAAAGAGAGAATTACAGCAATTACAGACTTAAGCCCTGTACACACGGGCCAGAATCTCGTCAGGAAAAAAACGTTGTTTTTCCTGACGAGATTCTTGGCAAGAATCTCTTGCCGCCTGAATGTACAGACACTTCTTTTAAAAGACCCAGAGTTCTTTTGAAAGGCAAGAACGCAGTGACGTCATCGCGTACAACGAGCATGCGCTCGTCCCATTCGATGCCGTCGCCGCCATCTTGCTGCACCCTACCTTTGCCTACCGTGCATGAGTCAAAATCATTTAGAGCATGCGCAAGTTTCCACGGCGACAGGTAAGTATACACATGCTTGGGTTTCTAGGCAGGAAAACACTGCCGAGAACCACAACGAGTAAATAGAAAGCAGGTTGTCTATTTTTCTCATTGAGATTCTGGGCAGTTTTCTTGACGAGAAACCTGAAAGCCTCGTACACACGCAAGGTTAAACAAGAAAGTTCTGCCAGCAGTTCTCTTGCTGGTTCTTGCCGAGAAAACCGAGCGTGTGTACGAGGCTTAGGAGTGAAATCAGTTGATTTCTAGCAATAGGCCAAGGTAGCTATACCTGGCAGGTAAATTTAGGAGCAACCCTGCCTAAACACCAGGGTGCTACAATACTATACACTGTCACTGCATTAATGACACCTTCCTGTACAAGTCAGTGCCTACCACTCCACAAAAGGAGACATATGAACTGTTAGAACCTGAATCTAACTCAGATATCCGTCCTCAGGTTTCCACACTACATACAACATTTCTAACCAACTGTTGGGATCCAAGCGCTTCCATAAGTTCTCCACTTGGAAGTCCTAACAAAGAGCTACAGCTTGCTTGGTTCACATAGCCAGATCCTTTAAAGGCACCCCTACAAGTCCAAGTTGTTGCAAAAATTGGCATTATTGTCACAAGCCATATACAGTAGATGAGCTCACAGAAGCGAAAAATGTTATCATCCGCTGTATCCAACAAGAGACTTATGCACTAATACTAGAATATCTTCAAAATTACAAGAGCATTCCAAAGAACTGTCCTCTAAGGAAACTCAACCCCTTTGTAGACAATGAAGGACTGTTAAGAGTTGGAGGGCGCGTCTCAAATGCAGGACTTGATAGTGGTGAAAGAACTTTAAAACTCACACATGAGACTCTGACAACCTTCATGGCTGAAGTATCAGCTATAATGAATGCCAGACCCTTGACATCTATACCCAATAATCCTGAAGATCCTTTCTTGCTTTCTTTCACCTTCCACTTTGCTCACTCAGAAAGTCGAGGTGATCACAGCTCCTTCAGTCAATCTGGACCCAAACGACTTATACAGATGCCAATGGAAAAGAGTACAAGCTGACACATTTTGGAACACGTGGAAGAAACAATACTTGTCTAATCTACAGACCAGGAACAAATGGCAAGACAGCAAGCCCAACTTAGAGCCTGGTTCTCATGAAAGACTCTCAATCAAGGAGAAATGAGTGGCCTTTGGGTCTGATAACCCAAGTTTTTCCCAGTGAAGACACATCAGAAAAGTTGAACTCAAAGTCATTAGGCAAGTCCAGCCTAAACTTTTCCTCAGACCTGTTTCCGAACTTGTTTTGTTACTTCCCTTTCTGGAGTGCCATGATTTGTGGTATCCGTGGGAAACCAGGCGGGGAGTGTCATGCCTTCATTTATAAGCTCATCGTCTTCATAGGTTTCATTGACTTTAGTTTGTTTGAATTAAATCAATGCTGCCAGGGATGAACGCAGCCTGGAGAGGATTGTACAGGGAAAGGACATTCAAAAGTGTTGGAGACTTTCACAAGGAGTGGACTGAGGCTGGAGTCAGTGCATCAAGAGCCATCACACGCAGACGGATCCTGGACATGGGCTTCAAATGTCGTATTCCTCTTGTCAAGCCACTCCTGAACAACAAACAACGTCAGAAGCGTCTTAACTGGGCTAAAGAAAAACAGACCTAGTCTGTTGCTCAGTGGTCCAAAGTCCTCTTTTCTGAAAAAAGCAAATTTTGTATCTCATTTGGAAACCAAGGACCGAGGGTATGGAGGAAGAATGGAGAAGCACTCACTGCAAGATGCTTGAAGTCTAGTATGAAGTCTCCACAGTCTGTGTTGATTTGGAGAGCCATGTCATCTGATGGTGTTGGTCCACTGTGCTTTATAAAGTCCAGGGTCAATGCAGCCGTCTACCAGGAGATTTTGAAACACTTCATGCTTCCTTCTGCAGACAAGCTCTATGGGGATGCTTACTTCTTTTTCCAGCAGGACTTGGCACCTGCCCACACTGCTAAAAGCACCAAAACCTGGTTCAATAACCGTGGGATTACTGTGGTTGATTGGCCAGCAAACTTGCCTGACCTGAAACCCATAGAGAATCTATGGGGCATTGCCAAGAGAAAGATGAGAGACATTAGACCGAACAATGCAGAAGAGCTGAAGACCGCTATTGAACCATCCTGGTCTTCTATAACACCTCAGCAGTGCCACAGGCTGATAGCTTCCATGCCACGCCGCATTGAGGCAATAATTGCTGCAAAAGGGGCCCAAACCAAGAACTGAGTACATATGCATGCTTTATACTTTTCAGAGGTCCTATATTGTACAATCCTTGTTTTATTGATTACATGTAATATTCTAATTTTCTGAGATTGTGGATTTGGGGTTTTCATGAGCTGTAGGCCCTAATCATCACAATTATGACAAATCACGGCTTGAACTATCGTGCTTTGCATGTAATTAGTCTATCCAGGGCCGTCTTTATTATGGTTTGGGCCCTGGGCAAACATTTTTTTTGGGCCCCCCCCTCCAGCTTATTTTGGGCCTGGCTGGTTCACATGTATGTGTTTTGTTTTGTATTTGTGCAGGCACAGGAGCCCATTGATTTGAATGGGCTGTCATGCCTTTGTTTCCTGCAGAAAAAAGGTTCATTCAGCATTTTAAAAATCAGCTACCTTGAAATCCATTCTACTTTTGCACCATGCTACTTACCTGCAGTTCTTGCACACACAAACGCACTGTGTTTTTAAAAGCGTGACCTAAACGTCTAAAAATGCAGCAAGTTTGACAGTGCGGGAACTGAAGATAAGTCACAGCAGACAGCAGAATGGACAGACAGTGCTGTATTTCAGTGCTTGATGGGCATAGGTGTGCCGTGTGTGCAGCCTATTACATGAGGCATGCGCTTTTCTTTGCAGGAAATGCAGGCATGGCGGCCCATTCAAATGTAGGCCGCCAAAACACATACATGTGAACCAGTCAGGCCCAAAATAAGCCCATCAAGCAGTTAAATAAAGACAGTAATGCCATGTGCTCTGAGGCCTCACTCAGCCTGGACTGCAGGGCTGCTCTGTGACTTAAAGAGTTCCTCTATTTTACACATGGCATGGCATGGGGTCCCATGGTGCTAAAGCAGAATGGACAGACGGTGCTGTGACCCCATGCCATGCCATGTGTAAAATACAGGAACTTTTTAAAACACTGACCAGACCTGCAGTGAATCATCAAATATTATAAAGACTTTGGGCACACTCTACAGAAAACTTGTATTTACAATAGAGCAAACAGTGACATACCTTGCGGAGCAGGACATGAAGAAGTCAGCCTCGGGAAGAGCAAACTGGGGATGTTATAAAATCACATTCTAATTCACTTTTATATACAAGCAGCACCCAGTGGCAGGAAGGGAGAAGTGCAAGTCTAAAGGGAAGCCAGGGGTGCTGTACATTTTAAAACACTGGGAAGGGAAGCAGTACTGTCACCTGGCTGCGTGCCGCTGATGATTTTCAGCCTGATTTGTGGGCAGCACAGGGGCTTAACGGGCGGCAGGGCCACCATCAGGAATCATGGGGCCCCTTACACAGCTTCAGGCATGGGCCCCCTGGAGCACAGAACGGGGGGGTGCTGCCCCCTTAAATTGAGAAGCAGGGGGGCGGGGCTGCCGCGAATTTAGAAGCGGGAGGCCCTTTACAAAAAACAAGATTTAATAAAGAAAAATATATATAAAAAAAGGGGTGTAGCCATCCGGGGCCCTGGGGACCTCTGGCCCTTTAATAAAAAGAAAAAACGAAATAAAAAATATATTATTTTTTTTTTTAAAAAGGGGGTTGCCATCTGGGCCCTTTAATATTTTTTTTTTATAAAAATAAATTACAAAAAAAGGGGGGTTGCCATCCGGGACCTCTGGACCCTTTAATAAAAAAATAAATAAAAAAAAATATTAAAAATAAACATTTATAAAAAAAAAAGTGGGGTTGCCATCCAGGGGACATCTGAGCCCTTTAATTATATATATGTATATATATATATATATATATATATATATATATATATATATATATATATATATATTAAATAAAGATAAAAATATATAAAAAAATTATAAAAAAAGGGGGGGTTGCCATCCAGGGCCCTGAGGAACTCTGGGTCCTTTAATAATAATAACATTATTCGTTTTTTTTTTTTATAAAACAAGCTTTTATGAAAAAAGGGGGGTTGTCATCTGGGGCCCTGGGGAACTACGGGCCCCTGGGGACCTCCAGACCTCTAAAAAAAATTGTCCCTTTAATAAAAAATAAAATAAAAATATATAAAATAAATATATTTTCTTTATTTAAAAATAAATAAAAAAAGGGGGTTGTCATCTAGAGCCGTGGGGGCCTCCGGGTCCCTGGGACCCCTAAATTTTTTTGACCCTTTAATAAAAAATGAACATATATTAAAAAAAATGGCCCTTTAATAAAAAATAAAATAAAAATATATAAAATAAATATATTTTTTATTTAAAAATAAATAAAAAAAGGGGGTTGTCATCTGGGGCCCTGGGGGCCTCCGGGTCCCTGGCGACCCCTAAAAAAAATTGACCCTTTAATAAAAAATAAACATATATTAAAAAAAATTGTCCCTTTAATAAAAAATAAAATAAAAATATATAAAATAAATATATTTTTGTATTTAAAAATAAATAAAAAAAGGGGGGTTGTCATCTTGGGCCCTGGAGGCCTCTGGGCCCCTGGGGACCTCCGGACCCCTAAAAAAAATAAAAATGGGGTTGCTTTGGGCCCCCAACAGTGACAGGGCCCTGGGCAGCTGCCCCTGTTTGCCCTATGGTAGAGACGGCCCTGAGTCTATCTCATATATTAGTTTGACCTTTTAAGTTGCATTAGTAAAATAAATGATTTTGCATGTTAGTCAAATTTTTCAAGTTTCACTTGTATGTGCAGCAGTAAAGATGGTGGGCGTAATGCCCAGACACAGCACCTATTCGTCTATAGGCATCCTAGGTTTCTGTGCTGAGAGTTCACTGTACACTCCCAGCACAATGACCAAACTGTCATAGACAGTTATCAGTTTCTTGCTATGATCAGGAGCCAGCGGGACAGGTTCCCAATTATGTGACCACAATAGTGATGTGTTCAGGAAGTCTGTCCTGCCCCTCTGGGCATATAGGCCCTATTAAAGGAACGCCAGGGCTGGACCAGAAAGGGGATAAGCACTTTGGCGAAACACGTGAAGGCTTTTTCATTGATGCTTCCTTATCTGTGCATCTTTACACAATATCTTACAGCCAAGCATTATAAACAGTATTATGAAGTGGTTTAATTTTACTGGAAGTTTGCTGACTATTCTTTGCTATGCCACTCATGACTGCATTTGGTATTTTTTTTTACTTTATTGTCACTTACAGTATGTTTTCTTATTTATGTTTTTAAGACAAGAGGGCAAATATGCCCTTAAGTATCTGTAATACGTAAAGCACAATTAGAAAGCCTCATAGTTCTTTGTTGGACCATGGAGAAATGGGGTGCAACTGATCTCTCCTAAGGGGTGATCGCTACTCCATAGCAGTCTGTACCCCTCCAACAACTTGATGGGTCATGTGGACAATCAAAGAGGCATCAGTGGTCCAACAAGATCTGTGCTATCTCCATTATTCTAGTGTTTAGCAAACTGAACTGCGGTAACACTGATTGCCAAATTGTAAGGGCACTGCACTGCACATAGGTAATTTTTAAAGCAAGCGCACCAACTACCTTTTCCAAAAAAATAGCCTATGTCAGGGGGCCCCAGCAAATATTATAAAAATCAGACAGCTTTGTAAAATGTTCAATAATTATATCGGCATAGCGGATCAGAGGCATACAAGTGGAGGAACTGTCACAAGCATGGCACCATGTAGGGTGGCTGGCGACAGTGTGTGTTGGAATGTTGGACATTTTTATTAAATAGCTGCGATCAGTGGCTTATCAGCTGTTGACAACAACTATTCATTTAATCAGCAAAGTTAGGGGAACCAGTCTGTTGCAAATTAATGGTCCCTGAAGCAACCTCAAGCTTATGAGCAAAAGGGAAATCCTAGAATGTAAGGCTTGCTAAGCTGGTCAGCTGGATGCAGTTTGTTTCAATGTAAGCCTTCCATCCTTTCCAGAGGAAGGGTTAAAGATCAACATTAAAAAAGTACAATAATAATAATAATAATAATAATAAAAAAAAAAAGAACAATTCCTTTAAATAACATGCTCCACGCATCTTACAGCTGTTTGTGAAGTGGTGCATTTGTAGGATGTACTATAGAAAAATTACTACCAATTTACTGTTGGTACATTACCCTTCCAGCTTGTCCCAATTGCATAGGGACCCCTGTAATCAAACAAAAGGCACATCATGCTGTGCAGTGCCAGATGGACATGATCTAGTGCAACAAAAAAAAATAATCTTAAAAGAAATTAGTGAGGAGTGAGAAGCAGTTCTTTTAATAAGACTTAAAGAGCAACATTAAAAATACACAGTTTATTCTTCTTTTCCTTCTCCCATTGAGGGGAGACTGGGTGGGTGGGGGCTGTCCTTCCTCCTCGGCACAGAATGTTCCCGTTAGGGGTGTCGGGGTGGAGGGAGGTTCCCCAGAAGACCTACTCTCTTATCAGATCAGTACAATTGACCTATTATTTTTATTTTATTTTTTGAAATCTCAGCTTATATTAGAAGGCTTACAAATTGCTTGCTTAATAGGGAACTTATTTTTTGTCTCTAAAATGCTTTGCTATCTTCATTAATCCCCACTCCTCTCAATCGTTTTCACCTATTCTACCATTTAAAAGTTACTAGGGGAAGGAGGAGGGGACGTGGGGAAGTACAGATACGAAATGAAATTTAATGTCCACTATTTTGATTGTCAACATGATGTTTCCTGATGTATTTACTGTACTACGTTTACTACTCTGTATGTTCTTCATTTTTGTGTTATATTTCTTTTTTTGAAAATAAACTTAAACTTGAATGAAAAAAAAAAAAAATACACAGTTCCTTTAAAAAAAAAAATATCAGGCACTAAATTAAATCTCCCATTGTAAATAAAGCAACTGGACTATTCCTTTATCTATATCAGACCCTTATGAGGGTTTGGATTAAAAGGTTGAACCCATTTAAAAACTATTTTCTAATGCAGCCTGGATGACCAGGTAAGGGTGGGCAACAAGCTTGAAACTCCCCTCCTGAACCATACAAGGCCACATACTCTCAATATAAGGAGGATGCCTTGCCAAGGTGAAGCACCCTGGGAAATCACTTTGTCCTCATGTTGATGAGGACACATGCCTCTTCCCCACAACCATGGCCCAGGGGTTGTGGGTGTCCTGGGGGGAAGCTTATCATAATCTGAAAGCCTCCTTCAAAATAAGAGGCCCCCAGATAAATGAGTAAGGGGTACATAGTACCTTTGGCTACTTATTCACAAAAAAAGTCCAGTAGCACTTAGATCGCGACAAAGACCTTTAGATATTTCGATAAAGGAAATAACACTGTTAACAAATTCCTTTATTAAAAGAATATATATATTTAAAAACATTATCACGCTATATATATATATATATATATATATATATATATATATATATATATATATATATATATATATTTATATATATATATATATATATATATATATATATATATATATTTATATATATATATATATATATATATATATATATATATATATATTAATCATGATGAATGATGCCTATCAACAACAACAACAAACATACTCAAATGACTTCTAATTGCAAATGGCTGCTCCCACCCTCTTAGCTGAATGTAATTGACCAAATATGAAAATTACTTTTACTGGCCTTATTTCCTGAATTACCAGCCAAAAATTGCTTTGTGGGTTGCCCTGTCAGCCCCCTCATTTCCAACATCTCAATCGAGAAATTTAAACAATTGAACTAAAAATTGTTAGGCAAACTGTGATGGCATCCAAACAAAATCCAATAGATTGATTCAGAATACAATAGTCCAGCAGAGGGATTTGTCCATCTGTGCTACAGTATATAGCGTGGATGGAGGAATCAGTAATATATTTTTCCCTCAGTCTTCAAGCTGATAAAAAAATAATATATCAGTGCATGGCCAGTCTTACAGCCTCCCATTCAGTTGCAGAAGAAACAGCTATTTGTGGTTGTGTGTGGAGGGGTTGCATAAAGTAGTGGTCATCAACCCTGTCCTGCAGGGCCCACTAACAGGCCAGGTTTGCAAGATAACTGAAATACATCACAGGTGATATCATTTGCTGCTCGGTGATTGCAGTATTCTAGTCTGCTTCTCCCCAAGGTAATACATAAAACCTGGCCTGTTAGTGGGCCCTGCAGGACAGGGTTGATGACCACTGGCATAAACCACCCACATGTGCACTGATGTATGCTCCAAATGTACACTGTTTTCCAAGCTGCCTCTTTTAATGCATCTCAATTGGTGGCTGTGCGCAGCAGCAGCAGGTCTAAGGAATGTCATTACGCAGGGTCTACACACTCTGCACAGATGAGTTGATTTTTTGTCACTGTTTTCTTGGTTTCTGTTTTCATTCTATATTTCCCTTCTACAAAGACCTTTAGTGACTCGCCATTCAGCAATACCTATCTTACTTGTCAAAGATTGGACCTTTAAAAGGATTTATAATTTGTCATATAGAGTCAAAAGGCCTTATCCTAAACCGGACATACGGTAGATGGTACTATTTTCTTTCCTGCAAACGCAGCTATAGCCCCTGGAAATAATCGCATTAAAAAAGCCAACATGCTGGTTGTACTCAAGTCGATCAATAGCCTGCCCATAGATGGTTCAAATCTCAGCTGGTCCTGTTGAGCCAGCTGAGATTTAGAGAGTACAGTATTTCTCTAACTTACCGTTGTAGTACTCTTCTTTTGAGTACTCCATATCCAGAACTTCAGTAAAGGCATGCATAGTTCTGGCTATTACATCCCTGGCAGATTTGTAGATAGATACAAAACATTCCTTGATAAAGTCAAGGCTGTCTTTTACTCTGTCTGTTGTACCCTCATCCATTTGTAATGATAATTTGCCTTTGGTGGCTGACATTGTATTCAGAGTTGTTGCTGAAGTACCAAAAAATAAAATATAAAGATATACTAAATCTCCCAGTGTTTTAGAAATTAGAACATTACTTAGTTTCTCTAAATAAGTCAAAATGAGGACCCAGAACTGAACCAAGCCATTTACTTAGATGCCAGCATACTGACTCACCCATTGGTTCGTAAAGTCTCATTAGTTACAGGAGTGTGAGCCATACTGCTCCATATTCTACATCAGAAAAGAAGACCATCGTTCATATTAGAAGCAAAAAGGATTTGTTCTCACTCCCCCAGATTGCCATTCATTTGCTGATTTATTGGAAAAGGAAGTGAAGAAAATCACCCCCATGGCGCACAAATTACATAAAAGAACTGCCAGGGGTTTTCGCTACATGGTTGTAATTTGCAAACCATAGCTAAAAAGTCACATTTTTACTAAAATAAAGATCCTTGCAGTGCTGTGTTAGATCTGTGAATTCAGGCTAAAGTGTTATTTTATATTTTATACATTTTTTATAAAGCATATACAGTGGGGCACATGTTGTTATCTAACAGAGGGTATGAACATCACATAGTGGCTTTACAACCACTTTAATTTGACCATACAATAACTAAAATTTGTCTGGTTCAGCAAAGTCTGGACAAATTTCAATCAGTGTGTGACCATTCCCTTTCAACAGACATCAATCAATTGATTGACTTCTGTCAAAGGGAGATGTTGGAAAATGTTCCTTAACATACAAGTACCATATTTCACAAAGTATCCCTGGACATCCAGGTCTTATGTCTTAATTTAATTCTACCTCCCAAATGTAATTCTACCTCCCCTAGACTGCCTACTGCTTTAACCTGAGCCCCGTGAACAGGTGTGGTAAACCCAGGGACCTGGCAATAGCAGGCAGTGTTGACGATCCCTACCATGGATGATACTGGCTGTGGCTCGGACTCTGTACCATGTGGGGATCCCACCTTACTCGTCCACATTACACCCCTCATAAGTATTTAGTCTTAATAGCCACACTGCTGCTCCTGTATGGCATTCCTCCAATAACTGTACACTGACGTTCTTTTTCTTTTTTTTGTATTCATGCACCACTGTCCGGTGGCCCGCCCAACCACTACCTGAAGAAGCAACGACAAACAAGTAATTTCTTGAGACAAATGTTCCATGAATAAGACTCTCCTGAACTTTCCTTCACCATCCTGAAAAGTGCTGTCTGATCCAATCCTTACAATCATTACACCATATTCCCAAGTTACAGGACTAGATATGCCAGGATCCCACCATCAAAGTTGGAGTTCTGCTCTTCCAAAGCAGAGGGGTGATGAAACATTGCAGTACAGTCACTCATGATTCGGATGTGAAGTCTCAAAGGCACCAGGATTTCTTTACTGCCTCAAGTCTACCTTGATGGGTTCCAGCGCTTTGAAGAAGGGAAGAGGCAGTGGTGGGGTGGGAAGGGTCAGGGCTTCTGGGCTGTTGTGGATGGGTACAAAATCATTGAAGGAGGACATAAGTTCAAGAATGAACTTCAGGGGGGACTGTGGTGGATATTTTGACATTCATATTTATATCATGGAGCTTCAAGGGAACCATTGCAAGGATGTATGTATATTTTTTTACAGGACTTTATATATTTTGTGATATGATAAAATAAGGGCCCCGCTTATATTTTAAAAGGACTTTTTTCCCGTTAAACCACTTTCATACCAAAAGGACTTTTTTTCCTGCTTAACCACTTCCACTTACGCACCTTCCTGCCTAAAGCCAATTTTCAGCTTTCAGCGCTGTCGCACTTTGAATGACAATTGCGCGGTCATGCTACACTGTACCTAAACGATTTTTTTAGGTTTTTATTTTTTTCTGTTAATTTTTTGGTAAACTAGTATGTTTTCTACTTCGATTATGGGCACCGATGAGGTGGCACTGATGGGCACCCATGAGGTGGTACTGATGGGCACGGGTGAGGCGGCACTGATGGGCACCGGTGAGGTTGCACTGTTGGACACTGATAGGCGGCACTGATAGGCAGCGCTGGTATGCGGCACTGATGGGCACTCATAGGTGGCACTGATGGGCACTCATAGGTGGCACTGATGGGCACTCATAAGTGGCACTGATGGGCACTCATAGGCGGCACTGATGGGCGGCACAGATGGGCACTCATGGGCAGCACTTATGGGTGGCACTGATGGGTACTTATGAGTGGCACATTTATTTTTATTTAGCCAGTGAAATAAACTAACCCTGTATGGCCTTAGTGTATATTGTTCATACTGCTACATAAATATAATGGTAGGATAAGAAAATGGTTATAAAACACAACACAATCAGCTGCTGCTATAGACGCAGTCATAAATCTGCAAGCGGAGGATTGCAAGTAGACTATAATCTATTGTTTTGTTCTAGTATTGACATAGCCCCAAAGAACCCCAATGGTTCAAATCGATATAGTCCAGAAACATTTAGACAAAATAAAGATGAATAAAGCACCAGGAGCAGATTGTATACACCTATGTGTCCTCAAAAGATTGAGCTCTGCTATTACAAAGTAATTGCTTCTAATTTTTAGAGACTCTTTAATGAATACATAGTACCACTGGATTGGCATAAGGCCACTGTGGTGCCTATATTTAAAAAGGGATTAAAGTCTTTATCAAGTAAGTACAGACTTGTTTACTAATATAGTAAAAAAGATACTTGAGAGTTTATTAAAAGACGACATAGAAGAGTTCTTGATAACAATATTTTAAGCAATAGTCAGCATGGTTCCACAAAAGACTGAAGTTGTCCAACAAATCTGATGTCTTTTTATGAGGAGGTAAGCAAAAATGTAGACAAAGGAGTGGCTGTGGACGTGGTTTACTTGCTTTTTTCCCAAAGCGTATAGAATAGAAATCTGGCTAAAAGACTGTATTTAGAAAATAGTGGTTAATTATTCGTATTTTGAGGCCGCGTACACATGATCAGTCAAAACGGACTGAAGGACTGAAGGTCCGTTTTCATCAGTCCAAACCGATCGTGTGTGGGCCCCATCGGTCAGTTATCCTTCGGTCAAAAAAAAAGAGAACTTGCTTTAAAATGTAACCGATGGACGCCTAACCGATAGGTCAAAACCGGTTAAAAAGCCGCGCATGCTCAGAATCAAGTCGACGCATGCTTGGAAGCATTGAACTTCATTTTTTTGAGCACGTCGTTGTGTTTTACGTCACCGCGTTCTGACACGATTGGTTTCATCGGATGGACTAATCATGTGTACGCAGCCTGAATGGTCTAAGGTTATTAGTGGTGTATCTCAGGGTTTAGTATTGTGTACTTTTTAATACATTTATAAATGAGTCTGGGATTAAAAGTATAATTTCAGTGTATGTAGTTGAAGTTCGTACGAATTTTCGATTCGTACGGAACAAACCGCACATGTCTAAGAGACACCTCTCTTTTCTTTTGTACTCTGTAGCTCCTGCTATATTTTGCTTCCAATTTCCTTGTGGAGGCTTCTATTTGTGCATGGACATTTTTGGTTACACAATCACATTGCAATAATCTAATAAGGACTATAGACTGAAGGACCTATGAAAAAATGGTTGTGGAACAAATCATCTGAGTTTCCATTATTTCTTATGGGGAAATTGTTTCTGGAAGGAATTATTTTTGCAATCCAAGGTTTTACTGTAATTACTTTTACAACCCAGCTGAAAAGACAGTAAGTTTTTTTGAATTATGAGTACTGTTAACCACTTAAGGACCGCCTCCTGCACATATACGTCGACAGAATTGGCACGGCTGGGCACAGGCACGTACATGTACATTGCCTTTAAGAGCCCAGCCTTGGGTCGCGCACGTACGTGTCCCGGTCGGAAGCTTCGTGACCACGGGCCCGATCGCCACCGGTGTCCCACGATCGGTCATCGGAGCTGAAGAACGGGGAGAGGTGTGTGTAAACACACCTTCCCCATTCTTCACAGTGGCAGTGTCATTGATCGTCTGTTCCCTAATATAGGGAAAGACAATCAATGATGTCACACGTCCAGCCCCGCCCCCCTACAGTTAGAAACACATATGAGGTCACACTTAACCCCTTCAGCGCCCCCTAGTGGTTAACTCCCAAATTGCAATTGTCATTTTCACAGTAATCAATGCATTTTTATAGCATTTTTTGCTGTGAAAATGACAATGGTCCCAAAAATGTGTCAAAATTGTCTCATGTGTCCGCCATAATGTTGCAGTCATGAAAAAAATCGCTGATCGCTGACATTAGTAGTAAAAAAAAATATTAATAAAAATACCATAAAACTATCCCCTATTTTGTATACATTTTGCACAAACCAATTGTTAAACGCTTATTGCATTTTTTTTTACCAAAAATAGGTAGAAGAATACCTATCGGACTAAACTGAGGAAAAAAAATGTTTTTAGATATCTATTTTGGGGATATTTATTATAGCAAAAGGAAAAAAATATTGCATTTTTTTCAAAATTGTCGCTCTATTTTTGTTTATAGCGCAAAAATTAAAAACTGCAGAGGTGATCAAATACCACCAAAAGAAAGCTATATTTGTGGGAAAAAAGGACACCAATTTTGTTTGGGAGCCACGTCGCACGACTGCACAATTGTCAGTTAAAACGATGCAGTGCCGAATTGCAAAAAGGTCCTTAACCTGCATATTGGTCCGGGTCTTAAGTGGTTAATCAAATTGTCCCATTTAAAAGCTGAATCTGAGCTCCACCAATGGTAACCTCCACATATTTTCCCCTTCCTCTCCTTCTTATTTTTGTTTCTACTCCTCCTTCTCTTGTCTATTTTCCACTCGTTAAATTTTTTAAATTATTTTTTGGTATGCACAGATCCAGGCTGATGTGGATACACATGGCTTCTGCATTCTTGTGCATTCTGAATTCTTTGTATTGATCATTGGTGGACCCCTAGATGCCTATCCCAAAGCGATATGTCAGCTTACATAGGGCCAGATTCAGGTAGAGATAGGCTGGCGGATCAATGGATCCGCCAGCCTAACTGTCACTTTAAGCCGGCGTTTTTGTTTTCTGTAACCAGAAAACAAGAAACGCCGGGTTGGAGTTCCGATGCGATCGGCGCAATTGAATTTCGCCATCGCATCGTTACTTCAACTAAAGAATGGCGCCGGGGGCATTCCCGCCGATTTATGCTCAAAAAATATGTTAATGAGCGGGAATCGTCAATTCACGATCTTTTTCGGGCGCGACGCAGTGACTTTACGACGTTTCCGGAAGCGATACGCGGCGTATAGATAAAGCAGCCCCCTAGTGGAGTATCCTATGTTAAGTATAGGCGTCGTCATCGCGTCGGAAAAAAAAAATCGTGTCGCTTGCGTAAAACATTCATGAATGGGGATGTGACGTCATTGACGTTCACTGACAGAATTTGGAGCATGCGCACTGGGATGCATTGACACTCGACGCATGCGCAGTACGTTCGCCGCGGGATCGCGCTTAGTTCGAATACTACACGCCCCGTACCCGCCCAATTTGAATTCCGCCGGCTCATTTGCGATGCGCTGCCGCAACTTTAGGAGCAAGTGCTTCATGAATAACAGCACTTGCTCCTAAAATTTCGGCAGAGTAACGTAAATGAGAAGCGTTACTCCAGAGCAAAGATGCCCTGATCTACCTGAATCTGGCCCATAGTCTTATTTTGTTGGGTGTAAAATATACTAGCATATTGGGTGTTTTGGACTGATGCCATTTTTATATGCACACTGATACTTCTTCTGTGTAATTGTCACATACTCTTGTTTATTGCCTTGCACTTATCTGAAATGCGCATTATACAACTGTATACAGTCAATGTATTATTGTTATCTGGTGCATACCGTTACAAAAAAAATAATAATAATCTGACTGTGGCCTTCCTTGTTTGAGCCTACACGTCTGCCATGGTGAGATTAAACGCCATTTAAAAAAAAAAATCCATAGGTATTATAGTTGACGCTAAGGTAGCTCTCAGCACATGTTTTTCACGTGCCTGTTATATGTGTATGTTTCATGAAAGACCTAAAAAAGCATAATAAAAAATACACATTAGGCTGTCAGATGTGTGTGTGTTGTATTGAGATGTATCCAAAGGTGGATTGGTTATCTCCAGGACAGAATGTAAGACAAATGATTACAGCACACCCAGACTGCAGCTGTGATAAGGTGCTACTTCAACACCCATTGCAACCGTGATTTGTACAATGGGCAGATTCCATGTGACAGTGGAGATACTAAGCTGTTTCCTTGATGTGGGTGTCTTTATTTTATTACCTGCAGCTTAGATTTTTAGGAAGAGGATGGTGTAGATATAGGCACAGACATAAATGAATGATAATGCCCAGAACATGTCACTGTAGTCTAGCACTTAAAGAGAGCAACTAAGCTTCAGTGAAGCCTTTGTCTAGTTTAACACCTTAAAAAATATCTTTAAAAAAAACTTTTTGGATAGCGTGGGGAAGGTTAAGAACTTTTTATTTCTGTCTTCTGTGCTCGGTCGGGAGATTTACCCTCTCTAGTTATTTATGATGATCATTGTCAATGGGACTGAAAGCGAGGGAATTGTGACTTGCCACTAGAAAAAGAGAAAGAATTTCTTCTAGAGGGGACATGACCAGTGTAGTCCAAATGTACCCAACCTCCCTTTTACTGCTGAACCACTTGTACTCCAACACCCCCATTTCTTACCCTTTTAAAATAATGAGTCCACACCTTAATTTGGAGTATAAATGGCCATAGCAGCCTATTTTATTAACATAACATAAATATAAATGACACCAATATCAAAATATATAACATTCGTAACAACTTGTTTAACCCAGTCTGTTAGTCTTTGACGGCACCCCGAATTCCAACACATATTCCACCAATACACTGCAGGATCTTTTCAGCATGATAGGCCTCCAGCCGTATAACCAGCTTGGAGACAACCCCCTTCCCGCAGTGAAACCATTACCAGTATTACAGCAAACCTTTTTTGCTGGAATACACCAGAGGGGCACATATCACCGATGAGCCCCCCACCCCTTTCCATCACATATGTTTACTGCCACCGTCAAAGACCAAACAAAACACTGCCAAACTACAGCTGCCCTGACGACCATGTTCCAATGCTCCTGAAAGAAAGAAAATAAACAAATGCACAAACAACAAACAACATTAACCACTTAAGGACCGCCGCATGTACATTTACGTCGGCAGAATGGCACCGACAGGCACATCAACGTATATATACGTTGGTGCCTTGGGGGGGATCGGGGGTCCGATCGGACCCCCCCCCGTACATGCGGCGGTCCGCGCGGCTGCAGGAGCGATCCGACAAGTGGGGGCGGCTATCCGTTTTCACCCGCCCCCTCCGGATCGCTCCCAGCCAATGCGCGCGCCCGACCGCCCTGTCACTTCCTCCTCCTGTGTAAACACAGGAAGGAGGAAGCGACGTGATCTCTCCCTCGGCGTTTGTTTCAAGCGCCGCTGAGGAGAGATCACAACACTACAAGTAAGTCTGCACCAAAAGCACACTTACACACAGACACAAACACATTTAACCCCCGCGATCGCCCCCCCCTCCCCCCTGTCACAGTGTCACTGAATGCAGTAATCATACATGTATGATTACTGTATTTAGTGTCAGTGTGACAGACAGTGTGACAGTCAGTCAGTGTTAGTGTCAGGGTAGCCCCCCCCACCCCCCCCAATAAAGTTTTAACCCCTTGATCACTGCCCTAGTTAACCCTTTCACTCCCTATTGCCAGCATCACTAAGCGATCATTTTTCTGATCGCTGTATTAGTGTCGCTGTTCCCGCTAGGTAGCTAATTTTTTTTTAATGCGATTTTTTTTTTACTAAAGACATGTGGCTAAATAAATTTTGGCCTAAATGTTTGACTAAAATTTAGTTTATTGGTTTTTTATTATAACAAAAAGTAAAAAATATTGATTTTTTTTCAAAAATGTCGCTCTATTTTTGTATATAGCGCAAAAAATAAAAATCGCAGAGGCGATCAAATACCACCAAAAGAAAGCTCTATTTGTGGGAAAAAAAGGACGCGAATGTTGTTTGGGAGCCACGTCGCACGACCGCGCAATTGTCTGTTAAAGCGACGCAGTGCCGAATCGCAAAAACCCCTTGGGTCATTTGCCAGCGTATTGGTCCGGGTCTTAAGTGGTTAAGGGAGGACAGGTAGGAAAAACTGCCTACTTCTTTCTCTCTACCCAATTTTTTGTTCCCCCTTGGTACCGCCTCCTCTTTAAGTAACACCACCCCCCCTCAGACTTTCTTCCCTGTGACCTCCCCTCCTACATATTAACCCTTCCGTTGTCTCCCCTAAAAACACTTTTCCTTTCTCTCTTTTCCGTTCCGGGCATCACTCTTGTTCTGGTGATAACTGTCTAGGAGTTTCGTCTCGTTTCCGTAAATTCATAAAGATTTGTAATTTCGTAAGACGCGAGTTTTCATATTCGGACTTGTTTGTATTTTTGTAACAGTTTTATTTTCATTGATACTGAATGATTCGTAATTCTGTCTAATTTATTTTCTTTGATTCGAAAATTCGTAATTTATAGATAATAATTTTCGTTTCTTCAGTACACTACTCGTAAATTAGTAATTGTTACTTTTGTGAGATTGATTTTTCCGTTAATTCTCAGCATTATTTTGTTTTTGTTGATTCGTGTCTACTACCGTGCTTCGAATGGATTTGTACTTTCGTAAATACATTTCGGTCATTTGCAATCTCGTATTTTTAGTTTTGTTTTCAAAACGCAGGTATAGCCTCCTACCGTGCTTCAAATGCATTCGTACTTTCGTAAATACATCATTCATAATGTATTTTAGTTTCATTTTCAACGCGCGGCTATAGCCTACGCCTCTGTATGCCATTTTGAGAGGGTGTATCTTGCTTTATTTCTAATAAGTCCTGTACTCACTCCCTCAGTCACGAGAACCTGACTCAGTCTCCTCCTCAACTGAATCTAAAAAGATTCAGGAATGCATTGTGACTCAGACACAAAAGAGATAAGCTCATTGGCTAAGATATTAAGTAAGATACATCACTCACTACGCTGCCCATTCGAAAAAACTATTCGAGAACACGAAATTACGAACAGACAAATAAACAAATTTACCTACATAAGAATGAAAATACGAACATACGAAATTACAAACGTACATATTACGATAAACACTTTCTTACACTGTCCATTCAAAAGAACGATTCGAGAACACGAACAAACGAAATTACGAACATACAAAGAATGAAATACGAACATAATACGTATGAAATACGAACATACGAAATTACGAACAGACAAGGGATTAAAAAAACACGGAATGCAAATCATTTGTTATAGATGTAATTTTCGTTCTTTTACTGTTTCAGTGTTTCGTAAGTTTGTCCATTCGTAATGTTCGTATTTTCGCATGTTCGTTATTTTGTTTATTCAGAATTTCAGAATTTTTGTATTTTGGTTCTTTCAGCTATTCGGATGTTCGAATTGATCGGAATGTACGAATACTAACAAATTCATACAAAATCCATTTGTTACTAACCGAATCACACATGTCTACTAGGAGGAGATTTCCTTCACTTCCTGGCTTCCTGATGTGCCTATCATTGCTTCTGTTTGTGGTACCGTGGCCAGAGTCCGTCATGCTAGCCTGAAGAAATATGCTGAGACTGGAGTCCCAGCTAACGAACATCTGGCTTCAAGAGCCTTCCAAAACATGGGGGGATTGCTGGGACCTGAAGTCTGCCCTGAAGATGCCAATCTTGGAGATCACCACCATAGATTCAACCAGTTATGGACTCTATCCTGTGCATGTACAGGGGTTTCCACACAGTTAAACATTATTTAATGGAATGCTCTGCATATCCGTGTTTGCATCATTGTGTCATGGAACATGCATTGCATCCTGTAGCCAGAGTTTATATTTTAATTGTAACATGGCATTGGAATTTTTCAAAATAAAGAAACTTCTTATCTATTTCACTTCTGACCTTGCTACATTGTTGCTAAAAAAAAAACCTTGGGGGAACCTTCACATAAGCTTTTGAAACTTTGTCTTTGCATGGTCAAAGTTACTTAAGGGGTGTAATGCAGGTAACAAGCACACTTAGCCTACGGCTTGAGTCAGCTAAGCACATTGGGGTATGAAAACAGCAGTGTGAGAGTTAATACAGTGTGAAAATATAAGTGGTTACCAATGGCAACAACGGTTTCTCTAGCAGTCGTAAAAGCATGTACACGTGGCAGGTGGGAAAGCTTCTTGCAGGACGAGTTGTTGTTGGTACTCTCTCCCAAAGCAGGTCCATCTCCCATAGCAACAGGAGTAGATCAGCATCGCAGAGGTCCCAACCTTTACACCGGTACAGAAAAGAGTTAGTAAGAGCCCACATGGAGGCCACGCTGGGTGCTTGGTGGGACCCCATATCGTTACTGGGAGTGAGGTAGCAGAGATATGCTGAACAGGTGCAGGGGGGCATTGGCTCTGTATGTCCCTCCTAAAGGCATCAGTGACCGTGGTGGTGTTTATTAACGTTTAAAGTGTAAGCTAGAGTTCAGTCGTCTGTTAAAATAAAGGTACCCCATGTGTATGACTGTGACTCCATCCAAAGTGACTAATGTAGCCCAGGTAGGGTGACCACGTGTCCCGGATTGCCCGGGACAGTTCCACATTTTGCAGGTCTGTCCCGGGCACCTTCATTCCAGGACAATACAGTGTCCCAGAATGAAAATGACACAGCCACCCCCCAGGCCAATCTGATGCCCCAAAAAAGGCCGCCACATCAGCGCTTTACTCACTGACAGTACTTGTCCTGGCCGGGAATGTCAGGAGGAGCACAATCCCGCCCCCTGTTTGTGATTGGAGTAAATCATAAATCCCGCCTCTTGTGTCCAATCACTGTGCTGTGATTGGTTACAGCACAAGCTGATTTACATACAGTATATAAAGTATAATGTATATACATATATACAGTACATACTACTGTGCAAAAGTTTTATGTAAGTGTGAAAAAATGCTTTAAACCAAGAATGCTTTCAGAAATAGTAGTGTTAATAGTGTATTTGTTATCAAGTAACAAAGTGCAAAGTAAGTGAACAAAAGAGAAATCCCAATCAAATCAATATTTGGTGTGTCCATGTCCACCCTTTGCCTTCAAAACAGCAGCAATCCTTCTAGGTACACTTGCACACAGTTTTTGAAGGAACTCGGCAGGTAAGAGTGTTCCAAACATCTTGGAGAACTAACCACAGATCTTCTGAGGATGTAGGCTGCCTCAAATCCTTCTGTCTCTTCATGTACTCCTAGACAGACTTAAAGGGTCACTAAAGGAAACATTTTTTTTTGCCTGAAATGACTGTTTACAGGGTATAGAGACATAAAAGTTAACTGACTCCTTTTAAAAATGATTAAAAATAGATAAAAAGCAATCATATAATGTGCCTGCAGTTTAGTTTCACTTTTAAACTGGTTTCATGTTCCTGTGAAGTAGAGAGACACACAGAACAAAAACAAAGAAATACAGGGCAGTGTTTTGTTTTTAAAATTAATCTGATTGGTTCTGAGGAGTTTTAGACACACAGTAATGACAGCTTGGACCACAGTGAAAAGCTGCCATGAGATTTTTCATAAGGAGCCAGACAAGCAGGAAGTGTGGAGATCAGAGCAGAATTACAACAACTTCAAAGCAAAAACGAACAATGAGGACATGAAACTAGGACTGCAGTAAGGTAAAGGAAGCTATTTAGCTGGAAAAAAAAATTCCTTTAGTGATCATTTAATGTTGTTGAAATCAGGGCTCTGTGAGGGCCAAACTATCACTTCTAGGCCTCCTTGTTTTTCTTTACGCTGAAGATAGTTTTTAATAACATTGACTGTATGTTTGGGGTTGTTGTCCTACCCTGATGTTATGGCATGATTGATAAGTATCTGCTTGTATTTCTCAGCACTGAGGACACCATTTATTGGGCAACATTGAAGATCACATATGCAGTGGTCGGCCAAGAAACCTTAATGTGGCAGATCAAAGAAACATCATGGGTTTATCTTTTTGGCTTCTTTCTCCTAACATAACCCATCACCCCCTCAACCGAAGCATACTTACGCCTAGTGCAATACTAGTGAGTTTTTATCATTCAACCCAGCGGGCTCAACAAAATAAAAATGAGGAGCTTGAGAGGAGCGGCTGTACTAACAATCCAAAGTTAGTACATCGATCTCACCACTGAGCTATTGTGTTCTGACAGGGAGATTGCCCTCTCACCGGAACACACTATTCAGCACTTTTATCCATTGGCTGAGAGCGCTGAACATCAGCCGATACCGCCTGATGTTCCGCTCGTGTGTACGGGGCTTTACCTTGACCATGACTGTGGTTCTGCTGTTTGTTTAATCCAGAGGTGCAGCCTAGCTTTCCTGGCTGCTGCCTGTAGATTACAGCCCTGTAGATTTCTATGGGGCTGTGTCCAAAGGCCAAATACAATTAGAGAGAGCGTCCCAAAGAAGTCTATGGGTCTGTAATGAAGGCCCTCTGGTTTTCTGGGCAAACAAATAGACATACATAGATGTCCATGCCTCTTTTGCCCCCTCAGCCGATGCAGAATAAAATCCGTAAGCAGTGGCGGTGCGTCGATAGTGGGCGCAGGAGCCAGGGGTGTATTTAGGTTTTGTGCTGCCCTAGGCCTGACTAAACTTGTGCACCCCCTAATTTAAATATGACCCTCCCCTTCCTGTTACGGCCACACCCTATGTTGTTTAAGACCCGCCCTGAAATTTTCGAGTGAGGACACTAGTTCTGAGTTTCTGGGGGGGGGGGGGGGCGGGGCAATGGATTCCCTTAATTTACTGAGATTTCCTCTTACTTCCTGGTTGCCCATAGAGCAGGAAGTGAAGGGAAATCTTCACAATGGGACAGGGATGGTAAAAGTGTTGCCTATAGTTCTACTTTAAGTAGATGGTGCAGCAGAAACATATAGCACAGTGAGGAAGGTTTGTGGTCCAGGATGACAAAACAGTCAAAATTGGAAGCGCCCCCAGCCGCTTTATGGGGCGCTAGACTAATTTTCCTAACAGTGTAGCGCAAGCCAGTGGGGACTCTTTTTGTGCTGCCCCCCTGCAAAGTGCTGCCCTAGGCCTGGGCCTTGTTGGCCTAGGCCAGGATACAGCTCTGGCAGGAGCACCGTCCCCTCTCCCCTGCACCGCCACTCAAGTCAACAATACATAGATTCATGCATTGCAAGATTCTATGTATTGTCGTCGGCAACGTTTCCTCCCACTATTCAGATGGTGAGCCCCCTGGTGAGCGCCAGCCACCTGAAAAACGGCAGTTGGTTGGTTTTGGAAGTGTCTATCAGAACCAGTGGCTCTGATAGGCTTCCCGATTACAGCCTGTTGGCTGTAATCGGCTTCAAAATAGTTAACCAGGGGACCCACAGTGGCGACAATTGATGGCATGGCACAGTGGCAACATTTGATGGCACAGTGGCGACAATTGATGGGCACAGTGGCTGCGTTTGATGGACACAGTGGCTGTATTTGATGGGCACAGTGGCGGCAATTGATGGGCACAGTATCTGCGTTTGATGGGCACAGTGAGGCTACAATTGTTTTTTTGCTTTTCGTTTGGTTGCGCCCCCCAAACATTTTTGAGCACCAGCCGCCAATGTCCGTAAGCTGCAATGTATAACATTTTTGATATTGGGTTTAGATACCCTTTAAAGCTGAGGTTAAAGGGTTTGTAAAGGTGCAATTTTTTTCCCCTAAATAGCTTCCTTTACCTCAGTTCAGTCCTCCTTCACTTACCTCATCCAGCCATTTTGCTTTTAAATGTCCTTATTTCTTCTGAGAAATCCTCACTTCCTGTTCTTCTGTCTGTAACTCACCACCGTAATGCGAGGCTTTCTTCCTGGTGTGGAGTGTCATGCTCGCCCCCTCCCTTGGACTACAGGAGAGTCAGGACGCCCACTAACACACAGCTTCTTTCTCTATCTGCAACGTAGAGAGTGTACTGACTCTCCTGCAGTGCAAGGGAGGGGCTGAGCATGACGCTCCACACCAGGGAGAAGGCCTTGCATTACTTTGCATTACTTACAGTGCACTCGTAGTGCAAAGTGGATTTTCCTTTAGTAAATAACCCCCACTGTGTAGTATATCTTGTTATAACAGAGGGGCTGGTAGTAATTGTGATCACTAATCACATGGAATAGCGGCAGGAGGGAAGAGAAGGGGTGGGTTTGTCGATCGGCTCACACACTAGGAAGTGACAGGCAGAGATGGGGTGAAGGGAGAGACTCTAAAAACAGCGGGATGATGGAGGCATGTAAACTGACCATGATATCATGGATCAGCAGCCATAATGACTATGGTCAACACACCTAGGGGGACACAGGAACAGGCAGGATCAACCAGGTATTTTACAGCATAGAAAGGGACAAATGACACAGGAACAGGATCTTTTTTTATTTTTATGATTACAACCAATTTAATGGCAGGGTTACCAGGGCTAAAATAAAATAAAAATAAATTGCTAAAATTTAAAAACGACTACGGCCACCACATCTAGGTAAGCTGCAATACTATAAATTGTTGTTCTTGGGTTTAGATAAACTTTAAGTGCATGCATTCTCAATCATGTGTAAGTCCATCATTTCCAGTTTTTTTTTTTAGCTCTCAAAAAAATCACAACACTGCCCCTAACATTGCCTTTGTCTGTGTTTTTTCCTCTCCAGAATGATGGCACCATATTTGTGCAGACATCACCATGGTCTTCCTATACTGAGATGCTCGCTCAGAGATGACAAAATTCATGTATATCCTGCTGCCTGTGCAACTGTTTTCACAAATTCTTGACATTGACCAGCGCCTTCCTCAGCCTTTCATTTTGTGACCTGCTATATAGTTACAATACTGTAGTCTGATGGCCGGGGAAGAGGAGACTGAGTAAATGTGTTTAACAATTTCTGCAAGCCACAGAGATGGGACGTAGCACTGATGTAGCCCCATTACTTGCAGAGCGAAAATTGTAGTACAAGATCTCTAGTAAACATCCAGTCATGTGCATTTGATTTCAATAAAAATACGTTTATTAGTGCATAAATGAGTCTAATGACTACATATCAGCCCTGAAGATTTACACAGGGAACAGAGAGGTCTGAGAATGAAGGTGAGAATAAGAATAAGTGCATGAAGTGCTCCTGCAAGACTTGGAAATGCTCCATGTATGACTCATTTGCACGTTGATTAAATGAAACAATTATTGTTCTTAGTTAAGGCTCACACCCTTTGTTCAAACATGGTTTCACTGTTCAACAAAGTATAATATTCCCGAGATTTTTTTTTTCCATGCTTCTCTGAGAATGCCTATGTGTTAAAGTGTACCTGCTTGAGATGGTGAAGTTGGTTATTAACTCATGCCGCGTACACACGGACGGAATTTCCAACAAGAAAAGTTTGATGTGAGCTATTGGTCAGAAATTCCGACCGTGTGTAGGCCCCATCGGACTTTTTCTGTGGGAATTTTCGACAGAAAAAATTTGAGAGCTGGTTCTCAATTTTTCTGACGGAAATTTTCGGTCGTCTGTATGCAATTCCGACGTGCAAAAAAAACACGCATTCTCAGAATCAATTTGACCCATGCTAGGAATCATTGAACGTCATTTTTCTCAGCTTGTTGTAGTGTACGTCACTGCGTTCTTGACTGTAGGAATTTGGTGTGACCGTGTGTATGCAACACAAGTTGGAGCCAACATTCCGTCGGGAAAAAAGTCCACGGTTTTCTTGTCGGAATTTCCGATTGTGTGTACTCAGCATTAGGCCCCTTGTGGAAGCAGAAAGTTCCTCCCGGGAATTTTGGTGCCCCCAGTAGTGTGCAGCTGAAGACCTGGGTTCTGGATCTTCATCCCTGTGTGTACAGGGCCCTAAATGCCAGTACCCCTCGGTAAAACGTTAAGCCATAGACCTTGATAAGCTGCCTAGAGCAGGGCTGGACGCTGCACCTGTCCCTCCCTAGGGGTACTAAAAAGCTATGAGGGCCACACTGCTCCTAAATGGAGCAAGAGGCCTTATGCAGCCATTGTAGTGTAATAGCGGAAATCAGTAGTTGTGGTGCCTTTCATGTAAATCTCTGAAACATAGGCTTTGTTGGAGCTCTACAGATTGATTAGTGCTTGAATACTGCAGAGAGTTATTCAATGTAGCAACCTCAGATTGAATTTTGTTCTACATTATCATTTTTATCTGGACACAGAAAAATAGAATACAAATATCTAGTGTCTAATTAGTGAAGAACACTGTGTGTAAGCAATGAGATTTTTCTTAACAACTTGTTTTTAAGGTACATTAGGGCCCCTTCTACATGGTACTCCATTGGAGTCTGCCTGCTCAGAGGGGAATCTGTCCACTGACCACCGATGAGCAGATGTTTGGCTAGTCTGCTTATGTAGAGTGGAGACACAGACACAGCCCACTCTCCTCTGTGGGCAGTCAGATGTACACAGATCGCCTGTCCATTGACACCCGACTGCCATGTGATCAACCAGATGGATGGGGAGGGTATCCAAGTTTAGATATCTGGGGGTGGTGGTGACCCGGGATATAGGCCAGTTCTATGCCCGGAATGTTTTTCCTCTACTGACTACCCTGAAGTAGCGGTCCTTGGCGTGGTCGGGGCTTCCTCTAAATCTCCTTGGTCAAATTTGTATTTTTAAGATGATCCTATTGCCCAAATTTCTCTATGTGTTCTGTAATTGCCCAGTCTGCATTCCGGTCTCCTTTTTTAGAGATATAGTCAAGTGCATTACTTCCTTTCTTTGGGGGAGGGCTGTCCTTAAGCTTGCCAGATCAACTCTCAAACTCCCTACGCAGGTGGTCTCGCTTTACCCAACCTTCAGGTATATTACTGGGCGGCTGTTTTAGTGTCCATTTACTGGTGGTTTTTTGGGGGCTCGCACGAATGTAGCAGTGTGTCTGGAGGCGGCTTGCCTGGGCTCCATTATGGATCTGTGGAACTTTGCCTACAGGGGCACTCGAGCGTATGAGTCTGTACCGACTCCCACTGCTACTACATATAGAGTCTGGGTGGCGGCTAAAAATCATTTTTCCCAGGGCAATAGGTGGTCTCCGGTCCAGCCACTCTGGGGAAATCCGGCACTACCTCACCTAAGTATGATCCCTGACCTGCAGGTCTGGGCCAGATATGGAGTGAAGATTCTCAGGGAAACTATGCCAGGTGGCGTGTTGCTATCGTTTGCACAACTATGCCGGGAGTTTCGCTTGCTGAGCTTGATGTTTTTTCGTTACCTCTAGTTCGGCATGCTCAGTTTGCTGTTAGGCCCCGTTTGCAACTTGATCCTGTTGAGGAGGTCCTGTCACAGGAGGAGTTGAAAAAAAAACGCTCTCGGTTTTGTATGGGACCCTGATTGGGACGAACTCGCCTAAGATAGAGAGACTTTGGGATCGTTGGAAGGAGGAGATCCTGACCCTGGATAGGGAGGACTGGGATGATGCGTTAGGAGGCCTGTCCAAAGTTGGTTATTTCTTCTAAGGACAAACTCTTGCAGGTAAAACTGTTGCATAGGGTGTATCTTACTCCGGCCAGGCTCCATAGAATTTACCCTGACAGGGACCCTCACTGCCCTCGCTGCCTGATTCAGATAGGGGATTACCTGCATATGCTCTGGGCCTGTCCCAGGGTTCAGGATTTCTGGAGAGAGGTGTTTGAGATAGTGAACCTTAAGTTAGATCTTTCACTCCCCCTGACGCCGGAGCTAGCACTACTTGGTATACCTGATGATGAACAGAGATCCCATCATAGCAAGTTGCTCATTGCGTACCTGCTTTTCTACGCGAAGAAGGCGATTATTTGCAAGTGGTCCTCTCCTGATCCTCCATCCATATCCTGCTGGTTAGCAATGACCAATGCTGCCCTCCTGCTTTACAAATTGACGTATATCAATAGGGGATGCCCGTGGAAATTTGATAAAGTTTGGCAGCCGTGGTTGGTGAGGGGTGATCTCCCTTTTCCTCTCTCTGTGCTGCCTTGTCTGGAGTGCTGCCTTGTATTTTTTACTTCTAATCTTCTAATTTTTTTATTCAATTCTATTTCTTAATGGTCTACTAATTCTTCTATGGAGTTTCTTCTCTCGGTGGGTGTTTTTGTTTTGTTTTTATTTCGGCATATGGAACCTATAGTATAACTTGTGTGTCTATATAACTAGTTTTATTCTGTTACTCTCTTTGATTGTTCTGGACGCGGTTCATGTGCTTGTTGTTCAAATACGTGTCATGCCATTTGGCTATGTTACTCGTATGTATTTATGGTACTATACTTGTTATGTTTTTTTTGCTTAAAAAAGAACCCCCTGTTTATAAAAAAAAAAAAAAAAAAACAGATGGATGGGGAACGGACCCCCATTTGTCTGTTTTTAGTAAATGGGAAAGGATTGGATGTCAACACATGTCCATTGACACTTGTCACTGCATAGAGGAGACTGAAGGGTCCGATCAGGTCTGCCTGGAAAACTGACAGGTGGACCCCATTGGTCCACTGGAGTGAAAGGAGCCTAAAGTGGTATTAAACCCAAATGCAAATATTCATTATATTGAAGCTTACCAATTCTTATGCCGCATACACACGATCACTTTTTGTGATGAAAAAAAATGACATTTTTCTTCATGAAAAAAAACGACATTTTTAAACTTTATTTTCAAAAATGACGTTGCCCACACACCATCATTTTTGGAAAATGATGAACAAAACCACGGCACTCTAAAGGGGAAGTTCTATTTGCCTTTGGGCTGCTTTAGTTGATTCCTTGTTAGTAAAAGACGATCCTTGCTTTTTTGTCTGTTACAGCGTGATGAATGTGCGATCTCCATTATGAATGGTAGTTTTACCTCCCGTCTCCTAACTTGCTTCTGGGCATGTGCGAGTTTAAAAATTTTTACGTCGTTTTGCCCTCACACGATCATTTTTTATGACACAAAAAATGACATTTTTAAAAATGACATAAAAAATTCAAGCATGTTCGAATTTTTTTTTGGTCGTTTTTTCAGAAGACATAAAATGACGTTTTGCCCACACACGATCATTTTAAATGACATTTTTAAAAATGTCTTTTTTTTTCATCACAAAAAGTGATTGTGTGTACACGGCATTAGATGTGATGGCTGCATTTGTTTACCTTTTTTAGGTTTACTTTCCTTTATTTTCACCTGGTGATCCAACCAGTAAGTCTGTTGTTTTTCAACAGAACAAGCAGTCCTGGAGATGTAGCAGTTCGAGGGATGAGACAAACAATTTAACACTGACAGGGGTGCTTACAATAATCAGCTTTTATTTATTTAGGTAAAACTATCCAAAAAGGAACAAAACTGTTTGTTGTAACTGCTTATAAATTGTTAGATGGACCTTGGCTTCTATTTGTTAGTGTATCTTAATCTGCTAGTACATCTAACACTCCACTTTCCCCAGACTGACAATAATGCTATCCAAATGTGTCTCTGCTGCTCATTTATCTAGATTGGGGGTGCTTTAATACAGGATGTTTTTTAACTTGTTAGCAGTTGCGGCTGGTGCTCAAAATTTTGAGAGGGCAGCAAACCAGGGGAGCGATCTCCTTGACCCCCCCCCCCTCGCGTGGGATACTGATGGGAAAATGGCAAACCCCTCCCCCATAGGAGATGGACACAAAGGCGGCGATCAACCCTCTCAACCCCCCCACCCGTGCGGGAGAAGGACAGACAGAGGCCTCCTTACCTTAGGAGGCAGCTCCTTGGTGCGGGGACATTGCTTCTCCTCCTGTCCGAACAGGAAGTGGATCCTGAGACTCCAATCAAGTCTCAGGACCCGCTTCCTGATTGGCCTGGGGGAGAAGCAGGAAGACAATAGAGAATATAAATTTGCTATTGTCACAAGCCCACCCTTTTTGAAGCCAACTATAGCCTCAGGCTCTAATTACATGCTTAAAAAAACCCAAAAAAACAGTTGAAATCCATGCATCCGACGCCCTGTATGTAGATTAGGGGCTGGGCACATCGATTAGGGGGTGGCACTCCTGGGCCTCCATGTAAAAACAAAAGGAAAAAGTCTAAAAAGAAAAAAAAAACGAATGCAGCCACCATACTGTTTGGTAAGCTGCAATATATTACCTTTTTGGTTTTGGCGTTGATACTACTTTAACATATATCAGAAATATTACACACAGACCAGATCACCTCCCTGACCTTTTTGTTTTATGATTAGTTGTAAGACCTTGGGAACAATTGTATTCTTCCAATGTGAGATAAAAAATAAATAAAAAATAAATGTGAGGAACAAATTGTACATAGGCAATGTTTAGTTTGAGTATCATTGACATAAGCTTGTGCCTTCATAATTTGTTTTGTAAGCTTAACTGGCACCTGCCATTTTGCCCCAAGCTATCTGCTGCAAAGGAGAGTAGGGAAGGCTGCCTATGTCATTTATTTTTTAATTATTAAAGGCTCAAAAGTGCAATAATAGCAACAACAACCTCTTGTCTAATTAAGAAAGAATTTTGTTGAGTATAAAGTGAAAGTATAGTGAGAGTTAGGTGTTATGTGTAGTAAATATATTCACCTACCGCTAAGCCGTTTGGCAAATTGAAGCCTTTAAAAACACAGCTGTAATTTAGAAAGTACAGATACCCAATTGGAGTGCATTGTTCGAAGTAAACTAGTCCGCCCCATGGACCAGGGGTAGACCCACAATTTTTACAGCTATTGCAGCTGCATAAGGGCCACTTGGGGCCAATTGTAACAAAATGTCATACACTCCGCTTGAGTGCTTTCATCATATATCGCTATCTTCCTGTCTTAATATAAATATCAGAACTTCCCTACCACTTGCAGCCACAAACTAGGTAGTACTCGTTTTGTTTGCTGACCAAGAACTCTTTATTGAAACACAGGTACACAGGTAATCCTAGGGACAATCCAACCTCCTTTCAGGGCGAGGTAGACTATCCAATCAGCAGGGAGAGCTGTTGGAGGAATCCCCCCCTCTTCACAGCAAACACACTTACACATACCATAATACCTAAGGCAGACAGACACAATAGAACAATGGAATACGACAACACCCCAAACGACCCAGCAGCCAATCAGGAGGCTTGGGCCTCGCTGGGCATGCTGGGAGAGGGTACTTATGACGCAGACGCCATTTTAGGAGGTTAGTTTTTCTTCGAGTGTGGCATCCACCTTTAGGGTGACCACATCACCGCGCCCCTAGGGTTATGGTCTTCCTGGCCGGGCGTGTGTGCTACGCGGTGTTCCTGGTTTCTGGGCCATGTGGACTCGGAACATCCAAACAGGACGGGAACCCAGTGATCGACTGGGTTCTCACTTTTAAAGAATCCAAGGAAGTGTGGCTGTTCAATGGGGAGTCCAGTTGAGGAGCGCCAATGAGAGGCTGACTGTCCAACAGTATTGAGACGAACCATTGGGGATCATGGTACTGGACACTGAGGGATTGACTCCTCTCTCAGTCGGTATTTGAGGCGACGTTAAGAAGAAGGTTCAGGCAGAACTTTACTAAGGAGGGGATACTCTGTGTCTGCAATCAGAGAGGGCCTGTGGCAGAGGGGCTTTCCTGACGTTCACCCTGGAAGAGTCTGTGAGAGAGATCTCTTTACAATTTCCGAGTGATACTCTGGCTGCCAGGTCGGTGTGAGAGGCCTGTCCAGGTACTCTATACCCACTCAGGCTGGAGTGGCGAAAGAAAAGAAAAGGCCTGAATCTGCTCTCCTCCTTCCAACCTTCGTCTATACTTTCCATCATCTGTTAACTGTTTTTTACCCGGATGGGTAATAAAGAGCACATATAAAGAGACTTCCTATTTGCGGACATTCCTTTACTGCTGCTACATGCATCGTTCATCCTAGACATTTCACCAGAGCCATGAGGTAACATGCCATCCCATCATTTCTCAGCAGCCCCTTCGGGGGTACCGCTATATATATATATATATATATATATATATATATATATATATATATATATATATATATATATATATATATACATATATATATATATACAGTGCAGAAAATAAGTATTTGAACACCCTGCTATTTTGCAAGTTCTCCCACTTGGAAATCATGGAGGGGTCTGAAATTGTTATCGTAGGTGCATGTCCACTGTGAGAGACATAATCAAAAAAAAAAAAATCCAGAAATCACAATTTATGAATTTTTAACTATTTATTTGTATGATACAGCTGCAAAGAAGTATTTGAACACCTGTCTATCAGCTAGAATTCTGACCCTCAAAGACCTGTTAGTCTGCCTTTAAAATGTCCACCTCCACTCCATTTTTTATCCTAAATTAGATGCACCTGTTTGAGGTCATTAGCTGCATAAAGACACCTGTCCACCCCATACAATCAGTAAGAATCCAACTACTAACATGGCCAAGACCAAAGAGCTGTCCAAAGACACTAGAGACAAAATTGTACAACTCCACAAGGCTGGAAAGGGCTACGGGGAAATTGCCAAGCAGCTTGGTGAAAAAAGGTCCACTGTTGGAGCAATCATTAGAAAATGGAAGAAGCTAAACATGACTGTCAATCTCCCTCGGACTGGGGCTCCATGCAAAATCTCACCTCGTGGGGTCTCAATGATCCTAAGAAAGGTGAGAAATCAGCCCAGGACTACACGGGAGGAGCTGGTCAATGACCTGAAAAGAGCTGGGACCACCGTTTCCAAGGTTACTGTTGGTAATACACTAAGACGTCATGGTTTGAAATCATGCATGGCACGGAAGGTTCCCCTGCTTAAACCAGCACATGTCAAGGCCCGTCTTAAGTTTGCCAATGACCATTTGCATGATCCAGAGGAGTCATGGGAGAAAGTCATGTGGTCAGATGAGACCAAAATAGAACATAAAATAGAACATAATTCCACTAACCGTGTTTGGAGGAAGAAGAATGATGAGTACCATCTCAAGAACACCATCCCTACTGTGAAGCATGGGGGTGGTAGCATCATGCTTTGGGGGTGTTTTTCTGCACATGGGACAGGGCGCCTGCACTGTATTAAGGAGAGGATGACCGGGGCCATGTATTACGAGATTTTGGGCAACAACCTCCTTCCCTCAGTTAGAGCTTTGAAGATGGGTCGAGGCTGGGTCTTCCAACATGACAATGACCCGAAGCACACAGCCAGGATAACCAAGGAGTGGCTCTGTAAGAAGCATATCAAGGTTCTGGCGTGGCCTAGCCAGTCTCCAGACCTAAACCCAATAGAGAATCTTTGGAGGGAGCTCAAACTCCGTGTTTCTCAGCGACAGCCCAGAAACCTGACTGATCTAGAGAAGATCTGTGTGGAGGAGTGGGCCAAAATCCCTCCTCCAGTGTGTGCAAACCTGGTGAAAAACTACAAGAAACGTTTGACCTCTGTAATTGCAAACAAAGGCTACTGTACCAAATATTAACATTGATTTTCTCAGGTGTTCAAATACTTATTTGCAGCTGTATCATACAAATAAATAGTTAAAAAAATCATACATTGTGATTTCTGGAAACATTTTTTTTGATTATGTCTCTCACAGTGGACATGCACCTACGATGACAATTTCAGACCCCTCCATGATTTCCAAGTGGGAGAACTTGCAAAATAGCAGGGTGTTCAAATACTTATTTTCTGCACTGTATATATATATATATATATATATATATACTGTATATATATATATATATATATATATATATATATATACTGTATATATATATATATATATATATATATATATATATATATATATATATATATACCACATTCCAGTGTGGTTGTTCAGTGAGTCCAATTAGTACAGATCAGACTGGATTTCTCGGTCACCCAGTGCCCCTATTAGAGACACAGGGTGACTTAGACATAGGAGGTGCATGGGGAGCTAAGTTCCACGGGCCCCCTGCCCTAAGCGACTCCTGTCACACCAATTTACAGTATACTAGATGGGGGTCAGTCAGTTGCATGGACCCCTATTGCCATCATAGAACTGGACATCACTCACTTGAGACCTCAGAGAATAAATATTGCATTTCTTGTAACTTGTTGTTTTATAATTGTGCCAACAGTTTGTTGGGTCCGTGGTTTCAGTATTTAAAGGGAGCAGTCTAACATAAATGGTCATTCTCTTCCCTTTTATACCTGGGGTCATAGGTTCTTCAGGACCTACTAGTTAATACTATTAGACTTATTGTGATTTTCTTTGCATTGCATACCATTTGCATATTTACAAAAAGAAAGAGTTTAAACACTGGAAGATATGGGTTTAAGTAATTCTTGTTCTTATCTGCTTCAAGAATCCTAAGTAAAATACTTGCTTACTTTGCCAGTGTCTGGTGTGTAATTTTGGGGGAGAAGAGTGGAGGAGTCCTTGTGATGTAGATTTTCAGTGATTTACAGAACATAGCATGTGCAAACTGTTTGCTTCTAGAATCTTTAAAGGATCACTAAATACATACTTTAAAAAAAAAAAGCAAACATGTTATACACACCTCCACTGTGCAGCTCGTTTTGCACAGAGTGGCCCCGAACCTGGTCTTCTGGGGTCCCTTAGCGGCTGTCTAGACTCCCCCCACAAGGACTCAACACCTTAATGCAGCAAGCTTGCATGGTGTTGAGTGCTTGCAGGCTCGCTCTTGTGATACAGCCGGTGGCCATAGTCGCTCACTGTATCACTCGGCCCCACCTCCCGGTGCCACATCATTGGATGTGATTGACAGCAGTGCAAGCCAATGGCTGCGCTGCTTTCAATCAACCAATGAATGAGCCGGGAAGATGGCCGAGAAGTCTGCTTACTCGCGGCGCGGGACTTTCGAGGGGTCCGCTAAGTTATCGGGGGGGCTGGGGGGCCGCTAATACTCTGATGTTTTTTGACCTTAATGCATAGAATGCATTAAGGTCAAAAAACATTAACCTTTACAACCCCTTTAATGTAGAGAGATGCAGTGTCTTTGTAGGGTGCAAACGACTGGGTTTCTGCCTGCTCTCCAATCCTGATGAGACCAAAGCTCAAAGGAATGGGATGTCCCGGAACAGGCTCTTAAAGAGTCTGCAACCAGTGTAGGGTGCCTGGCCAAGTGGCTGTGCATCTAATGATGATGGGATTCAGTCTGTACAGGTGACAATGAGAGTGACCCCCCCAAAATTCACTGATCTGACAGGGAGCTGGCAATAGTGGATTTGCTCACTCACTGGAGACCCTTCACGCCGCCTAGACCATGGCGCCTGCTCGCATCCCCCGAGGTCTATCTATCTGCCATCTCTGTCCAATGATGAAATTAAAGCATTTTGGCAGTATTTGCTTGTAAGGGGGGGGGGGGGGGCTGGCTGGGGTGCACAGGGGCCCTTTCTTCACATCGCCACTGCCATGCACTAATGTGAATACATAAATAATGGCACTGGATAGACATTTTCAATGGGTCACTTGAATTAACAGTGGACACATTAGCTCTGGTTTGGTAGCGCTCCATAGGACAGAGATTACTCTTGAACATGGTGATGGTGGTGGGGGAACCCAGAGTTGAGAATTCATGTATAAACAGTACAATTAAAGAGGACGTAAATACTAGCTCATTATGAATTACTTACCTGAGATCGAAGCCCCCACAGCGGCCCTCATTCGCCTCCGACGACGCCATGATACCCAGAGTGACTTCTGTGTATCGCTGCTCTGGCGCTGTGACTGACCGAAGCAGCAATGGCGTCTCTCCCGCGCTTGCGCGCGGGAGCCGCCACTAGCGGCAAGATGCCCTCAGTAGCTGCACTCTCAGTGCGCCTGCGCCCGATCTCTACGGCGCATGTGCCGTAGACATCGGTGGCAATTTTTTTGCAAATATCTCCTAAACCTTTTAGGTTTGGGAGATATTTCTTGCACCTACAGGTAAGCCTTAATCTATAGGTTAAAGTGGTTGTAAATAGTTTACAACCACTTTAATGCATCAGACAGGAGCACCATGTTTTTTTGGTCATCTCACCTCTGACCTGTATGGAACCAATTCCCTATCCACATATTGAGGTTGTCAAGCACATCAACATATGCAATAATAATGAATAACACAAAAATAGAAAAAATGAATTGTATTTATTACACAAAATATTTAAAAAATTGAGTTTGCACTAACCTAGAAGATAAAATCAGTAGCACAATTTTGTTGCCTTAGTTTCAGATACATATCTACCAACTAGTTATATATACATGAGGTGATCAATATAATAAGGTGACCAAGGATCATACTAGGGATTAATTGTATGGAATTCTATGAGGCCAGCTATTTCGATTCATAGTACTGTATTTCCCGGTGTATAAGATGACATTTTGGGCTTAAAAACTTGGCTCAAAACCCAACGTCGTCTTATACGCCGGTACCAGATCTCGAGCATCTATTATTCAAAAGCTGCGTCTCCTCCTTGTGGTGTTCCGTGATAGGCAGAACACTTGGTTTCCCAGCAGAGCCTCGGTATTCCGCCTATCATGGATGTCTTCTCATCCTCGCCTTCAGACGAGAGGACCTCCGTGATAGGCGGAACACAGGCCTCTCTCACGGAACAGCATGAGGAGGAGGCGTGGCTTTTGAATAATGGACGCCCGCAGTACAGGACTAAAGGTATGGCACAGTGAGGCATTTTGACGGCACAGTGAGGCATGGAAAAACACGGAAGAGAACTTGGACAGCCGCACTCCAAAAACATTCCTTTTATTAAAATAGGTCACAAAAAATACATGCCACAGCAAAAATTAGAACAAAAGCTGACGCGTTTCACACTGTAGCTCAGTGCTTAGTCACTATGACTAAGCACTGAGCTACAGTGTGAAACACGTCAGGTTTTTGTTCTAATTTTTGCTGTGGCATGTATTTTTGTGACCTATTTTAATAAAAGGAACGTTTTTGGAGTGCGGCTGTCCATGTTCTCTTCCGTGTATTTGCATTGCCATTGCATTGCCGGCACCCATGGTTTGGATTTAGTGAGGAGGCTCTTTGGTTACATCTGAGCGGTTACCTTTTCTTTCTACAGTGAGGCAGGGGGTGGCACAGTGAGGCATGGGGTGGCACAGTGAGGCATGTTGATGGCACAGTGAGGCATGTTGATGGCACAGTAAAGCATGTAATGGCACAGTGAGGCATGTTGATGGCACAGAGAGGCATGTTGATGGCACAGTGAGGCATGTTGATGGCACAGTGAGGCATGTAATGGGCACAGTGAAATTTGAAAAAGCTGAATAAAGCCTGTTCCTCTCAGTGTTTTTTCCTGTCAGCGGTTGTTCTGGCTACCCCTTAGCTTCCAGACAGACTAGTAGGAAGGGGGTCGACTTATATGGCGAGTATATCCCAAAACCAAAATTTTAGCTGGAAAATTAGGGGGTCGTCTTATACGCCGGCAAATACGGTAGTCTATGTGGCCTCTCAGTGTGGAATTTTTGGGTTATGGCACCATGGAGGTGAAAGCCTAGTTTTCAGATTCATCTGTCCACTGAATGGCACAACCTAGGTTAGGGAAAACTATTGCACTACCTCTCATTATCACTTTCAGTTTATAGATTATTCTCAAATTCTTCTCAAAGTTTGGTCACAGTTTACATTTCACCCAGTTAAAATGTCTAGTGCAAACAAGTTCATATATAGTCTACGAGAATCTTGCAGGAATCCTGCACATAGTTATTTATGATAATCTATTTAGCTTTTTTTGTCACATAACTGACGCATGACTAAGGATGACAACCCTAGTATTTCTAAGCTCACCTCAATGCAAGACAGACATGTCAAAGGAACTGACATAGTCCAGCCACTGAATCATTTTTAACCCCTTTCATGCAGGATATGTATTTTGCTTTTCTAATTAGAATTTTTATCATTACAAGACATTTTTTTAGTTTGATTAATTATTTAATCTTACAACTTTTCCATGGATGCGTAAAAGTAGGCCCTTGCAAACCAGCATGTGCTGAGATTTTTTTATCATTGAGTTTCAGATGTTAGGGTTCATTAATATGTGCGGCAGCCCTTGCCACTCTCCTCACTTTTAGGAGAGTTTTTGGCAAGCGGTGAGTAGGTGGCTGCCTTAATACTGGAAATAGTGCACCGCTACATCACAATCCTTGGCATTACACACAGTGGTAGGGAACTTGTGGCTTGGCCCCATAGACTTTGGTTGCATTCAGCAGGGGATAACGCTTGCCAAATGCAACATGCTGTTTAATTTTTGTCATGGTCACGAAGCACAGCGGTGGGGAACTTGAGGCGTGGCCCCATAGACTTGCATTGGTTGCATTCAGCAGGGGATAACGCTCGGTATGCGGTAGGCTGTGGTATGTGTACAGCCCTCAGTGGCTGCAATCCCTGATTAAAGGGGTTGTAAAGGTTTTTTTTTTCTAAATAGGTTACATTAAGCTAGTGCATTGTTGGTTCACTTACCTTTTCCTTCGATTTTCCTAAATGTTTTTTTTCTTTGTCTGAATTTCTCACTTCCTGTTCCTCCTCAGTAAGCTGTTGTGGTTGACTAACCCTCAGCCAGAATATGGGGGCAAGCTTACTGAGCAGAGACAGGAAGTGAGAAATTCAGACAAAGAAAAAAAAACATTTAGAAGGGAAATTGAAGGAAAAGGTAATGATACGCTAAAATCAACCCTATATGCTGTACAGTGATATAAAGTGAATAACATGAACCTAAATAGGTATTAAATAAACTGTGACAATCCTGCCAAAAAATTGCATAAAACGGTGCCAATGTGATAAAAGCAACAATATGCAAATCATAGTCCATTCATCTGAACTGGGTAGGAAGTGATGATAATCTCCTGTGATACTGACCACTTGCATACGACACTTCCTTTACCAAAACGACGGCTCAGATGGAAAAAATAAACCATCCATCTATTAAATGAGCTGTCGTTTTGGTTAAGGAAGTGTCGTACGCAAGTGGTCGGGTGAAGGAATTCAGTATCACAGGAGATTATCATCACTTCCTACCCAGTTCAGATGAATGGACTATGAATGGCAATTTTTTAACAGGATTGTCAAAGTTTATTTAATACCTATTTAGGTTCATATTATTCACTTTGTATCACTGTACAGTACATAGGGTTGATTTTAGCGCATCATTACATCACATCACATTTTTATTAGATTAGTACACTATTTTTATGTATGCAGCTTTAATTATTTAGTTATCCTTGTTGTAGTTTTTCATTTGTATTCACCACAATAACGCTGTAGTATCACTTTTTCATTGAAGGAAAAGGTAAGTGAACCAACAATGCACTAGCTTAAAGGAACGTATTTAGAAAAAAAACAAAAACCTTTACAACCCCTTTAAGGTAGTTGGTTGGGAAGTGATAAAAGCTCAGCCAGCCACCTGGTTTTACGCTCTCTACCTGCATGTGGGAACAATTTCTTAAAGTTGGTATTTAAGGTGATTTTAAAGGAAAAAGCGGCTGCTCTCATGCACCTCGCTGGATCGAGATGGGGCTCAGGTAAATATAAGGGAGGACTTACAGTTTTTTATATTTGATGCAGTAAAAGCTGATTAATGAAGTCACGTCAGTGTGGAAATAAGTAATGAATATCAAACTGTTTTTCGGTCATTAGTGGTTTAGTGGTACCAATGTTACCTTGTTGAAGGTCATATTTCATTTGATAGGTAATTAAGGATACCTGTGCTTAACATGGCTGACATCTGTTTCGTCATACTTTTGTAGCACCCTCTGTGTGCTAAAAGTGAGAGTAGGAAAATTATACAGTACCTGCCGCCGAGAATGTGTTTTTAGCACGACAGTATCGCGCTGATTCTCGGCGACAGGGTGCCGACATCTCGCACTCGCTGGAATAGTAAAAGCACATTCTAACGAGTGCGTCATAGAAGCGATGGTGATCCAACGTGGATTCCCGCCAATTATGAATCCGGAGGGGGAACTCCCCGCCGGATTTTAAATTAAAATCCGGCATGGGTTCCCCCCTCAGGAGCATACCGGGCCCTTAAGTCTGTTATGGGTTGTAAGGAGACCCACCTACGCCAAAAAAACAGCGTGGGGGTCCCTGATGAAGTCACAAGGAACGTGACGTAACGCCGTAGGGAAAGCCGCGTTCACGCTATATCCGCATCAGCCGGACAATATTTGTATACAGGCGGCGGTACGATCGCTCTGTCTCGATTTTTTACTTTTGGATTTTTCCATTATCTTATTTTATTTTATTTCCATTTTGTGCCAATCATTGCTGGACTGTATTTTATCCGTTTTATTTTAATAAACCCACGTTGGTTAACGTACTTCACGATTGGAGATTCTCTTTTTCACATTCCATATCCACCATATCCATTACTTGGACGGTCGAGCTTGGACTAAGAGCAGTTCCTCGACACAACAGAGGACACCTATCTAGGACAGTGAGATCTACACACCTGGATCCATCCAACTATATGCTCTCATATAGCACCCTGAAGGTAAGGGAACTACATTACCTGTTGGGGATGTCCAGCACTGAATAACATCTTGGGAGAAGTCACCTATCACATCACCATCCAGCCCGCCAGCCGTTGCCGGCCAGATCCTGCCTGGTGTTATTGATTGATATCCAGCTCATCTCCCACCACCCTTAAGGGAACTCACCACCTTATTTACCCTTGGTCAGTGTTTGACACACGGAACTTTATTTATGACCATCATTGTTTCCTCACTGTCATTTGTATTTACCACATATAGCTTTGTTTTGCACATAGCACTTTGAGGTTTTGCTTTTGGTATTATATATTATTATATTTTATATTGTGTGTTTGCAGAATTTATGCACCACTTTTTGTAGCGCTTATCACCCACTTTACCCATCTCATGGATAACACACATGGGGAATGCTCTGGTTATGGAAAGGTATATTTATCAGCACAGGGGAAGCTTGGGTACATTCAAACGAATTTGGTCCCCATGGCTGGATACACCATATGATATGTGATTCAGACATTCTTATGTTACTCAGGACCGACTGTACTGTATCAATGAGTATGCTTTGGAGGAATGTGACCCTGAATATTATGCATACTGATTTTTCTGGAGCAACAATAACTATGGAATGTAAAAGTAACCATTTGTAAATGCACTGTATGTACATTGGAAGTTGTTTAATGTGTTTAATAAAACCTTTTTCTGATTCAACAAAAGAAAAAAAATGTGTGTTAAAGCAGCCTTTTTCTGCACCCTGTAGTGCCTTCAGGTTTCTTGGCAAAAAAAATCCCAAAAATTGTATATAAGCCAACAGGTGGATGCAGCCTGCCTTTAACCTCCCAGTGATTCTTTCTGGTATTAGGTGCTAAAAGCGGTACAATAATTTTGCATGAAAATTTGGTGTTTTTACATTGTAGGCCTGCAATTCTTAGGAATAACACACTTAAATCTGTCCAAACAGGAGTCTAGTATACATCCCCGGAATTATAAAGTTTGAAAAACAAAATCATGAATTATAATATAATAAATAACTATAAATAATTATAACAAATAATAATGTAATTATAATAAAAATTATTCAATAATGTAATCAAATCAAAATCACTGAAATTTGCTCAGTTGCAGAATTGTCGCTGTCATTACTTTTATTTTCTTATGACGAATTTCCCCACAAATCGCTATCGCTCAATTCTGCAAGTGATTCTAATTTATTATCGCTGAATTATAGCTGCACTAAAATCACTTTTGACATATATGGACACTTTTTAAAGTTTGCAGGCAGAAAGAACAGTTTTTATTTTATAAAAGTACATGCAGGACATGCAGGACACTGGGCAGACCACTAGGGACAAGGAGGGGGGGGGGTGTATTTTTGACATACAGTACTGTAATCTGTAAGATTACAGTATACTGTATGTAATGTGTTTATTTACTTTTTTGAATTTGGCACCGATCTCCGCCCCCGTGTGTCATAACGTCGCAGGGAACGGAGATCGGCGGCACACGGGGACACTGTGTGAATCGAGTGAGGACGCCGCTCGCTCACACAGCGTGGATGCATCGCAGGATCCAGGGACAAGGTAAGTAACTTGTGCCTGTGGATGCTGCGAGGCGGCCTCAAGTCTACCCCCATGGCGGTATTCCCGAGTCTGGCTCCGGGTAAGATTTCAATACCAAAAGCGGTATCCCCGAGCCAGACTCGGGAATACCGCAAGGGGGTTAAGTTACAAAAAGCAGCAGGTTTTCATTATGCACCATCACAACCTTCTAACCGCTAGTGTCCTAACAATCAATCACAATCTTTTGATAAGGAGGACTTTGGGTGCCTACAAAGCATCCTTGTTTGCCCTTCTTATCTGCCCCTCTCCCTCAGCACTGGGGTCACATCAGCTGAGTGAGGAAGTAAACGAATGAAGAAGAGAAACTTTGGAATAGTATTCAGTATCAGTGTGCAAAGGTGCGTATGAATTGGAAGAATAAATCACTTGTTGCTGCCTTATGTGAAACAGTTTGTTGAATTTTTTACATTTTAGGATGGGGTGCCTCGAGACTGTGCACAATTTTAAAGGGTGCCTTGACTGAAAAAAAGGTTAAAGTGGTTGTAATCCACTTTTTTTAACTTTTACCTACAGGTAAGCCTATAATAAGGCTTACCTGTAGGTATAAAGAATATCTCCTAAACCTGTACGGTTTAGGAGATATTCCCCTCGCAATGCGCCGCTGATTGCAGCGGCACATGCGCAGGGGGAATCCACGGCGAAAGAACCGGCATCCGCTGGACCCTGGCCGGATTTAAATCTCTTGCGCGCATGCGCGGGAGTGATGTCATCGCCGCTCCAGCCAATCACAGCACTGGAGCGGCGATACCCGGAAGACACGTCGAGTCAAGATGAGATCTCGCTCGGCGTGGACCAGGTAAGTTCCCTACACCTCGTTCCGAGGTAAGTATTTCATAATGAGCTAATATGCAGTGCATACTAGCTCATTATGACTTTTGCCTTGCAGGTCTAAAAGACAACCGCTTTAACCTCGCTGGCGGTATTCCCGAGCGTGACTCGGGTGTTTTTTTCTTGCTAAGAACGGTATCCCCGAGTCACGCTCGGGGTAGACATGCAGAGCCTGCAGCGCGCGCTGTCTTACCTTCTTCCTGGATCCAGCGATGCATCCACGCTGTGTGAGCGAGCGGGTGCTCGCTCGATTCACACAGCGTCCCTGTGTGCCGCCGAGCTCCGTTCCCTGCGACGTTACGACGCACGGGAGCGGAGAACGGCGCCAAATTCAAAAAAGTAAACAAACACTTTACATACAGTATACTGTAATCTTATAGATTACAGTACTGTATGTAAAAGATACACACCCTCCTTGTCCCTAGTGGTCTGTCCTGTGCCCTGCATGTTCTTTTATATAATAAAAACTGTTCTTTCTGCCTGGAAACTGTAGATTGCCCATAGCAACCAAAAGTGTCCCTTTATGTCAAAAATGGTTTTAGATCAGCTAGAAAACAGCGATAATAAATTATAATCACTTGCAGAATTTAGCGATAGCGATTTGTGGGGAAATTCGTCATAAAAAAATAAAAATAATGACAGCAAAAATTCTGCAACTGAGCAAATTTCAGTGATTTTGATTTGATTACATTATTGAATAATTTTTACTATAATTATATTATTATTTGTTATAATTTTTTATAATTATTTATTATATTATCATTTTTAATTAAAAAAAAAATTAAAAATCATACCCGGGATGCCTATTAGACTCTTGTTTGGATAGATTTAAGTGAGTTATTCCTAAGAATTACAAGCCTACAGTATAAAACGCCAAATTCCCTTGCAAATAATGGTACCGCTTTCAGCACCTAAAATCTTAAAGAATCATACCGCCAGGGAGGTTAAGAAACATTGAGGTTGATTTACTTAACCACTTCCCGCCCGGCCAATAGCCGATTTACGGCCGGGAAGTGGTTATGAAATCGTGACAGGCCGTTCTCAAACGGCCTGCACGATTTCATGCCGCACGCGCCCGTGCGGGCGCGCAGCGCGGCGATCGGTGATGCGGGGTGTCAGTCTGACACCCTGCACCTCCGATCTCGGTAACGAGTCTCCGGCGGAGCCTCGTTACCACGTGATCAGCCGTGTCCAATCACGGCTGATCACGATGTAAACAGGAAGAGCCGCCGACGGCTCTTCCTCACTCGCGTCTGACAGACGCATGTAGAGGAGAGCCGATCAGCGGCTCTCCTGACAGGGGGGGTTCGCGCTGATTGTTTATCAGCGCAGCCCCCCCTCGGATCGCCACACTAGACCACCAGGGAAAAAAAAAAAAAAAAAAATGACCCAAAAAAATGACAAAAAAAAAAAAAAAAAATGACAAAAAAAAAAAATGACAAAAAAAAAAAAGGGGGGCAGTAAAAAAAAATGATGCCAATCAGTGCCCACACATGGGCACTGATTGGCAACATTGATCCATCAGTGCCACCCCTCAGTGATCATCAGTGCCACCCCAGTGTCTGTCAGTGCCACCCCACAGTGCCAATCCATGCCCAGTGCCCACCTACCAGTGCCCACCTGTGCCACCTATCAGTGCCCACCTGTGCCGCCTATCAGTGCCCACCTGTGCCGCCTATGAGTGCCCACCTGTGCCGCCTATGAGTGCCCACCTGTGCCGCCTATGAGTGCCCATCTGTGCTGCCTATGAGTGCCCAGTGCTGCCTATGAGTGCCCATCAGTGCCGCCCATGAGTGCCCATCAGTGCCGCCCATGAGTGCCCATCAGTGCCCAATACCAGCGCCGCCTATCAGTGCCCATCAGTGCTACCTAATCGGTGCCCATCAGAACTACCTCATCGGTGCCCATCAGTGCCACCTCATCGGTGCCCATCAGTGCCACCATATCAGTGCCCATAATTGAAAGAGAAAACATACTCATTTACAAAAAAATTAACAGAAAAAAATAAAAACTTTATTTTTTTTTCAAAATCTTCGCTCTATTTTTAGTTGTTGCACAAAAAAAAAAAAAACGCAGAGGTGATCAAATACCACCAAAAGAAAGCTCTATTTGTGGGGAAAAAAGGACGCCAATTTTGTTTGGGTGCAGTGTAGCATGACCGCGCAATTGTCATTCAAATTGCGACAGTGCTGAAAGCTGAAAATTGGCTTGGGCGGGAAGGTGCGTAAGTGCCTGGTATGGAAGTGGTTAAGCACTTTGCACTGTGCAGTGTGCAGTTGCTCCAGAACTTAGTAAATTAGGTAAAGCTTCACTTTGCAAAGAGTACCCAATCATGAGATGTGCAAGGGAATAAAAAAAATGTTTTGGTTGCACATGATTGAATGATGAAAGTTAGCAGAGTTTCTGCTCATTTACTAAGTTCTGGAGCAAAAAACACAGTCTATTTGTCTTTAGTAAATCAACCCTTTGGGGGTTATTTACGAAAGGCAAATCCACTGAAAGTGCACTTGGAAGTGCAGTCACTGTAGATCTGAGGGGAAGATCTGAAATGAGGGGAAGCTCTGCCGATTTTATCACCCAGTCACGTACAAGCTAACTTTATGTTTTTTATTTTCCTTGCATGTCCCCCTCAGATCTACAGCGACTGCTCTTCCAAGTGCATTTTCAGTGCAATTTCCAGTGCACTTGTAGTGCAAAGTGGATTTGCTTTTCGTAAATAACCCCCATTGTGTTAAGCCTCGTACACACGACCGAGGAACTCGTCGGAAAAGACACATCGTTTTCCTTGACAAGTTCCTTGTTAGGCTTGTCGAGAAACTCGACAAGCTGTCTTTGCAGACTACCTGAACAACCCATTAACCCGTACCCATGTGTTCGTCTCACCCCTTAACCATAAAATAAAGACTCGGACAACATGTTATCCTTGAATGGACGTAGGGGTCGGCCACAGCTTTATTTGTTTTCCTTTAACCATAAAACATCTGTAAACCTTTAGTACCATCTCATGGTAAGATTACAAGGGGGAAGCAACCAGCCAGCCGCCGGCCTAAACCGACGGGCATAATAGCCTTCCCCCGTTCCTTCATTAATATTACCGCCAGCTGTGACTTAACAATAAATATCTCACATCATAACGTGAACAAACAATGCCTGTAAAACCAAAACCTTAAAATTGTAATAAAATACAGCAATAACCACCGTCATAACTCCTCAGTACAAAACTCGCTTGACCAATTTTTTAATTTTTTTTTTTTTTTTTTTTTTTTTTTTTTTTTTTTTTATAACTTTATTACATTCGATCCTCTTTTTTTTTTTTTTTTTTTTTTATATAAACACCTGAAACTGTGTAATAAAACGGGAAACAAGGGCGGGAGGGTGGGAGCTCACTTGCTGGGAGGCTGCTGCGGGTAAGAGGAAGAAGGTGGGAGGGAAACCCACCTTGAAGCCTTGGTCACATGCCCACCCAAATACCTCCCCCCTGGGCATCTTTAATTGGCTCTATCTGTCAGAGCACCACCCTCCCAGAGGGAGGGGGAAGGAGGGGGGAACTCAAGAGGGGAGAGACTCATTTAACCCCTTTCCTGACTGTCCCATCTCCTCAGCTAGTCCGTGGCACCTAGCCCTATTTGGGCCGGTGCCAACCAGACTACCTGAACAACCCATTAACCCGTACCCATGTGTTCGTCTCACCCCTTAACCATAAAATAAAGACTCGGACAACATGTTATCCTTGAATGGACGTAGGGGTCGGCCACAGCTTTATTTGTTTTCCTTTAACCATAAAACATCTGTAAACCTTTAGTACCATCTCATGGTAAGATTACAAGGGGGAAGCAACCAGCCAGCCGCCGGCCTAAACCGACGGGCATAATAGCCTTCCCCCGTTCCTTCATTAATATTACCGCCACAGGAGGAGCACAGCCCCTCAAACTGGGCTCCGACCCCCACCCATGATGTAAAGGGCCTGTTCAATGCCATCCTGAAGGCCAGACAAAAAGATATCGAGCCCGATATCATTAAGATGGACCCCATCCTGACCCATGAGCCGCCTATTGTCCCCTTCCAGCTGCCTGTGCCTCACCACTACCCCTGACCTGGCCCTGACGTACCGGGACATGCGGGCGTTAATTGTTCTGCGAGCTCTCTCAATTGCAGCCGCATCCCTATCCACCTGCCAGGTGACCCGAGGGACAATTTCGGACCAAACCAACATGATTTCCGAAAAAGAAAAACCATTCTCTCCAAATCCATTCTCATTAGGGTAATGATCTCCGGAACCCGCAGGGAGCGAATATCGTTCCCCCCTGCATGGATTACCAACCCCACCGGCGACCGAGATACTCCGCCAATCTGAAAGGCTTCCATCAATATCCGAGACCAGGAGAGACCCCCAATACCTCTCCAATGAACCTCCACTGGAAATCCCAGGGACCTGCCGCCCGGCCGACAGATGGCCCTCTGCGCGGCCCGATGGATATATGAATGGCCCAGAATGTGCACCACCGGCGCACGAGGACCTGAAAAAGGGGGAAAATTCATTATAGCAGCAATTCCGGGCGAACATAACCTGCATAGCACCCCGACTTCCACCGACCAATTCTTTGAATGTCACCCATTGCTAGCCCGGCCCTAGCCGCTTCCGTAGCAGCAGCACCAATTCTGAATGAATGTGTGCCAAAATCGTTCGCTGAAAACCCGGCAGCCACAAGGCAGCGTTTGAAAACCGAACTGAACTGGTACCGTGTAAGGGGGGCCCCCGAAGCATGCACCAAAAACTTTTCCCCACCAGGACTCACCTTCAGGAACTCTGTTACCATTGCAACTGGACAAAGTGTGCCCCCCACTGCCCCAAGGCGCAACCAAGAATCTTTTCCCAGCTGGTCCGTTTTAGACCTTCTCACCCGAACCTGCAACACACCGTTAGTCAGTAGGACGTCATCCCTGAAAAGTCGCGGACACCACTAGCTCGCTTATCCGTAACGCTCCGAAAAAAGCCAGGCAAAACGCAGTAGAAAAAAGAAGCCCTTCGTAAGGAGAGGAACACACCGTAACCGTAGCCCCGACAAGGGAGTTCAGCAAGGCAAAGGAAACCGGACGCCTAGTGTCCTTTTTCCCGTGCCTTTTCCGCCAACCCTTTAATGCCTGCAGGATACCGAAATGCTTCGTGCAGTCCTGCCACCCGTGCAGCTTTAAGTGAAAACCAACCCCCCCCATGCGGCGTTGAGCCACCGCGGCGGAACAACCAGAAAGCTCCAAATTCAACAAATAGTCCACCGTAACCTGAAAACGTAAATTCCCACAGGAAGCCACGTCCCTGCCGCCCGCCACCCCCAACCAGGCATTCCACGCCTTACCATGATTGGACCAGGTAGCCGGAGTCACCGAAGCAGCAATGAGGGGCATCAAAGTCCTGACACCAGGGTCCATAGGGACTTCGGGCAAGGCAGGCCTTCCTGATCCGCACCCGGGCAAAGAGACCGGAACTCCTGGAAACGAGAACGAGACAATAAGTCAGCGATAACGTTATCAACACCTGGGACATGACGAGATCTGAACCAGATATTATTCTCCAGGCATCTGAGCACCAGATGACGGAGTAGGGCCAGCACCGGCAGCGAAGAGGAAGACAGACCGTTGATGCAATGCACCACACTGCTATCGTCGGTCCAGAAGCATACCTTCTTGTCCCTGAGCTGCTCCCCCCAAAGTTCAACCGCCACGACGATGGGAAAAAGCTCAAGGAGAGTCAGGTTGCGACATAACCCCTGCACCTGCCACTCTAGTGGCCATGATTCCGCGCTCCAGCTCGCCCCGAGAATCGCGCCGTACCCTCCCGAACCAGCCGCATCAGTGAAAAGAGACAATTCCTGATTGCCTATTTCGACCGACAGGAAACACGTGCGCCCGTTGTATGTGCCCAAAAAACGCCGCCACACTGACAGGTCCGCTTTTAGGGAACAAGTCAGTCGGATGCGATTGCCGCAGAGTAACTTTTTGAACTTCACAAAACCCCTCGATCAAGCCTAATAGCTTTCCGAGCTTATCTGCTGGCAACCGAAAGACCATCTCAAGGGAATCGATTTCAATGCCCAGAAAGGACAGCCTGGTGGTTGGGCCCTCCATTTTTTCTGCGCAAAGCGGAACCCCGAACCTGCTCATCACAGCACAGAAAAAATCCAGCAAAAATTGACACTGAGAAGATTCGGCCGGGGCTACTATCAGAAAATCATCCAAATAATGAATGATGGATCTACAACCAGTTGCACATCGTACCACCCATTCCAAAAGGAACTGAACATTTCGAAATAGTGGCATGATATGGAACAGCCCATAGGCAAACAAGTGTTATAATAGAAGAGGCCATCCACACAGCAACCCAGAAGGTGGTAGCAATCCGGGGTGCACCGGCAGCAGCCTAAAAGCCGATTCAATGTCAGTTTTAGCCATCATGGCACCTCTGCCGGCCCGACGGACCAACAACACAGCCTTATCGAAGGAGACATAGGAAACAGACGCCTCATCCTTTGAGATGCCGTCGTTGACCGATGAGCCCCTGGGATAAGATAAATGGTGAATTAACCGAAACTTACCGCTCTCCTTCTTGGGGACCACTCCCAAAGGAGAAACCCTCAAGTTAGGAAATGGTGGGGATGAAAATGGACCCTCAATGCGACCCAAATTAACCTCTTTACTAACCTTGTCCCGCAGGGCATCCGGGTAAAGCGCAGCCGATTGCAAATTGCCAGCCAGTTGGTGCGAATCTGAGGGAATGAAGGGGATAAGAAAACCGTACAAAAAACCTATGCGCAACTGCTCAGCCTCCGACCTATTGGGGGAACGCTCTAGCCAGGGGAGCATCTCTTCCACGCTCACCGGCGTCTATCCCTTCAACAGGCCCTGTACCCCTATGCACCGGTTTTGCGCCGCGGGGGCAGCGAACTGCCCCGTGGGCGCCACCACAAGAGGAGCACTCGTGCTTGAACTTGCACAACCCGAAGAACTTGCAATGACCCTCGTTAAAGAGCCAGCATGTTCCGGGTCTCTTTGTGGCCGCTGCGCCCTGCTGACTTGCTGAGGAGGCAGCGGCCCCGCCAAGAAAGGGAGTCTGTCTCTGCGCCATCATAAGCCGCAGCCAGACATCCGTCGCCTTGCAGCCCCAACCCACCTCGGGTTGCAACGCCAAGCGTCTTCTGAACTCTTCGTCATATTTCCACCAAGCGCTGCCGCCATGGGACTTATAGGCGTTGTATACTGAGTCCAAATAGACGAAGAGCTCCGAACAGCGCTCGGGGTGTTTTTCCCCCATAATACCACCCAGCACGGCAAAAGCCTGCAACCAGTTACCTACTGTCCTGGCAACCCGGGGCCTACGCTCAAAAGACCTGTCAGTATAGGGCTTGCGCTCCTTATCAATGGTATGCTGATCAGCTAAAACCAAAGACCATATATCTATGTACTTATTTTCCCAAATTTTTTGTTTGATGTCTTCAGTAACGTGTGATCCTAACGGGCTAATCCACAGAAAAAGGACTCCTTGTGTACACCGGCCCTTGGCGGAGACGGAGGACGCCTGCCCGCAGGAGGCGTAACCGCCCCCTGGGAGCCGGGCTCCAGCTGCGACAATAATGCTTTTAAAGCGGCGGTACCAAAGCATGCGTCCCACCCCCGGCCCCCCAGGCCCCTGCGAAGTCAAACTCACCAGTTACTGCCGAAGATGGAGGAGGGATCACTGGAGGTATCGCAGCTGACAATCCCGAAGGAGCGGATGTGGGAACAGGCGGAAGGAAAACCGGCACTGACGATGGTGGAGCCACCGAAACCGTCGTGGCCACGGGAGCCACAGAGGAAGCAGGCACGCCGGACGGCTGGTCCGCGTGAGAAGGCCGCCTGGAGCGCCTCGATGAACCCTGTCTAGACCTAAGCCGACCCTCGCGGCCCCTGGATCGGCTCCTGGAGGAGCCGCCAGAGGAGGATGGTGACCCCCAGCGGGAGGATCTGGATCTACGCCAGTGTCTGCTGTGACGCCTAGGGGATCTGCGGCGACGGCTTCTGCTGTACCGCCCATGACGCCCAGAACTACGCGAAGAGGACCTGGAGTCCGACCGCATGTCCCGTCTACGGGACCGATCGCTCCTGAAACTCGCAGGAGGGGGGGGGTGGGCGATGGGGGGGGACAGCGGAGGTGTTCAGGTGAGGAGAAGGACACACTATATCTTCCTCAGCATCCGCATCCACAGGTGCCTGGGGGGGGTTGCGAGCGGCATGGGCAGGATGGGCTTGCACATTCACTGCTAAGTCAGTAGCAGGGACATCTACAGTGGGGGCAGGGGCGGAGGGGATGTCTGCAGCTAAGCCAGCCTCCTCGCTACTCGAGGAGCTGGAAACATGCACATTAGCATTACCCATGATGGAGTACAGGGAGGGGGAGAGGCACACACTCTGTGCAGACACACGAGGAGCAGAAGAGAAAGGGGGCGGGGCTACCGCGGCAGCCCGCGATTTGGCCCCGCCCCTTCCCCCCCCCTTCCAGCAACAGATACAGCGGTGCCTCTGCGCCGCTGTGAAGCCTTAGGGGGACTGGGACTCAGCCTTACAGGCGGTCGGGTGGCCCTTCGAGGGGCCCGCCGACCCCTTACCTGGTCATCCACAGTTGGGCACGGCGATCGGGGAACGGTCCAGGCACCCCCAGGTCGGCGGCGGCGATGCGGGCCAGGAAGCCTCCATCGGACCGCATCCGCTCCCGGATCAAACCCAGCAGGTCTTCAGCCATGACACAGCCAAGGAAGGTAAGGAGCTCACTTGCTGGGAGGCTGCTGCGGGAGGGTAAGAGGAAGAAGGTGGGAGGGAAACCCACCTTGAAGCCTTGGTCACATGCCCACCCCCAAATACCTCCCCCCTGGGCATCTTTAATTGGCTCTATCTGTCAGAGCACCACCCTCCCAGAGGGAGGGGGAAGGAGGGGGGAACTCAAGAGGGGAGAGACTCATTTAACCCCTTTCCTGACTGTCCCATCTCCTCAGCTAGTCCGTGGCACCTAGCCCTATTTGGGCCGGTGCCAACCATACACACTGTCAAGATCAAATCTCCTCGTTCTCAAACGCGGTGACGTACAACACATAGACGGCAGGGGAAGTTTCGATTACATTGACACAACCCTTGGGGCTGCTTTTGCTAATATCATGTTACTGCGTGTTAGGTAAAAGTTTGGTGAGAGACGATTTGCACTTTTTAGTCTGTTACAGCGTGACAAATGTGCTATCTCCATTACAAATACTACTTTTACCGAAGGTGCGCGGGTTTCTAAGCATACACACAGAGCTGTATCCTGGCCTAGACCAACAAGGCCCAGGCCTAGGGCAGCACTTTGCAGGGGGGCAGCACAAAAAGAGTCCCCACTGGCTTGCGCTACACTGTTAGGAAAATTAGTCTAGCGCCCCATAAAGCGGCTGGGGGCGCTTCCAATTTTGACTGTTTTGTCATCCTGGACCACAAACCTTCCTCACTGTGCTATATGTTTCTGCTGCACCATCTACTTAAAGTAGAACTATAGGCAACACTTTTACCATCCCTGTCCCATTATGAAGATTTCCCTTCACTTCCTGCTCTATGGACAACCAGGAAGTAAGAGGAAATCTCAGTAAATTAAGGGAATCCATTGCCCCCCCCCCCCCAGAACCTCAGAACTAGTGTCCTCACTCGAAAATTTCAGGGCGGGTCTTAAACAACATAGGGTGTGGCCATAACAGGAAGGGGAGGGTCATATTTAAATTAGGGCATGCACGAGTTTAGTCAGGCCTAGGGCAGCACAAAACCTGAATACACCCCTGCATACACACCAACGTGTTTCTCGTCGAAAACCAGCCCGACGAGGAACACGACGAGGAAATTGAGACTCCCGTCGAGGAAAAAGAGAACTTGTTCTCTTTTTTCCTCGTCAAGTTCCATATCAGTTGTCTCGATGAAAAGAATACACATGACCGTTTTCCTCAGCAAAAAAGGTCTGGCACCAAGTTTCTTGATGGATTCTGTCAAGAAAAATGGTCGTGTGTACGAGGTCTTAGACTAAGGCTGGTTACAGCACTGTTAAATGGCACTGAATACCCTTTAACAGCAATGAGAGAATATGCACTTGGAATGGGCACCAGTTTTTGCACTCGTTTTTGCATTTTCCCAAAATAGCTCTTGGTGCATTAATACACTGCATATACGCCTGTGCATATATGCATTTCTATATACTGTGGGTTTTACAGATAAAGCTTTAAGTGCATTAGGTATGTTTATATCAGCAACAAATGCATGACCATTTCCGAGGCAGAAAATTGCTCTCAAGATAACAGTAGCAATGCAGCACTCCAACACAGCCAACTGACTGACAAGTACACCAAAACAGGCCAGGGTTGGTGCAAAACTAGACTTAATTCACATTCAAAATCAATCAGGTATTGCTACAATCACCTTGTGTACTTGGGTGCCTTAGCCAGCACAGAAACACCTGCATGTTAAAAGAGTATACGTCCAGCAAGCAATGCAGAAGCACCTAAAGTGATGTCACTAAACTTGTGGATCTGGTTTGGTGTCAATAGTCAGTCACATTACATTCCCGGTTGGTAGTGCAGGCTCAAGTTAAACTCAGAACAAGTAGTGTGTGAGTAGTTAGGGTCACATTCATCAGAAAAACAAGTCGGTCAGAGTGTAAGGCCTGGTTCACACTTATGCAGGTTGCAGGTTGCAGGTTGCATTTTGCGTTTTTCAATACACATTTTTGATCCATTAAAGTCTATGGAGCCAAAAACCAGAAAAAAGTCCCTGGTCCTTTCCATAAAATGCATAGATGTGAATGTGATCCATAAGAAACCATGTTATATAGACTGTAGTGTGCAAGCAAGCAATGTTTTGGGGCTTCAGGCTTTCCAGGATAAGACAGGACCACCCTGTATCTCTGAGGCTGGGTTCACACTTGTGCGGTGTGCTTATTTCAGCTCTTTTATCTCTGCAGATAGATAAGGGAAGTGTTCAGCAGATTAGCTCTGTTTTTGCTGCGAATTTGGAGACCTGGGAGAAATTCCGAGAAATGTATTGAGTTGAATGAGAGAAATTCCTGAAGAGAAATGAACACATCTCCGAATCAGCTGCGTACCCATAGAAGATAATGGGACTGAATTTGCACCTGAGCCGCACCGCAAGGCCTCCACAACGCATACGGATTTCCGGCAATGCGCAGTGCGAATGCATCGCACATATGTGAACCAGCCTCATTGAAAACAATGTATTTAGAAATGTTCTGCGTTTTGGATGCGGTTGAAACCGCAACCAATTCGCATAGGTGTGAACCCAGCCTGACTGTTACTGTACCCCCACAACAACCTTAAATAGTGTAGCACTAACCCGAATGAGCTGCTAGTTTGATTTGGGTGGCACGTTACCTCTGTCTTCCCGCCGTCTAGGGTACTGGATTAGAGCTGTTATAACTTCAAAGTCAATGTATCTGTGCTTTTATCATCCAACGGGGTAAAAATGGTAAATAGTAGAAAAGGTGAAGGGATAGAAGGTATAAAAAGGTAACAGATTCAGGTGTAACTGGTTACTGGAAACAGTCCTGCATCAACTTTCTTCGCCACTCTAGCCAGAGTGGGTATAGTCCATCTGGATGTGCCTCTCTCACCAGCCTAGTAGCCAGAGTGTCACTTGGAAACTTTAGGGTAAAGTCTCTGCCACAGACCCTCCTAAAGGTGGAGATAGCTTCGGTCCAAAATCCTTCTCAACTGGATTCAGCACCCGGATGTCAGGAACTGATAGGCGACCATCGTCCAGCCTCTCAGAAACAAAGTGTCCTTCAATGAGCAATTAGGCCTCTCCTGAGACACCAGCCTCGTGCTCGGTATCTCCCAGACAGGTTTTACATCGATCGGCTTCCTCTCACGGGATGGACAGCCAAGGACCACTTGCAAATAGCGGACCCAGTCTACACACCAGGCCCACAAGTAGATTAGGTGCTCCAGGCCAACATGGACCCAGAGCCAGGAAGACTGCAACACACACACCACGGCAGGGCCATCTTTTCCATTGGGCACACTGGGCAGTTGCCCGGGGGTCCCACTTGCCTGGGGGGCCCCACCTGCCCAGTGACCCCAGTAAAAAAATGTGGATCAGAACTTCATGTCAATGAAGAAATATGTTGTTTTACTTTTGTTTAATTTAAACACATTGCTAATAGCACTAGCTATATGTTTATAGTTTAAATACTGACATTTGCACTGTTTGGCATTGAAAACTGTAATTTTAAGTACTTTTTTAGCAGTGCCAGTAAAAAATGTGGTTCTGCCAGTAAATGTCATGGTTTTTGTCAGTAAAAAATTCTCCTGTGTGATTGTGTAGACTGGGCCCCATTGCACTGTATTGCCCGGGGGCCTATAATGCTCTTAAGATGCCACTGCACCCCGGCCAGGAGGGCCACACACAGGGGTGGTGGGACAACTGCCCAGGTGAATGGCGGCAAGGCGACGACCCCCAACCAATGGCGCCTGCCCCCCTAAATACCCCTCCCAGCATGCAGAGCAAGGCGATCAACCCTCCTGATTGGCTGTCGAGGAGAAGTATCCACACAACCCTGACTCCACTGCTGCAACCTACCGTCTGGGGGTGCCTGAAAGTCCCCAGAGAGCAAGCATGGGCACACAATACAGCCAGAGCTGGAAGAGAGGCCTTAAATTTAGCCAAATAAACATGGTCAGAGGCAACTAACTCTCTGACCCCCTCTAAATTTACAGCAGCACCGGCTATGAAAGTAGCCAGGTGCTACAATAGTATACAGTAGGTTCATTTATTTTAACTATCAGGAAACTGGAACTGTGTTTGGTATTTATTCGCTTTACATTGAAAACTTTTAAAATCTTGCTGCTAGAATTCATCCACTCAGAGCCTATTCTGGGTGGAGGGTGACTAGGTGTTACATCACACCACAGGTTGCTATAAAGTACTCAGACACTAGTGCTGGCTTTGGGCAGTGTGAAAGAATGTAAGAGACACACTCAGCTCATACAAATGCAGCAACCAACCCTGCTGGGAAGGCATAGTCCAGTCTAAATAATGTTTTCAGGTTTTAGGCAGTCTGAAACCCGGACACATGATTCCAAACCAGAACAGTCCGGGTGAATCCTGGACAGATGACAACCCTAACTTTACTACAGATCTCTTTGCACCCGGGTTGCTTCATACTCCTCCTTGGCCATATAGTTACCTATTTTTTAATGGGATAGGCTCCTTGCGTACCCCACAGGGTGTTACCCTCACCTGTAGCAATGGCAGAAACCAGGAAGTCACAGCAAATGCTTAGGCAAACATTCGGTCTGTGTATTATGGCTTTGCAAACATAGACAGATTTCATTCAAGTGTTGTCTTAAAATTTTTTTTTTTTTTTTTTTTTATATTTTTATTGAAGAAATTTCAAACAGAGTAAGATGCGATACAAATGCAAACTTTTGAAATGGCAAAAAAAATGGAGAGGTAAAAAAAAAAGAAAAGGGAAGGGGAGGGGGGAAGGGGATGGGAGAGAGGGGGAGCTACGTCCCTAAATAGCACATACTGAGAACATAACGTAACCTGTTAGTACTCTAGGTTAGGGGCACGGGAGTAGGGTCTGGGGGGTCACAGTACAAGAAAGACATCTTCTCAAAGTTCGTTATATCCGTAGGGAGGGTCTTAAATTTATTAATGTTAAACTCCCCCATTAGGCCCAGGAGCTTAAGTGTCGGTTCACACTACAGCGACTTGGGATCCGACTTGTATCGCCCCAAGTCGCACGACATTACACTACTGAAGTTGCTCCAACTTCAGAAAAGATTCCTGTACTATTTCAAGGCAACTTGTAGGCAACTTGTACCCATTGATTTCAATGGAAGTTGCCTCCAAAGTTAGATCACTGTCTTAACTAAAGCAACTTTACAGGAAGAGAAATGGTGTCTTTTACATCTGTAGTGGGGTATCACCCTTTTTGATGTGATATAAAAGACTACCATTGCTGATTGTGAAGAATCTCAGATGAGATGAGTTAGAACCACCTGTTATTTACATTTTGTTCTGGTACCGCAGAGAATGTTGGGGAATTGAGTATAGGGACAGAAGAGACTACATTTGCCCTGGCCTGTAATAGACTACATTACCCAGAGAGCAGCTGTACAACCCCAGGATGCTTTGCCTTCCACGCAGCCTGCTGGGGGAGGTAATTTAAGGGAGAGGACGTGTTTGGTGCGCTCTCTCGGGACCGTCTCTTCAACCCAGAAGGACACTGTCGGAAGTGTCTCCACGGGGAGTAGGCCTGCAGCCGAGGCCTACATACGCCCGGGCGGAGCGCCTTTGAGAAGGAGAGACGGAACCTTTGATGGAGTGATCAGACGGGCTTCCACTGTCACTGCGACCTGTTTGAGAACCGGAGGCTGCCGGCTTCCAGGACTGTGACCGGAGATCGTGGACGGAGTACCACAGAAGGACAAGGCCTGGATTGGTTGGGTGAGACGGGCACTTGCCCAAGCATACTGACTGTCTTGCAGGAAGGCGGATTGTTGATATTCATTAACTGTGGTTCTACTGTTCAGGAAATCTTCTATTTTTTTTCTTCTTTTCCCTTTGGATTACAAATTGTTTTTTTTCTTCTTTGTGCGCCAACTCATGCCAACGCATACGTGCACAAACTGTTAGGATAAATTACATTGAGGTTTGGCCTGGCCCATCAAACTACATTGGTTAGCAATATTACTCAAAGATTACTTATTTAGTGTTGCATATTGTTAATGTAGCGCCCCCTTGCTTTTTGCATGGGCGCTGCGTTTAAAACTAGTTGGACTGGGAGAGCTAAGTTGCTCCCAGTTGTGATTTGACTATGTTATTGACCTATGTCATTCCGGAAAGGTCCACTGGCTCGTACTGCATTCTGGGAATGTCGTTTCATTCTTGGCCGGCAGTGGAAGCCAGCGGGATTTCTGGCGGATGGAGTCTTCCTCAGCAGCCAATTGGAGAGTTTTCTCCTCGCTGGGCATGCTGGGGAGTGGTATATCTGGGACCTAGGTCAGTGCTTCGGGTTCTTCCTCTTCATGTGTGCGGGATCCCGGACTCGGGGTGCGGCATCCACCTTCAGGGTGTGCGCGCCCATGGACCCCGCCGGCGCGGCCTGCCTGGCTAGGTTCCTGGGCCTTCCTGAGTCTCAGTCGGAGACAAGAATCAAGGGGCCCCAGTGATTTACTGGGTCCCTGAAGCTTAAGAGAATCCCAGATGGGGATTCGGTGACCGGGATCCTGGCAGGTACGCTCTACTGCCACCCGGTGACCTATGCGGAGAAACTACTGGGAGGATTCGCTCTGTTCGTACATTTAGTCTATCTAAATTAACTGGCCTGTGGCAGAGGCCTAGAGCCGGGCCTGTGAGAGAGACCCGTTCCTCCCAACCAAGATTCGAGGTGGCGTCTCAGCTGCCAGGTCTGTGTGAGAGACACCTGTCCGGGGGCACCATACTCACTCAGTCTCATAGGAGTGGCGACGTGTGAAAGTTTGTGCTACTAAGGGCTGATCTGCCTTGCATATATCCAGGCCTGACATCGAAAGTTTCTCTTCTTTCACCAACCTATTCTTCCTTCACCAAAGTTGATGTTGGCTAATGTTGGCCTAGAATTAAAGCATTGAGAAAATCTTTATTGACTGTGTGGACCTCCGTTTACTGCTAGACCCTTCTGGTGCATCCCTAGACCAAGCTGGGGTAAATTTGCCGATCCCAAATCAAATCAGCGGCTCCTTCAGGGGTAAGCGCTACATTAATATTATTTTTTACACTCGTTGATCGAGTAATTGGTTCTATTACATTGTACAGTACTGTAGAGAGACAGAGAGCTGGGTGAGGCTTGGGAGGGGGGTGCTTCAACGTGTATGTCTTGTTGATGGAATCCCCTTGCTGTATGCTCGCACAGGTCTACATGATATTAACATTTAGCCTAGACCTATGTGTTATTATTGTGACTAATTCTGTAGTTTTGGTATGCCAACATCACTAGGAACTGAGGTGATAATGCCACAGGAAGTTCTATAAGTGTTTATTTTTTTTTTTATAGGATCAATGTGAAAGAAAGAAAATAATGCATGCTGGAACATGCCCTAGAAGGCATAAGGAGGGTTCGAGAAAATTTGGGGCCGGTCATACACTTAAGACCTGCAATATTTGGAAATGGAGGTAGATTATGAATGATCAAATTACCATCAGAGTATTACTTCCACAGGGCAGTGAAGCTCCATAACCCTCATTGTGGCTCAGTCAGAATGATACTACTGACAAATGTTGAAACCAGCAAGATTAAATGCGTGCAGTCTTTTCAGTGTATAATATAAGCTGTGGAAAATCTTAATCTAATGTCCATTGCTGGTTCATTTTTTGGATACTAGTCAAGAATCTCATCCCAGGCCTCAAAAACAATACTAGCCATACACATTCTGTTTTCTATTGTTCAGCCCAAATCAATTAAATCCCCATCCACCCTAAGGGCTCATGCACGCAGGACGTTTAAAAACCGCCAGCGCTACTGCCAGGAAAAAGCAGCGTTAAAAACGCGCTGTCAGACAAATTTTTGATAAGCGTTTATGTGCGTTCATCTACATTTTTCTGCAGTTTTTGCCATTAGCGTTTTTTTCAGTAAAAACACACCCTATAATGTAAAAATGCCTAAAACTTACAGCGTTTAGCCATATTTAGCCAAGCTTATCGTTGTTTTTGGGCATTTTTCCTTTTTATAACTTAAAAGCCTCTGCTCCTGGACGAACAGGCTAACTTTTTTTTCTACTGCCCCTAAACATTTATGCCTTCAAATGCCTCTGAAAATGTATGTGTGCATGGACACATAGGCTAACATGGAGTGGCATTTAGCGACAGTTAAAAAACTAACAGCAGCTCTAAAAACGTACGGTGTGCATGAGCCCTAAACAGTATAGATGGAGGAATTCCCAATGCTGGCATTTATATTCAGGAAGCTGCAGTACCCACAGTACCTGAATACCCTAACAATCATGGGTGTCCGCTCCATAGGGCAAGGGGGGTCAATTGACCCCCCCTAGCCCCCTGGAAGTCAGAGTGGACTGCAATTTTCAGGCTCCACATGGATGCATTCCACACACACACACCATATCTTATTAAAAATTATTATTTTTTAATAATGTGGAATGCTTTCTATGTAGAACCTGAAAAGTCCCAGTATATTCCTGACATTGTTATGAGTATAAAGAGACATACAGAATACAGACCACCTCCAGGAAAGGGAAAATTCCACCCTTGCACTGCTGGGGGGGAATTACCACTTGTACTTCTATGTTTCCATGTTCCAGCCAGCCGCACTGCTCTCCTCCTCAACCCAAAGCCTCAGCATCATTGCATACAATACAGGAACATTAACCCTGTATGGTGCAATGAGGATGATGGAGTGCTACCACAGCCTGTCACAACTTTCACAAAAGCTGCAGGGGACCAGTCACAGAGATTGAGGGAATCAGCAAACGTTTGGTACACAGAGAGTATATTTGTTTCAATTTACTATGTTTATTATGCCCCAGAAAAAGGAACTGGAGAATTAACACTTAGTCCCTTTCTATTTTTCAAAAGTGAGCTATCAGGGGTCTGTTTAGTCCCCTGATATTTCACCAAAGCCCCCCAACAAGACTGTTAAAAAATGTGAAAATAAATACATTTGTAAAAAAAACAAAAAAAAAACGACTGACACCGTCCACTGCCCTTCTAACACCGCTCACTGCCCTACTGACACCATACATCCTATTCGGCTGCTGGGGGAGGGGGGTTTTAAACCCCAGCTAGTGGTCGAAGACAGGGTTAAATGTGACTGTGTATTGCCGCTGCCGAAGCGCCCCCCACCCTTGAAAAAATTTCAGCGGATACCCATGCTAACAATGCCTGCATTTGATAGCATGCAGTCAACGTTTAACTGATAATTTTCCACCCGGGTCATTCATTTTTTTATATCAACATTTGTTGAGCCGGGTAGTCTGCACAGAGTCACCCATTGCTCAAATTTTGGCCGATTCAGCAGAAATTGGCCAACATTCAAGCTGTGTATGGACAGTTTAAATCCTGGCACATCCACCTTCACAGACTGAAACACTAGAAAGCATTGACTGGAAAGAGGCTTTTGCCTTGGATGAGTCTGTCAATCTCTTAATAGGATTAAACTGCAATAACTTGTTCATGAACCTTGGCATTCTACCGTATATACATGAAAAATAATTAGTTCAATAGTGTCATTTGAGTTCCCCAAATGTAATTAGGAAACCATTAAATGAGTTACATAGATTTAATTCCACAATGTGTTTACAGTTACAGGGTCTGATATGCAATGAAAGTGTGGAAGATTAGAGCTACTCCATAATGGGGACTTGGGTTTGGGTTAGTTGCAAGCTTTTTCTGGCTGCAAAACTTTCAAGGTTGCCTTCATAGAAGGAATTACAAAAAAAAAATCTACATTATACACAGGAGTACAATTACACCAACTCTACGTTAACAGCAGGATGGCTGAGCAGAAATACTTTTTGAACGTTTTTTTTGGAAACCATATGATCTTGAGCTATAATGTGATCGTGCTATTGTGACTAGTTATAAGATCAAACTTGTTACAGTGGACTTCATGTTCCTATTAGAATGGACCTGTCAGAATTGGGGGATTTTGCTCTAGTGATCTAATATGCTTTTCCTGCTTTGTTTGTAAATCAGAGGTCATGTCTGTTCTTGTTACTCCACATTTGCATCTTGGAAGTGGTGATAGGATTAAAAGCTTTGCCTTGTCAGAAATATGTTGACTAAGCCACTTGTAATGAACTGTAGATGTATCTAAATTATCTCCTGTCTACTCATATTGGACACACTGAGATACTCCCTATCCCTGGTTGTCCTTGTTTTTACTATAATACTCGTACAGGACCCAACCAATAAACCATGCAACAGTAAGACACTGGGAAGAGTTACCAAAACTGTTGCGCTCAGAATCTGGTACAGCCGTGCATGGTAGCCAATCAGCTTCTAACTTCAGCTTGTTCAAGCAAGCTTTGGAAATAAAATCTGGAAGCTGATTGGTTTCTATGCAGAGCTGCACCTGATTTAACACACTCAAGTTTAAGTAAATAATCCCCACTCTACAGCTTGGAATAAGGGTGGTAATTTCAGTTGTCAATAAAGCTTATGTAAAATCCACCCAACCACCCCATGAAAAGTGTGTATGATTTTACAAATACAAGAGATGGATTCCAGCAGTAAACAGAAAAGCCCACTCTGATTCCATGACATAGAGTTTGCAGAGAATCATGGGCGTAGCATAAAAGGTTGCAGGGGTCACAATCACAACCCCTCCCCTAGCTCCATGGGGCCCCAGCAGCCTCCCTGTCATATTATCATATCCTCCACTAAGTCCAGCTCTGATCTGCCCTAGGGCCCCACAGCCACGCTCCAGTACTGGGCTTCTACTTTGCCTTCTACAGTCCACATCCCTCCGATCTCATTGGCTGGGAAGAAGCTGTGAGGCATTTTCTCAATGGAAAGGAGCACAAGGTGAGAACAGTCCAGGATCGGGAAGTGTCTGTGCTGTGTGTTGTCAACATGGAATGGTAACTGTGCTTATTGAGGCAAGAGGAGGAAAGTGCTTTCCTATAGCTATGATGGGACCAATGTCACTTGTGTGGTAAGACACCACTCGGTGTCTTCTAGTCACCAGCTGGGATTCTCTGTACACCCCAACTTGGGAATGTCCGCTTACCCCACTTCCCCGACAACTGGGGAAAAGATCCACTCCTCCAGGATGTGACCTTCCCCCAACACTTGACAACACTGACAGAGAAACATTCAGAAATTGCTAAAACAAATCTCTTAACACCTCCTCAGGGGGCCCCTGAAGGGCTACAGGCTCCAGATTTTATGTCACATGGCTTGGCCCTCCCATATCTAAGCTGCACCCCCCCCCCCCAAAGCCCCCTGACCACCCCCTCTGGCCTGGATACTATGCCCGGCTGCTGAGCTCCTTTCCCATTACAGCACTCTATACTGCTCCTCCTCCGCAGGGCTGAAATCACATTCCTTTACAACACAGCCAGTTAGCCATGATCTGCACAGGGTATATCTGCCTACTGCAACTACACTGCCATTCTGACCAGGGAATTTCACAGCTCAGAAAGGAAACATAAAACCAGAAACAGCCTGTGAAGACTGAGAGACTGTGTGTAAAGGAATGTGATTTTAACCCTGTGTAATGTGTGTGTGTGTGTGAGGGGGGGGGGGGGGTTATGAGCTGTATACAGTGCTGGGATGGGTAAGGAGCTCTGCCAAATGACCTGCCAGGGGTCCATCAAACGATGTGCCATCCTTTCATTCCTAACACATTACCCAGTCCATATCAGTATAGATATCGGGCATGAGATTTTTGCCCGTTGAGATCTGATATGTTTTCAAAGTGTTCCTTTCATTTTCTTGAGCAGTGTGTGTATATATATATATATATATATATATATATATATATATATATATATATACTGTGAGGGGTTAGCTCGGTAGCGGATGTGTGTGACCCCCTGGATGGGTTCACTACACGCTGAACTGTACAAAAAGGCAGTTGAGGATGGTTGAAAACAAATGATATGGTTTATTTTTCCATATTGCTGGATACAAGTGCAAGCATCAAAACAGCATAAAGAAAACAAAACATAAAATAAACCCTTGCCACTTGGGGCGTCTACCTTTCCAACACAGGAACCTACCTATGGAGTCTGGCACAGCCTACTGCTGGGCAGACACTGCTGGTCATACAGCAGAAAACAAAAAGTCTCTTTGATATTTATCACACAGAAATATCAATCAGCACCTCACCTCTTCAGTAGTGTTTGTGACTGCTCCTTAACTCCCAAAGCCTCAGGATGCAGCAATCAGTCGTCATCCTTAGGCTGTCTTTATAGAGGCTTTAATTGCTTCATTCTGAACAGCTGAAACCTTCCAACGCCCCAAACCTCTCTGGCCATCTCTGCAGCCGAAGCCTAATAGTAATTGGTGAATTGTCTAAACAAGGCAGAAATGTATCTCCCGTCTGTGACAACTGTGGTGGAGAGATTGATCTTCATTATTTTATACCAGGGTAACCAGTGCAAAGATGAATGTATGTTTTTACTGGACTGGTTGAATTTTGTAATATGATAGATTAATAGCTCAGCTGTTCTTTAAGAAATTCATTCCTTCTGGTAAAGGTCCCAGGTGATAATCACATTAGCTAAATTGTCCTTTTGTCTTGAAGGGAAGCTAAAAGACCACATCACAGCAGGGGCCCTTAGAATGCTAGTGTAACATAGTTAGTCAGGTTAGACAGATGGTCAATCTACACATCAAACGATTTCCTGACAAACCAGTCAGAGAGTTTGTACATGCTAGGAACATTTGTTTAAAGGCTTGAAAATGTGACCAATCAGATACGGATTGATACTCTGAACCAATTAATATCTAGACTTGAGATTAAACCAATCTGGTTGTAAGGCAACTTTACACCAATAGCATCCTAAGGATTTTGAATCCTGTAAAGAGAGGGCAGGGACCAAGTGGAGGATATAAAATTAGAAGGTCATCCAATAGCTCAGCCCTTTTTCCTGCAGACGATGACTTGAGCAAGACACAAGACAAGTAAATATATCTTCCTCCCTCTATCCCCCTCTCTTCCTTTCTTTCTCTCCTTCCCCCCCTTTCTCCCTCTCTCCCTCTCTTTATCTCTCTCCTCTCTCCCCCTCTCTCTCTCTCTCTTTCTCTCTCTTGGTGATGTAATGTATTCTCTCTCCTTTCTCCCTCTCTCCCTCTCTTTATCTCTCTCTCTCTCCCCCCTCTCTCTCCCTCTCTCTGTCTATCTTTCTACAATTTAGCATTACTTATTGTTGAATCCTCTATCGCCATATTCTTATTAATATCATGTATGTTGTATCGGTATTCAGCAGTATTCTCTGTTTTGACAAGTAATATTCTTTACGTCATGGTTGTGAGATTGGAATAATACAAGTGTCTTCTCATTATCAATAAATGTAATCTTTTTCTCTTTTCCACACCCCTATCGTTTGCTTTAATTTTTATATAGACAAAAAGGTTTTTATAGCTTATATTAATTATTTACTTGCATAGTTAAGATAGTCATAACACAACATACACACAGATTTATCTGACTTCCTGTCACATACCCCCCCTCTTGTTTCAACCCTAGGGTTAGGACACAGGTTGCCAGGCACGCATGCACTCGGGACAAACCATCTGCATTCCCCATTTTAACACCGGGGCGATGCGTTACGACAAAACTAAATTCCTGAAGGGCCAGGAACCACCTATTTATTCTCCTATTGGTCTCCTTGTTCTGTGGCATCCACTTCAATGGGGCATGATCCATCACCAGTTCAAACTGTCTACCCACGAGGTAGTACCGGAGAGAATCCAAAGCCCATTTCACTGCCAAACACTCTTTCTCAATGGTGGCATAATTCTCCTCTTGGGCCTTCAACTTTTGGTACATAACAGGGTGTTCCTCCTCGTTGATAACCTGGGACAGTACAGCTCCTAACCCCACATTTGATGCATCTGTCTGAACCACAAAGTCCCGTGAAAAATCAGACGATTTTAAAACTAGCTGACTACATAAGGCCTGTTTTAAAGCCTGAAAAGCTGCTTCTGCTTCGGGAGTCCATTTGGTCATGACAGACTCCTTATCTTTGGTCAAATTGGTCAGGGGAGCAGCCTGTGAGGCAAAATGGGGGATAAAGCAGCGATAATGTCCCGCGATTCCCAAAAATGTGAATATAGATAATTGAGTCTAAGGTCCCCATCCGAAGAACCCCAATGTGAGCAAAGGGCCAGTAGGACTGTTGCGGTACTAGTAAAAAGATAGCAGTATCAATGTACAAAAATTGAAAGCAAGATAAAGTTTATTGAATACAAGGCAATAACATGACATAAAATTAAAACAATGATAACCATACACAACACCATTAGAAGTCATGCTCTGGTGTCCTCAACGTGAGGGTGGGCACCCGCACTCAGATATATATAGTGTTGAGGAACAGCTAAGTAGAATGGTGCTGGAAGAGGACCGAACAGGTATTGGATCATTACAGGGGGGTGTGTCCGTGGCACCTAGGCCGGCCCATAGCTGGCAGGGCGGGGTGAACGGTTTTCGTCCCCCTCTCCCCCCCTCCCCCCTCTCCCTCCCTACCACCCTTCCCTCCCCCCCCCTTTCTCCCCATCTCCTTCTCCCCCCTCCCCTTTCTTCGTTTCCTGTACCTTTCCTCGCTTCTCCTCAGGTGCCCTGATCAGTTAGGAGTTCCTTAGGAAGACCCACACGGCTGAAAACCTGAAACAACTCTTTGGCAATGGTTTTAGCAGAGGTGTTTCGGAGAGGAATCGCTTCAGGGTAACGGGTGGCATAGTCCATTATTACCAAGATGTACTGGTGCCCTCTAGTGGACTTCAGTAAGGGGCCAACCAAGTCCATGGCGATCCTCTCAAAAGGGACCTCGGTAATGAGCAGGGGTACCAACAGACTGCGGAAATGTGGCATGGGTGCAGTAATCTGACACACTGGACAGGAAGAGCAGTACAATTCCACTACCTTAGTGATCCCAGGCCAATAAAACCTCTGGGTGATTCTCTCCCGGGTTTTTTCTGCTCCCAAATGTCCCCCAAGAATGTGCCCATGGGCCAGTTCCAAAACCATCTTGTGGTACAGTTTAGGCACTACCAGTTGCTCAATGGTCTCCTCTATCCTCTGTGACACTCGATATAGCAGATCCCTTTCAATAATGAAGTAAGGGAGGGCAACCCTCTCGTCAGGGTTAACTAACTCCCCATCTATCTTCACTACATTCTCCCGGGCTCTTAGCAATGTGGGGTCCCTCAATTGCTCACTGATAAAATTTTCTCTGTGCACCTCAAGGTCATCAAACCCTATCGGCCACTGTTCCTCTTCTGAGGTAGCAGGCTCCTCCCTAGGGACTGGTGTTTCCCCTGCTAAGACTGAGAACGGAAACTCAGGAGAATCCTCACAGTTAGAGGATTCTGGAGTAGCGGTTTCAGGCTCAGAAGAACCAGTTACTGGGGAATCTGGGGAATCCCAGAGCTCCCAGAACCTTGGGAAATCCCTTCCCACAATGGCGTCATGTGGCAGTTGGGGAACTAAACCCACTTGGTGACACAAGTTACCGAGGGAGGTTTCAAAGGAAACTGTAGTCACCGGATATTCTTGAGTTTCCTCATGTACACAAATTACAGCCATTTTCTTAGGATGTAAGGTTTTTCCCACCACTAGATCACTTTTCACTAAGGTGACCAGGCCACCTGAATCCAACAATACCACAACATCTTTACCATCTAAGCACATTCTACATAAAGGTTTCTCATTCCCCTTTACTGCAGTGCATGTGTTTGTAAAGAAGGACTGTCGTCTCTATGTCAGAAAGTCACACTGCATGGGTTCATCAACCGCTGGGCAAACCGCTGCTACATGTCCCTCTTCCCGACAACGGAAACAAATCAACCTTCTGGTCCTCTCCTGTGGGATGGGTCTTCCAGGCCGCTCTCGCCAAACATTAGCAGTAGTCCCGATAACACCTCTAGTTGCTCTTGGGTCCTCCCCCATCCGTTGATGCAGTCTTACCTATAGGTGGGAAGGGTCTGGTCTTGGGGTGAAAAGTCTGTGCGTCTCTGGGTGAAGAGGACAAATTCTCTGTTGCTAGGTACCTTTCAACCAGGTCTATTAGTTTGTCTGCGGTTTCCGGACCACCATGGCTCACCCACTTCTGCAGGGTGTTAGGAAGAGACCTAATTAATTTGTCCATGACTACTCGCTCCAAAATTTTTGGTCCCGACAGAGTTTCTGGCTGCAGCCATTTCCTAGCCAAATGGATGAGGTCATACATCTGCGTATGAGGTGGCTTCCTCATCTGATAACTCCAATTGTGGACCCGCTGAGCACGGACATCCAGGGTTACACCAAAACATGCCAATATTTCCTCTTTTAACCGATCATAGTTTTTTGCATCTAAAAACTCCAAATCAAAATATACCTTTTGGGCTTCTCCAAATAATAGGGGGGCCATTAGTCCAGCCCACTGTTCTTTAGGCCAACTCTCTTTTTCCGCTGTTCTCTCAAACGTGGTCAGAAACATCTCAGGGTCATCATCTGCAGTCATCATTGGCAATAAGTGGCTTACCCGAAAAGTCGATATGTTACTGGCCTGACCCCCAGCCTCGGTCTGCTGTCTCTGAAGCTGTTTCACGATGGCCTCCATTTGCTGCTGGTGTCTCTGTTCCAAGCCTGCAATGCTCTCTCGGTGAGCTGCATGAGCTTGTTGATGAGCTGCAAGGCTCCGCTGCAAAGCTGCATTTCTCTGCTTCCTACTTCCTGTCACAATATATATATATATATATATATATATATATATATATATATATATATATACACACTATATTATCAAAAGAATTGGGAAGCCTGCCTTTACACATGCACTTTAATGGTATCCCAGTCTTAGTCTGTAGGGCTCAATATTGAGTTGGCCCACCCTTTGCAGTTATAACAGCTTCATTATCTTCTGGGAAGGCTGTTCACAAGGTGTGTCTATGGGAATGTTTGAACATTCTTCCAGAAGCCCATTTGAGAGGTCAGACACTGATGTTGGACAAGAAGGTCTGGCTGGGCCAGATTCAGGTAGAAGTTACGCGGCTTATCTGTAGATAAGGCGTGTAACTTCTAACCTACGCCGTCGTATCTGTTTTCTGTATTCAGAAAACAAGATACGTCGGGATTGAGTTCAGATACGAGTGGCGTAATTGCATTTCTCCGTCGTATCGGAACTGCAATTTTAAAATGGCCGCTAGGGGCGTTCCCGCTGATTTACGCCGAGAATATGTAAATCAGCGAGATACGCCAATTCATGATCGTACGCGGGCCCGGCGCTGTGAATTTACGACGTTTCCGTAAGAGATACGCGGCGTAAAGAAAAACATGCCCCCAGGTGGCGTATCCTATGTTAAGTATGGCCGTCGTTCCCACGTCGAATTGAAAAAGTTTCACGTAGTTTGCGTAACTCGTCCGTGAATGGGGATTGACGTCATTGACGTTCACGTAGAAAACACCGTCCTAATGTGGAACATGCGCACTGGGATACATTGACGGCCGGCGCATGCGCAGTGCGTTCGCCGCGGGATCGCGCCTAGTTTAAATACTACATGCCCCCTACCCGCCCAATTTGAATTCCGCCGGCCCATTTTCGCTACACCGCCGCAAATTTAGGAGCAAGTGCTTTGTGAATACAGTACTTTCTCCTAAAGTTTCGGCGGAGTAACGTAAATAAGCAAGGTTACGCCAGAATAAAGATTCACCCATCTACCTGAATCTGGCCCAATGTCTTTATGGACCTTGTTTTCTCCACATTGTTTCCCAGAAGTGACGTCATCATTGGGCTCCGTGTGCATTCCAGGACTCCAGGAAGTGTCGGCAACCACTGCCATGGTCCTTTCGAATGCCACGCTCCATAGAGCTGCCAATGCAAGCTCCATAGACGCTCCTGCACTTTTGTGCTCAATGCCTGTTGATGTTTTAATCCTTGTGAGTACCAGTATTCAAACTTGTATTAAATTACCTTTCTTACTACACTCAGATTGGTACTTGTGCTTCCTCCTCAGAGAAGAATGGGTAGAGTGGTTCAACAAGTCCAGCTGCAGTTTGCAGTCCAGTGTCCTGTGCATTTGTGTTCACTGGTTCAGGTGCGATTCAGGTGCACATTTCTCCTTGAATTCACACCAGAACTAGACCTAAAAATGCACAGGACCTTTTTCACCCTGGACATGTGTGAACTGGCTCCATTGAAAGCAGGTCACAATCACATGTTATGCAAATTGGATGCAGTGTAAAACGCATATATGTAAATCCAGCCTTACTCAAATAACCACTCGTTACAAGGTATGCAGAATACCATCTCTGAACGCACATTAAACCTGATGGGCTACAGCTACAGAAGACTAGAGATGGGGCAAAAAAAAAAAACCTGGTTAGGTTCGTGACAGAACTCTCGAACATCGCAAACATTCAGACCCAAACCCTGAACCCCATTGAAGTTTAAGTGCTTTTGCAGGTTATTGGCCATAAAAAGGGAATAGGGGCTCGGCTACTGCCCTGGGGGGCATGTACCAATGCAAAAAAAGTTTAAAAAAAGTGTAGTGCCCCCCCCCCTATTTGCGGGGGGGGTTACGCTAAAGTTAGTGGGGAATGGTAGAGTTAAGTTATTCCTAGATTTGGGTTGCTGCCAGTTTTGGAACTGCCTTGTAGGTCAGTCTGCATGCCAGGGGGGTGTTATTACCCCTGGGTGACAATCGGAGCTAGAAGAAGTTCTGACAGACCCACCTTCTCCCAGCAGCCAATCAGAGGAGCGGTTCTTTCTCTGGACATGCTGGCGGGAGGGTATATCTGGGGCAGTAGCCTTCGAGAGTTGTGCTCTGCGGGGCCCGCGTTCCAGGTGTGGCATCCACCTTCAGGGTGCGCGCATCCATGGGCCCCGCCATCGAGGCCTGCCTGGCCAGGGTCGCGTACCAGGCGGAACTTCATTCTAATGCAAAGAGGGGCCCCAGAGGCTTGCTGGGTCCCAGATCCTAAGAGGGAGCTGAATGGTGGGGGATCGGCTCGGGAGAACCCACAGGTACACTTCAGCTGTCAGGTGGTGACCTTGAAATTGGACTTATTGGGAGGATTCATTGGTTCTAGCCTTTGACAAATCTAGGAAAAATGTACCAGGCCTGTGGCAAAAGCCCTGTTTTCCTCCCAGTGACTTTGTTTAAAAGTGGCCCTTTGGCTGCCAGGCTCAAGTAAATGGCCTGTCTGGGGCACTTTATCCACTCTGTTGAGAGTGGCGACGTTTGAACTTGACTGTGCTGAGAGCGGGTTTGCTCTCTCTTTGATATCCAAGGCCTGATACTACAGTTCTCTCCTTGCTCATCAACCTTTTCTCTATCTTGTGTCATTGAAAACTCAAGTTGACGTCTCTACACTTGCTCTTTATCCACTCTCACTAATATTATCCCTAGACAAGAATCTCTGGTAACCTAACATGGCGGTCCCAAACTAATCAGCGGCTCCTTCGGGGGTGAGCGCTACACGTGGGGGCTCGTCCGGGATCCGGCTGTTACCGTTGACAACGAGAGAAGATGGTGGATGTTATTTACTAAGGAGCGGAAAGTGTTCGATGTGATGTGCGGACTGTCCGGTGGTAAGAGAGTTAACCTTGGATCGTTGAACTTGGGCCTACATACAGAGTGGCACGCGCCTGCAGCGTGCCTCGACAAGTTCTTCCAAGTGGGAGGAGCCACCCACCCCTGCTCGCCATGTGCAGAGTGATTTTGTGCCGAAAGCAGTAGGACACAGCCCATCTACTAAAGAGAAGGGGAGCCGAATGAAAATGTCCACTTTCCTGCGACCGGGCGGTGCTGTCCTGCAACACAGATCTCCAACTCCATCAACTGGGACATTCAGTACGTTCACACCATCCGGGGTGCCGGTGACTGACACGGGTGCTCGGTTGTCTACACAAGGACAGTTTGCTTTCCTTGTGTAGAATTTTGATCGATCAAAAGAATTTTGATTGTTAAAAAAAATTAAAGATTAATCAAGGAATTAATCTTTAATTTCCGCAGCCCTAATATATATATATATATATATATATATATATATATATATATATATATATATATATAGTATATTGTCTATATTATTTTTATAACATGAGAAAACACAAAAGGTACAATCAACCTGTCATGCTATCTCAAGTGATATAAACAAATAAAGATCTTATTTATTTTAATTTTTTTTGTGCTATATACAGAGTATTTAGTAAGTGTTTTTTATTTTTATTTTTTAAATCATTATAGTTAAGGTTCGGCTAGGTTGACATTTGTACAACTTATAAACGTTGACTTACATTTGATGGGATTTATTAATTTCAATTTGCCTCCTTTGACTTAGCAAATCCACTTATTTTTAATGGAATATATCCACTGGAAATTAAAAAGGATTTGGCAGATTACTGTATTCATTGGATATGCAGAATAAATTCATTAGTCACTTCTGTGCACTCAGTGACTCATAATGCTACTGGTCCCACATTTTCTGCAATTACCAAACAGAATGAATCCATTATGCATTAAGTATGGGGAGTGTTGTATGGATAACAGAGACAAATGAGGGCACATCAAGAAAGGGTAATGTTCCTGGATAAACTATGGATGACTCTTTACCTCTACATTACCTAACACAGGGTACAAGATGCCAGATTGTTAGCAGGGCTTTTAGCTGCATGGCGAAAGTTAGATAAGGTTTCACTGTAAAGCAGTGGCGTCTCCAGCTTTCATATTTAGGGGGGGCACATAGAGGGACAGGGACAAAAGTAGGGGGGCCCAACTATAAAATGCAATTATATATATATATATATTTCCTGGGGCCCTTTACTACGATCCCACAACGGGCTCTTTTACATGTTCTGCAGTGAGCTCCCTTCCTACTATATTGGGGCCCCCCAGGGTGGCAGAAAACAAGAGCTATGTGTCACCAGCACACCAAGAAAATATAAGGGTCCAAAGCAGTGGGAGAACTTTCAGGGTTGCAAAGGTTGTCTTGCCACCGAGCCCTGGTGTTCTGCCACTGTGGGGTTCCCCAGCTGTCCTGTCCCTGCTATTGACAGCGATGGTCTGGCATCTGTCTCCTTGGCGGCGGCGGCAGTCCATTAGGACCTAGTGCTGGTGACATTACGTATGCATGCAGGGGAAGGCTGGCACTATTGGTTATAGAGAGCTGAGCCCCCAGCTGGTCACCTAGCAGCAGTAATGCTGTATAACCTTCTCTGTTGACATGCTGATCGGGATGTGATCCAGGTAATGCTCCCAGTCAAATCCAATAAATACAGTATTTATTAGCATCAAGAGTACAACCACATATATATATATATATATATATATATATATATATATATATATAATTAAACGTATGTTCCGCAGCTGTGTGGGCTCTATGCCTGTAAAGTGTGGGCTCTATGCCTGTAAAGTGTGGACTTTGATCAATAAAATCTCTGATATTTAACACTAGGATTTGACTGGGAGCATCACCTGGATTGCATCCCGATCAGCATGTCAGAGAAGGCTCCACTTCTGCTAAGCAACCTGCAGGGAGCTCAACTGTCTACAACCAATAGAGATGGGCTTGGGTGTGTTTGAAATCCCACATGCCCAATCCCGCCAGGAAGCCAACACTCCACAGTGCTAATCACAGGCAGTGAGACATTTCCTGATCTGTGCAGAGCTGCGGACCGGGAAATCTCTCACTGCCTGTGATTAGCGCTGTGCAGTGTGGGCTTCCTGGCAGTCTCTGGCATGTGGATTTTTGAACATGCCCAGCCCATCTGTAACAACAAATTGTGCTGGCCCTCCTGTACATCAGCCCCATAAAGTAACCTGCACTGGGTTCCAATGTGCTGCCGCCGCTGCCAAGGAGACAGAGACCAGCGCTGTGAATAGCCGGGACAGGACAGCAACTCTGGTTATTCCAGCATTGGTCCACACTGGGAGGATTCCCCCATTCACCTATAATGTGTAGATGGGGGAATTGGATCATTTTTTTTTCCATTCAACCTAATAGTTGAATGAAAAAAAGTAATCAATGTATGGGCTGCCTAAGAGCTAAGACCAGCCATAGAAAGTTTAAATCTCAGCTGGTTCAGCAGGAACTGGCTGAGATTTGAACCATTAATGAGCAGATTCTCTTATGATTATCACTAGTGGTTGCTGTATAGCCACTAGTGAGAATCACTGTTTGTCGGGAGAATACAATTGCTGGGCAGGAGGGATATTCCCGTCAGCACTGTCTGTGTTGATGGGGGAATCATGCAAGTTTCTTTCCTGCAATCTGTGGATGTAGGAAAGAAATTTGCACTGTATATTACCTGCCTAACGGAGAGTGAAAGTGTAACAGAATGGCCCGTGACACCCAGAGACTTTTGAAGGATGGGGGGTACTCGAGTGCCAGCATCACTAATGACTCTTGGGTCTAGGGTCATCCTGTGCCCCTTTTGGGCATAGGGTGACTGAGAAATGATAAATTACATGGGATGGGACATTACTGATAATTCATGTTTTGCAGGATATCTTTAAATATTACAAGTTGGTAAAGTCTGACTCCGACAGGTCAATTGAGTGTTTTCATTCAATGTGGGGACACATGCTTTTGAGGTGTTAATTAAGTCTGCTCCTAGACATTCCATTGTGTGATGCTAATACTGTTTTGTGTCCATTGTGCTAATTAGGTCTGCTCCTAAGACCTGTTTATTGTGTATGCTAATGACACTGTTAAGATGTGGAATGATGTGACTTGTCAAGCTGTAGTAATTAACCCCTTTAAATGCCCCCCATTGTGTGATGTGTGGGTGGAGTGTGTCTTTGTCCCTGTGATTAACTGTAACATGCTTGTACTGTATATAAGAAAGCTAAGTTACCATTAAAGGATTCATTCATTCATTCATTTTGGAACCAGTAATGAAATGGGTCGTGTCTGATGTCTGTCGGACTGTCAGATAAGCTGTCGTGGGGCGATGGAATGGAATATCGTAAACCGTGGTGACAGTTACAGAAAGTAAATTGTGAATGTCTTGAAAGAACAGGAGAGGGGAGGGAGACAGATGGGGGGGGAGAAGGGATGGAGATAATTCAGTTCAGTGATTACAGTGTACTGCAGTCTGCAGTGCACACACTTACCCCGGTCCAGGCTAGAATCTCAGGCATCATTCACACACATGCTGCTGATTTTAATGTTTCCTGAACACACATCCCCTCTCTTCAGATACAGCACACCGAGATAGTGTGGGCGGGACTGAAAGGAGGAGGAGGAAGAGCTGTATTCCTCCCTGCTCGTATGTGAGGAGAGTGGGGGGGGGGGGTGGCTGGACTCGCTGGGCTATAAAAGAGTGTCATAGATTGACACTCGGCTCAGCTTGCAGTCACCACTCTCGGAATTTACAGGCTGGTTCTCCTGTCCTAAGGACGGGAGAAATCAGTCTGTTTTTTTCAGTAACTGAGATGAAGGCTTGGGCCCCCCTCCCCCACAGTGCTCATGGAGTCCTTTCTGCAACTCACTCTTCTCCGTGCCAATGAGGATGCAGGGGAAGGAGCAGATCGGGCGGCTGTGGTTGTGTGAACGCTTGCAATATGCAGTGTCAGCGAGCAGAGGGAGGGGGAGGAATGCCCCGCAGAGCTCACTGGGGACGCTCTTCCTCTCAGGAGAGACTGTTACTCCAGGGGCGGCCCGAGAAAAAAAAAAAAAAGCAAAAAAATTATTATTTTTTTTTTTTGGGGGGGGGGGCACATGGTGGGGCACAGCTTAATGTTGGGGGGTCAGGGCTCCCTCTGGCCCCCCCTAGAGACGCCTCTGCTGTAAAGGTACCCATCATTTTCAGGTAACAATCTCATATTTATGGGTGGCACCAAAGCAGTTAGACAGGTAAGACAGGTAAGAATCCAATTGTTATTGTTTCCGGCGCAAACTTCCAGGTTACTTGAAGTTACTTTTAGGCTGAGGTCTTCAGTGCTTTGAAAATAGTATGTAGGGAGTTCAAAGAATGCCAGATCAATCATCAGTTGGTGCAAAGAGCCTCTCATGGAGGTTCTTGAAATTCATGATTGACTTGTCCAAAAGCTTTTCTCATTATCTCAAAAAACATTCCAGATACCGTATTTGCCGGCGTATAAGGCAACTGGGCGTATAAGACAACTACCTAATTTTCCAGCAAAAATTCAGGTTTTGGGATTACTCGCCGTATAAGACGACCCCCTTCCTACTAGTTTGTCTGGAAGCTAAGGGGTAGCCATAACAACCGCTGACAAGAACAGGCTTTATTCAGCTTTATTTTTAATCTCACTGTGCCATTACATGCCTCACTGTGCCATTACATGCCTCACTACGCCACTGCATGCCTCCCTGTGCCATTGCATGCCTCACTGTGCCACTGCATGCCTCACTGTGCTATTACATACCTCACTGTGCCATTGCATGCCTCACTGTGCCATTAAATGCCTCACTGTGCCATTGCATGCTTCACCTTGATGATCCCATACCTTATCCCTGACATGCAGAGTCTCAGTCAGATTGTGGGCGTACATTGTTTAAAAGCCACGCCTCCTCCTCATGCTGTTCTGTGATAGGCAGAACACTCAGTTTCCCAGCAGAGCCTGTGTGTAGTGTTCCAGCCTATTACGGATGTCCTCTCGTCCGAGGTTCCACCTATCATGGAACAGCACGAAGAGGAGGTGCGGCTTTTGAACAATTTGGAAGTGTGAGGCCGCGTACACACGATCGGACCGTTCTCATCAGATGGACTGATCATGTGTACGCAGCCTTACTGAACTCACAACAATAAAATCAGTCTGTATATGCAGTAGAGCATGCTTGTTATTGTAGCGCCTGGTTACTTCCAAGTACCGGTGCTTTGTTAAATTTAGAGGTGGATCAGAGAGTTAATTGGCTCTGAACCAGTTACCCTTTTGAATTGTCTCTGTCTTTGCTTGGCTGTGCTGTGGGCTTATTCTGTTGTTCCTGGGGTGCTGTTCCCACCCCAGGACGATGGGTGGCAGCAGTGGAGTCAAGGTTTGGGTGCTTTCCCCCAGCAGCCTATCAGAAGGGTTTCTCCTTGCTGTGCATGCTGGGGGAGGGTATTTATGAGACATACGCCATTGGTCTGGGTCTTGTCTTCAAATGCGGCACCCACCTTTAGGGTGACTGCATCACGGCACCCCCCCCCCCCCCGGCGAAATGGCCTTCCAGGCTGGGGTGCGCGTGCCAAGCGGTGTTCCTGGTTACGGGACCATGTTGGTCCGGAACATTTAAAGCTGTGGTGGGGCCCCAGTAATCGACTGGGTCCCCAACCCTGAGAAGATCCCAAGCGAGTTCCCAGTGAAAGGAGGCTGTTCGGTTAGGAGTCCATCTGAGGAGAGCCAAGAGAGGCTGGCAATCCAATAGGGTCTCGACAATCCAACGGGGATCAAGGGAACCGATGACTGAAAGGTTGGACGTTGGTCACCTGTCAGTCGGTAACCTGTAAACTACCGGAAGGCGATCCAGGCCAAAGTCTATCAAGGAAGATTACCTCCGCTACCTCAATCCTAAGGAGGCTCTCTGGCAGAGACCTCTGGGTTAGAGCGAGATGCTAATAGGCTTCCCGATTACAGCCTGCAGGCTCTAATCGGCTTCCAAATGGTTAACCAGAGGGCGCACAGGCTGTGCGTTCCCTGGTTAAATAGTGCTGTGCTTGGGAAAGGCTTCCCTAAGACTGCTCCGCCTCTCAGCCAATCAGGTGCACCGGGTCTGGTTATCGGTCACCTGATTGGCTGAAGTGACATCGAGGGCGGAAGAAGAAGCCATCGAGGGAGCATGGAGAGGACAGTCCTGACCCGAGGAAAGTAAGTGCTGGGCTGGGAGGAAAGTGGCTGCATTTGGGGCACAAACTGGCGGAAATTGGGGGCACAAACTGGCGGAAATTGGGGGCACAAACTGGCGGCAGTTGGGGGCACAAACTGGCGGCAATTGGGGGCACAAACTGGTGGAAATTGGGGGCACAAACTGGCTGCATTTGAGGGGACAAACTGGCTGCATTTGAGGGGACAAACTGGCTGCATTTGGGGGCACAAACTGGCTGCATTTGAGGGCACAAACTGGCTGAATTTGAGGGGACAAACTGTCTGCATTTGAGGGGACAAACTGGTGGCGTTTGATGGGCACATTGGCTGCGTTTAATGGGCACAGTGGCAGAAATTGATAAACACCAGCCGCCGCTGACTTTAGATATTTATGATATTGTATGGAGAAATGTTCCCTCTGAATTAGAAGGAATAACCAGGGATACCCCCCAAGGAGCCGCTGGTTTGATTTGGGATCGGCAAATTAAGTTACCCCAGCTTGGTCTAGGGATGCACCAGAAGAACTAAGTAGTAAACAGAGGTCCACACAGTCAATAAAGATTTTCTTAATGCTTTAATTCCAGGCCAACATTAGCCAACATCAACTTTGGTGAAGAAAGAATAGGTTGATGAGGGAAGAGAAACTTTCGATGTCAGGCCTGGATATACACAAGGCAGATCAGCCCTTAGTAGCACAAATTTTCACAAGTCGCCACTCCTATGAGACTGAGTGGGTAAGGTGCCCTCGGACAGGTGTCTCTCACACAGACCTGGCAGCCGAGTCGCAAACCTTGAATCTAACTGGGGGGAACAGGTCTCTCTCACAGGCCCGGCTCTAGGCCTCTGCCACAGGCCAGTTAATTTGGATAGACTAAATGTACGAACAGAGCGAATCCTCCCAGTAATTAACGTATTTATCGGAGTATTGCGCGCTCCCGCGTATAGCGCACCCCTTTTTTTTTTTATTACTTACAGTTTTGGTGTCTTGCCCGGCGTTCATCGTCCGGTCCGGCGTCCGTCTGCGGCCTCGGTGGTGTCCTCCCGGCTTCTCCAGCGCTGTCCGAGTCGAATCCCCGCTTCCCGCGCTCAGTTTGAAGCCTCCGCCGACACATACCGAGCGCAGTATATGTTGCCGGCTCAGTTCAAACTGACCTCGGGAAGCGGCTATCGGCATATATCGCGCACCCACGATTTTCCCCTTATTTTAAGGGGAAAAAAGTGTGAGATATACGCCGATAAATACGGTACTCAGCATAAGTCACCGGGTGGCAGTAAAGCGTATCTGCCAGCATCTCGGTCACCAAATCCCTGTCTGGGATTCTCTTAAGCTTTGGGGAACCTAGTAAGTCACTGACATCCCTTGATTCTTGTCTCCGGCTGAGACTCAGGAAGGCCCAGGAACCTGGCGAGACGGGCCCCGCCTGCGGGGTCCATGGGTGCGCACAACCTGAAGGTGAATGCCGCACCCCGAGTCCAGGACCCCGTGCACGTGAAAAAAGAAGAACCCCAAAGACCCGACCTAGGTCCCAGATATACTCCTCCCCAGCATGCCCAACAAGGAAAAACCCTCTCCAACTAGCTGCTGAGGAAGACTCCATCCGCCAGAAGTCCCGTTGGCTCCCACTGCCGGCCAAGGATGAAATTACATCCCCAGAATGCAATCCGAGCCAGTGGACCCTTCCAGAATGACATAGGTCAACAACCTAAACAAATCACAACTAGGAGAAACTTAACTCTCCTAGTTCAACTAGTTTTAACACAGCGCCCATGCAAAAAGCAAGGGGGCGCTACATCTGTTTAATAACTGTCATGCCCTAAATTAGAATCAACTGCATTCAGTTATATTACATAGCACTGCATCTAACTGTGGAAGATAGCACATGGAGGCAAAGACACCGCCAAATCACATTTCTAACTGAAGAAACAAAAGGGTTTCCACATGCCTTCAGACACAAAAGTCTTTAGCTATCTAAAACAAATTGATTTTGTGATATCCTTAAAATGGCACACCCTTTTTCCTATTCTGACTGGTAAAGTAATAATTAAATATGACTCACAGCCTGAGAAGGAACTCTATTCTGAGCAATATTGTTAGTAACCATCTCCTGGCAAAACATGCCAGCTAGAATGCCTATACAGTATGTTTTCTGACGTTTGTCTACAATGTCACAGATGAATCAAGAACATAACTTCATGTTTATGTGCAGCTAAATGGTATGGTAAAACATGAAATAAAACCATTGCCAGGATCTGTAAGCAATTCTTTAGCAGAGGTTAAATGCGTAGACTTACACCCCACTAAATCACGTGCTATATAAGAATCATGCTACCACAGAACCACAAATTTTACGAAGGTTATAATTGTATGGTTTTGTTTTGAAATGTATGTTTTTGAATTGTAAACTGTTTTACCTGCCAAAAGATTTGTAATTCTATTAGAACCATTCTAGAAATACAGGCATCCTTGTCAGATGGCATGTGACTTCACTTTTTTCTTTTACAGTACTACAGCTTGGTCACTGACAGGCCTTCAATCTGCAAACTGCACAATGAAGAAGCATTAGCGCACTGATGAAGTGAAGTTCTCACTCTGCTCTCTCCTGCTATCTGTAAGCTAACAATTTGGATTAAATGCACTCTGCAATGCAGTAAAGACTTATTGGCTCCCTGTGCTGCCCTAACTTTTGTTTAGGTGATTATGGTAAGCCAATACAAATACATAATTAGATACATTGAAACCTCCATTTAAGTAAGAGTAACTTGGTTTGAAAGCGTTTTGATTTGCAAGCAACTTTTTTTTAATTCTGACTCGGTTTGCGAGTGTTGACTCACAAGACGAGCAGAATTCAAGCTAAATAGGCCTGCAGTACCTCATTTGGCCTGAGTTACGGGGGCGCAGAAGCTGAGCAGAGCCGAAAATAGGCCTGCAGTACCTCATTTGACCTGTGATACGGGGGTGCAGGAGCCGAGAAACGCCAAACATTGGCCTGCGGTACCTCATTTGGCCTGAGGTATGGGGGCGCAGGAAACAAGACAAAGTGTCCTTTCGGCGCTCTCTGGCGCCCCCCCACCTCTGGCCGCATTCGGCATTGCATTCCATTGAAGTCAATGCAGAACAAATTATTTTCGTTTCCATTGACTTCAATGGGAAAACTTGCTTTGATTTGCGAGTACTTTGGATTACGAGCATACTCCTGGAACGAATTATGCTCGTAACCTGAAGTCCAACTGTAATTATATTAAATATATTAAAAATATTTATTATTACATTTTATATATTACTTTTTATATATTTGTGACTGCCAATAACTGTCACCACAAGCATCAATCCATACAGTACATTTGAAAAGTATTCACTTTTTCCACATTTTGTTATGTTACAGCCTTATTCCAAAATGAAATTAAAAAGTAAAAGCGAGCTGCTAAAGATAAATGAATGGAGGTATCAACAGCTGAAACATTTGGTAACAACAATACCACAGCCATTTAGAACAGAGTAGAACCTGACCCCAATAGAACGATTATGTAATGTACAGACAACACTAAACATGGAATATCTCGGAGCAGTGTTGCCAACCGTTCGTATTTTTATGGACAGTTCGTAAAAACTGGCACTTTTTTCCCCCATTCGTAAATGTCCGTGGTGGAAGGAATGTGCCAGAAAAAGAATAGCCGAGATCGGTTCGGCTTGGAACTGCCCATTAAATTGAAGTCAGGGGTTGACGGTGGCTGTGGTGGCACCACAGAGGGGGATGTAGGCAGGGAGCAATGGAGGCAGGGGGAGATTGGAGGCAGGGGGTGTTAGTGGCAGGGGGTGATTGGAGGCAGGGGGTGTTGGTGGCACCACAGAGGGGGATGGTGGCACCACAGAGGGTGGGGGATGGAGACAGGGGTTGTTGGTGGCACCACAGAGGTGGATGGAGGCAGAGGGGGATGGAGGCAGGGGGGGATAGAGGCAGGGGGTGATTGGAGGCAAGGGGTGGTTGGAGGCAGGGGGAGATTGGAGGCAGGGGGAGATTGGAGGCAGAGGGAGATTGGAGGCAGGGGGAGATTGGAGGCAGGGGGAGATTGGAGGCAGAGGGAGATTGGAGGCAGGGGGAGATTGGAGGCAGGGGGAGATTGGAGGCAGAGGGAGATTGGAGGCAGGGGGAGATTGGAGGCAGGGGGAGATTGGAGGCAGGGGGAGATTGGAGGCAGATATGTTTTTTTACCTTAACTAGTTACCGACCGCCCACCGTCGTTATACGTCGGCACTTTAAAGATGGATATCTCGGTAACGGCAGCAGCTGTTGCCACAACAAAGATATCCATATTTACAGTGGGCGGTCCTATACACGATAACGGCGGTCTCTGCGGCGAATCGTCGTTATCGGTGGCGAGAGAGGCCCCCCCCTCCCGCCGCTCTCCCACGCCCTTCGCCGCTTACATTTAAGCCTAAATATGAGATGTGAGGTCTTTTTGACCCCAGATCTCATATTTAAGAGGATCTGTCATGCTTTTTTATATTACAAGGGATGTTTGCATTCCTTGTAATAGGAATAAAAGTGATAATTTTTTTTTTATTTCAGTGTTAAAAATTGTAAAATAAATAAAATTAAATCCGAAAACCACATATGAAAACGGTGTTCAAACCACACAAGTGAGGTACAGTATTGCCGCGATCGTTAGAGCGAGAGCAATAATTATAGCCCTAGACCTCCTCTGTAACTCAAAAAATGCAACCTGTAGAATTTTTTAAACGTCGCCTATCGAGATTTTTAAGGGTAGAAGTTTGACGCCATGCCACGAGCGGGCGCAATTTTTAAGCGTGACATGTTGGGTATCATTTTACTCGGCATAACATTATCTTTCACAATATGTAAAAAAATTGGGCCAAATTTATTGTTGTCTTATTTTTTAAATTAAAAAAGTGATTTTTTTCCAAAAAAAGTGCGCTTGTAAGACCGCTGCGCAAATACGGTGTGACAAAAAGTATTGCAATGACTGCCATTTTATTCTCTAGGGTGTTAGAAAAAAAATATATATAATGTTTGGGGGTTTTAAAGTAATTTTATAGCAAAAAAAAATGTTTTAGTCTCGTAAACACTGAATCTAAAAAACAGGCTCAGGGCTGGTTAATATGTAATTTAGTAACTTTTGTGAAATGCCAGTAAAAACGTGGCTGCGGCAGTAAATTTGGGGTGTCGTGCCAGTAAATTTCAATCTGGTAGGTTGGCAACACTGTCTCGGATCTATAAGTTACTCACAGACAGTACAAGGATTTTTGACACCCTAGACGAAACCTAATTTTTCTGCCTCACCCCTGACTCCACCCACTTTGCCCTGCCCATGTATACCCCACCTTTTTAATGAAGTGCCTATCAGATGCTGCCCACCAGCTCCCATCAAATGTAGCCTCACCAGCTCCAATCACTGCAGCCTACCAGTGTCCATCAATACAGCCTCATTAGTGCCCATCAATGCAGCCCCACCAGCGCCTATCAAATGCAGCCTCACCAGTGCCTATCAATTAAGCCTACCAGCACCAATCAATATAGCTTACCAGTGCCCATCAATGATTGCTTGTTTCCATTCATTCGGGAGTCGGGCCACAGACACGGTCCTCTGACACCGCTGCGCCTCTGACACTATGTGCGAATGGAGTAGCAGTTGCCTGCTGATGCTGAGACTTAGTTGCTTGCTGCAGAGAGAAGAGATTAGGAACACCAGTGGCCGGGTGTCCTAGGCAGTGCACCCTAGGCGGCTGCCTAGTTTGCCTAGTGGTAGCACCAGCCCTGCACAGACCTAGAGGGACAGGGAAGACCCCCATTTCATTGGAAAATGGGAAGAGGAATTGGGAGCACAGATGGATGACCAACAGGTAGTTAAAGTGATGAGTGGGGTACACGAATATGCGACTGATATAAAAATGATAGAAATGAATTACAAGTGCTTAGCTAGATGGTATCTAACACCTGAGAAAGTGCAAAGATACCAACAGGAAAAATCCCCACTATACTGGGGGGGATGTAACCAAATAGGCAATATGGCCCATATATGGTGGGATTGCAACAAAATAAAGGAATTCTGGCAGGAGATACAATACTATATTGGGGAAGTCAGGGCTGTCTTTAATATGGTTTGGGCCCTGGGCAAACATTTTTTTTGGGCCCCCCTCCAGCCTATTTGGGCCTGGCTGGTTCACATGTATGTGTTTTTTTAGCGGCCCTCATTTGTGCAGGCACAGCAGCCCATTAATTTGAATGGGCTGCCATGCCTTTGTTTCCTGCAGAAAAAAGGTGCATTCAGCATTTTAAAAATACAGTTGCCTTGAAATCCATTCTGCTTTTGCACCATGCTACTTACCTGCAGTTCTTGCACACACAAACGCACTGTGTTTTTAAAAGCGTGACCTAAACGTCTAAAAATGCAGCAAGTTTGACAGTGCGGTAACTGCAGATAAGTCACAGCAGACAGCAGGATGGACAGACAGTGCTGTATTTCATTGCTTGATGGGCATAGGTGTGCCGTGTGCGCAGCCTATTACATTAAGGCATGCTCTTTTCTTTGCAGGACACATACATGTGAACCACCCAGACCCAATATAAGCCCATCAAGCAGTTAAATACAGACAGTAATGCCATGTGCTGTGAGGCCTTACTCAGCCTGGACTGCAGGTCTGGTCTGTGATTTAAAGAGTTCCTGTATTTTACACATGGCATGGCATGGGGTCCCATGGTGCTAAAGCAGAATGGACAGATGGTGGTGTGACCCCATCCCATGCCATGTGTAAAATACAGGAACTTTTAAAAACACTGACCAGACCTGCAGTGAATCATCAAATATAAAGACTTTGGGCACACTCTACAGAAAACTTCTATTTAAAATATAAATTAGCAAACAGTGACATACCTTGAGGAGCAGGACATAGGCAGGACAGAAGTCAGCCTCGGGAAGAGCAAACTGGGGATGTTATAAAATCACATTCTAATTCACTTTTATATACAAGCAGCACCCAGTAGCAGGAAGGGTGAAGTGCACGTCTAAAGGGAAACCAGGGGTGCTGTACATTTTAAAACACTGGGAAGGGAAGCAGTACTGTCACTGGCTGCATGCTGCTGATGATTTTCAGCCTGATTTGTGGGCAGCACAGGGGCTTAACAGGGGCTTGATGGGGCCCCTTACACAGCTTCAGGCATGGGCCCCCTGGAGCAGAGAACCGGGGGGGGGGGGGGGGGTGCTGTCGCCTGAAATTGAGAAGCAGGGGGGGGGGCTGCCGCAAATTTAGAGGCGGGGGGCCCTTTACAAAAAAAGAAGAAATAGAGAAAAATATATATATAAAAAGGGGTGTAGCCATCCGGGGCCCTGGGGACCTCTGGGCCCTTTAATAAAAAGAAAAAAATAAATAAAATATATATATAAAAAACCTCTGGGCCCTTTTAATAATTTTTTTTAATAAAAATAAATTACAAAAAAAGGGGGGTTGCCATCCGGGACCTCTGGGCCCTTTAATATAAAAAAAATATATATATTAAAAATAAACATTTATAAAAAAAAAAAGGGGGGGTTGCTATCCAGGGCCCTGGGGACCTCTGGGCCCTTTAATACAAAATAAAAAAAATATATAAACAAAAATAAAAAAATAAACATTTATAAAAAAAATAAAAAAGGGGGTTTGCCACATGGGGCCCTGGGGACCTCTGAGCCTTTTTAATAATAAAAAAAAATATATATATATATATATATATATATATATATATATATATGAAAAGAAATAAAAAGAAAAAAAAGTAATAAAATATAAAAAAAATATAAAAAAAAGGGGGGGTTGCCATCCGGGGCCCTGAGGACCTCTGGGTTCTTTAATAATAATAACATTTATATTATATACATATATATATATGTATATATATATATATATATACATATATATATATATATATATATATGTATGTATATATATATATATATATATATATATATATTTATATTAAAATAAATATATAAAAAAAGTTTTTTTTATAAAACAAGTTTTTTTTATAAAAAAAGGGGGGTTGCCATCTGGGGCCCTGGGGGCCTCCGGGCCCCTGGGGACCTCTGGACCCCTAAAAAAAAGGGGGGTTGCTTTGGGCCCCCAACAGTGATAGGGCCCTGGGCAGCTGCCCCTGTTTGCCCTATGGTAAAGATGGCCCTGGGGGAAATCACGGGGAAGGAGATTTTAAAAGAGCCACGGACATGTTTATTTCATAGAACAAGTAGTACAAAAAACAATATAAGAGAACAATGATCCCATACTTATTGACTGCAGCGAAGGGAATGAAACCTACTATTAAAGAATGATTCGAGAGAATAGACTACAGCAATAAAATTGAATATTTAAGTAGCAGAAAAGAAGCAGAGAAGAAGGCCAGGCAGAAAGATCCAATATTGTATTGGGAAAAATGAATAGCGTTTAAGAAAACTAGGAAGTACACAGAAAAATGGATGTAATGGGTAGCAGAAAGGAAGAAGAGTAGGGGGAGGGGGAGAAGTCAAAGAGAGATAAGAGAGTACGATATGGGGGGGGGGGGGGGGGGGTGGATAACATTTATACAAGGTTAAGGGGCTTTCCTATAACTGTGCCTATTGAAATAATGTATTGTATATAATTTTTGTTCAAAATAAAATAAAATAAAGTTTGACAGTCCCGCTCCTGTCCTGCAGACCTGCAAACTCCCTTGCACCATGACAGCACACGACGTGCTCAGGCAGCACCTCCGCCAGGGTTTTCCCCTGTTGGCACTGCCTAAACACACTGTGGTAGGCACTCAGATGGTCTCGGCCAGCTCCAGAACCAAAATGCACATCCGCAGTTCCAAGTCGAGCGCCACAGCCATATTTTTTACTGGCAACCTTTTCCTTTACTGACATTTACTGGCAGGAGAAAAGTGACCATTTTTTACTGGCTGCCAGTAAAAATACAGACGGTAGGTAAGTTGATCCAGGGAATATCAGTTTGCCTCTTAGGGGATCAGAAAGGAATTTGTTCCCCTGCTGGAGCAAATTGGCTCCAGCTTTGCCGTTTTTTTTTTGCCTTCCGCTGAATGAACTGTGGGTATAGGATTGCGTATATAGGATTGTAAGCTGTTTTTTGTTTCTTTTTAGGATATTTTTTTTTTGGGATTTCTTTCCCCCTTTATTGGTTGAACTAGATGGACTTGTGTCTTTTTTCAACCAGACTAACTAAGTACTATGTGCTAACTATGTACTAAACTAATTTTTTTTATTATTATTATTTTTTTTAATAAAAATCTATTTTTAATAACCACTTAAGGACCACCAACCTCACATATACGTTGGCAGAATGGCACGGACAGGCATAATCACGTACCTGTACGTCCCCCTTTAAATGCTTGTCCATGTGGTCGTGCGTGCGACCCTGAAGCCATCCCTGTGAGTGGGACCGTGGGTCCCACCGACTCGATCGTCTCACAGAGGTATAGAGCGGGAGATGCTTGTGTAAACAAGCATCTCCCCGCTCTGATTAGTGACTGACACTCATCTATAGCGCAAAAAATAAAAACAGCAGAGGTGATCAAATACCACCAAAAGAAAGCTCTATTTGTAGGGCAAAAAGAGGACGTAAATTTTGTTTGGGAGCTACATCGCACGACCACGTTTTTGTCAGTTAAAGCGTTGCAGTGCCGAATCGCAAAAAGTGTCTTTTAGCTGCAAAATGGTCCGGGGCTTAAGTGGATAATATTAGTTGCTAGAAAATTATCTGGTCCTTAATTTCTTTCCTTGCTTTGCCATTATTATATCCATCTATTATTCTGTGTGACTGTTTAATAGTCCCCTCCCATCAGTACTCGTCTTGCCACTTCTGTCCTTTTATCATTACCATTGCACACACCACTCTTCTGAATGTTATGGGTTATATCCTGCTGCAGCCATGTATCCCCTTGAATGGTTTAAATATTCACATATTTTATGTGTATTCAGGAGTGAATTTGCATTTAAGGCTTGGCATTCTTTCCCTGTACCCACTCCAAACCAATCTTTGTTGTGTCGGAAAACTTGCCATACGGCACATAAAACAGTGGTCAACCATAGCAGCCTAATTATATTTAACCACCTTGGCTGAGTTACTCTGAAGTAATGTAACAGATGTTTCACTTCTGCCTACTCAACAACGGCAACCCGTTCTACTGGATTGGCATTGTACTCATATGACCACAGTTGGTCAATAAACGGTTAACTCTAGATTTCTGATCCTTCTTAAACCTATCTAAGGCCGCGTACACACAATCAAATCTGTCTGCTGGAAACGGTCTGCCAGACCGTTTGGTTTCAGCAGACAGATTCGATCGTATTTACGGGCAAACAGACGGATTTGGCCAGCCGACAGATTTGAAAGCATGCTTTCAAATCTGTCGGCTGGGAACCCGTCCGCCCGACACCCGTCCGCCCGACATCGTGTGTACAGCGATCAAACCAATACATCCCAGCAGACAGATTTGTTCAAATCGGTCTGTCCGACTGATTTGAACAAATCTATTTGCTCGTGTGTACGGGGCCTAAGGCTTTGACTGACTTAATCTGGCCATACACTAATCAAAATTTGGCCAGTTTAGCAGGGATCGGATGAATTTTGATCAGCGTGTGGAAGTACCCACTCAAAAGAAGTTAAACATTTGATTGACTCCTGTGAAAAAGACATGATTGGCTGCAGCCTCTGATCAAGAAAAAAAAAATTCTGACACGTCCCTTCGACAGAAGTCTATCAAGTTATTGTCGTTGAGTGGGGACTGCCACATGCTAATAGTCAGTGTAGCCTGTTACAACCCAATGAGAATGCATCAATGAGAGCTCTGTGCAAGCTGTAATGTGACAGTTACTGACTCAAGGGCACCTCTTTTTCGTATTTTCACTAGCTACCAAAGTGTTGGAACAGGCACTTCACTCCATACCAGTGAGTGACATGTTATGCATGCTAGGTCTTCTTCCAGTTACTGTATGTACCTGTGGAAACTTTACTGCCTTTCATTTTAATCACTATTAATAAATCGTTTGGAATAACTAAACACCTTCCTCCATCAAATCTCACAATTTACTAATGTATTCTACAAAATCTATTTTAATCACATTTAATAAGACAGCATAGAGCTTTGATTTCATCCAAACATCAATTTAAGATAATTATTCATGTTTGCACATTTTTGTTGTTTAAATAATTTGTATTAATAGTTTATAGGATACAATAAGTAAAGAACAGCATAAAAGAACATAAAGTAATATATACGCACATTTCATCAGAATTTAGAAAACAAATGAGGTAATAAATACAATGACATTGTTGTCGTTACAACTTATCTTCTAATTCATTTCAAAGGGAAGTTCTGGTCTTAGTGAAGGGAAGTGAAGGATTCCCCAATCAAAAAGACAGATAAGATATACAGGAACACAACATAACAGAACAACAAAATATTTGTATTGGGGAAACAGGGAACACTTAGTATATAGAAGTAGAAAAGATAAAAAATAGTAAACAAAAAAGTTAGAAAGAATGAGGGAACAGGTGAGGTCAACATAGAAAAATTAAGATCTTATTCCAGATATGTTAGTAAGCCAAGAAACCCTGTTTTTTTCATACAGTACATGTCAAGCTTATCACGTAGAATAGCGGAGATGTTTTCATTTATCATTATCTATGTCATTTTGGTTTTAACAGAATCAAATGGGATAGTTAGTGATTTCCAAGATCTGACTACTGTAATTTTAGCTGCTGTAAATAGAAATTAAATTAGTTTACTTGTGCATTTCATTATCCCTTTTGATAAGTTGGTTTAGTAATGTTTGTAATGGGTATTTTGTAAGTTTGATTTTCACATTAGAAGCCCCTATTTACTGTAATTGAGTCTCAGGCTGCCCTGGTCTATAAATGCATTGGAAGAAAAAAAAAAAAAAAACGCTAAAATAAATGAGATCTGAATAATTCAGGAAGCAACAATTGCCTAACAGATATGAAACTGGCCTTCTAAGGAAGAGGTTGTGGGTTGTGGGTTAAAGTCCACAGATAACTTGCCTTGAGGACAGAGTGTGATAATGTATTTTGCTTTCTTTGTACCCCTTTATCACAAAAGGATGCCTTAGGTAAAAGTAACCCTTTATTTATTTTTTATTCCATTCCCCATCATACTTTACCGAAAAAGAAAGTGCCTATGTGCCCCAACAATGATTTTCAACCATAATGCACTGAATGGCTTTTGAATCATGATCAGCAGACTTAAAAAGGCCAATAGAGCATATAAGGAAGGGCTCAGAGCAGCCATAGTGTCAGTGTATTAAAAAGCTGCTGTAGGGAAAGGATAGGGAAACTGCATATGGGGAGCTTAGTGGCAGTTACTAAACACTGCTTTACTTCTGATTGCTATCTCTCTGAGAAACATCCCATTTACTGCCTGCTTTTTAGTTTTTGTTTTGTTGTTATTATTGATGGCTTTTTGTCGTTAAGCACCTGCCAACAGCTCACAGTAAATATACTGTGAGTGGGCAGCAGATACAGGTACAATCATGTCGTGCCTTTCTTCCGGGTTTGGGGTGCACATGAGCATGCATGCCCTCTGATTGGACACAGCGTGAGTTTGGCAGCAGATTACAGCCAATGGTTTTGGCTGAATTAGCTGAGTGTCCAATCACACACAGAGTTCTGTGTTTACAAACACAAAGAACTCTTTGTTCATAGGAAGAGTGATCTGGCTCTTTATTCTACCTTAAAATCAGGGAGAAAAAAAGTCCAAATAGTAAAGTATAAACAGCGCATTACACATTGTTAGGCACACAGCCAATCCATTGATTGCCCATGTATCAGTGTCACTATGTATCACAGTGTCAGTTAATGACGCTCCCATAAAGCGTCTGTTAGCGCCAGATTGTCCGCAACCCTATCACAGTCCCACTATAAGTCACTGATCACTGCCATTACCAGTATAGCATCTATAGCTGAGTAAATTCCAAGGTATATATACCATAGTTTGTAGTAGACATGTGCAATACCTTTTGGTCTGAATGTAAATTTGGACAAAGTTTTAGTTATTTGGAGATCCAGATGGATCCGAATCTCCGAATAACATAGTAATGAATTTTGTTTATATTTCTTTAACCACTTGCATACTGGGCACTTACACCCCCCTCCTGCCCAGGTAAAATTTCAGCTTCCGGCACTGCGTCGCTTTAACTGACAATTGCGCGGTCGTGCGACGTGGCTCCCAAACAAAATTTACGTCCTTTTTTCCCCACAAGTAGAGCTTTCTTTTGGTGGTATTTGATCGCCTGTGCGATTTTTATTTTTTGCGCTATAAACAAAAAAGAGCAACAATTTTGAAGAAAAATACAATATTTTTTACTTGTTGCTATAATAAATATCCCAATTAAAAATAAAAACACATTTTTTTTTCTCAGTTTAGGGCGATACGTATTCTTCTACATATTTTTGGTAAAAAAAAAAAAAAAAATCGCAATAAGCGACTGGTTTGCGCAAAAGTTATAGCACTTACAAAATAGGGGAGAGAATTATTATTTTTTATTATTTTTTTTTTACTAGAAATGGCGCGATCTGCGATTTTTATTGGTACTGCGACGTTATGGCGGACACATCGGACACTTTTGACACATTTTTGGCGCCATTCACATTTATACTGCGATCAGTGCTATAAATATGCACTAATTACAGTATAAATGTGACTGGCATTGAAGGGGTTAACACTAGGGGGTGAGGAAGGGGTTAAATGTGTATGCTAGGTGTGTTATAACTGTGGGGGGGGTGACTGGGGGGGTGACCGATCTGTGTCCTTATGTAAGAAGGAACACAGATCGGGCTCCTCCCCTCCAGAGACAGGACATTGTCTCTGTGTGAGCCGGCAATGAGAGATGATCTATGAGAGATCATCTCTCATTGGCCCACAGATCGCAAACGGCCGCTCTGATTGGCCGTTTGCCGCGATCTGTGATTGGCCGTGTCCAAGGGACACGGACAACACAGGGCTTCCCCGCAGCGCGCACTACAGCGCGCGCTGGGAACGCCAGAAAGACATGCCGTCAAATGACGGCATGTTGGCTATTCAGGCCCGCGCTGTTGCCGTCATCCGACGGTAGCGCGGGCCTCAAGTGGTTAATTTTGTTTATTTTATTCATTTTCGAATGAACTTAAAATTTCAGAATGTCGAAAAATAATCAACAGATTTTAATTCTGTGTATCCCTACCCATTCACAAAAAAAGTGTAAAAAGTGAATAAAGACACAATACAAGTTTTTGACAACTACTTTATTTAAAAAAAAAAATGTCCCCTGCTGTAGATCCATTGTCAGTCATGAAGCCCACCACACTGCTGACCCCCAAACAATCGTTGAATGCTCCCGTCGACTTCCTGCTCCGTCACCTGACATTTCTTAAATAGCTAAGTAGTGAAATCGCAGATGATGTCAGCGGGAGACCCTGCCCCCTTGTGATGTCACCGTCTGAGGGCATGCTGGGTCGATGACATCACAAGGGGCGGAGTCACCCTGCCGATAACATCATTGGGTGACCCCGTCCCTTAACAATTTAGGAAATGTCAGACGGCGGAGTAGGCAGTTTGTAGGAATGCTTAACTAGGCTGAAGTTTTTTTGTTTTTCAGGCTCAACGGTGCAGCAGGCATCATGATTAATGATGGATCTACATCGGGGGACTTTTTTAAATGTATATTTTAATAAGGGAATTGTCAAAAACTTGTGTTGTGTTGAGTAACACTTTTTACACTTTTTTGGTGCATGGGTATACTCATACTCATTCACATAATGCGGGGGTCAGGTGTTGTGGGAGGTAGGAGCTGGAGCATGTTACATGCTAAAAATGGGTATAACTTGCAAAATGCTCCAAAAGGTGAATTTGGCCTTTGAGGTTGATTAAAAACACCTAGTTGTGTCCTGTGTTGTTAGCATATTTCAGCTTAGTGTTGCTCATTAAAACTGCCACCTTCCAATTTTTTTAATGCTATAGTATATCATCTGTATTCTCTAAATACCTGAAGAATACCACCTGACTATGCTGTGTGTCCTCACATTTCAGTCTATTTTCAGTCTATTTTCCCCAATAGAACTATCCTACCACTTGGCATTTTTTACACTACTGTATCCTCGGATGTCTATTATTCCTTAATTAGAGTTTGATAGAAAATGACCACCATCAGGACAATTTTGTAACAGTAAAAATAGGGCCAATTTCAACAAACCACCGGCCAAAAGGCCAGTCAAAACAGGCCTTTTATTGCTTGATGAAAAATCATGTGTGGCAGCTACCTGGAAAAAAAAGAGCCAGGAGGCCATAAATGGCACATGACAGAGTGGACAGCAAGACCTCAGAGCTCCTGCTGTAGTCTGTGGAATTTCACAAAATATACCAATATCCTACAGCAATTTGTCAGCTAATGGAATATCGAGAAGGGGGAACAGCCAGACCATCCCTCCAATGGACAACAGCGACTCCCCAGCATGGAATTTCCACCTTTTTCCCAGTTGGGGAACAGGTCACCACAACACCAGTGAGCCAATATTGCAGACTTGCTGTGTATTGTTATTATACATAATTTATACAGCAGCATTACAACATGAATGGCAAACAGTACACCTACAGTACAATTAAATACAGGAGGAATTAGAGGGCCCTGCTCATTAGCATTGACAATTGAAGAGGGAGAGTCAAGTGATACAAAAGGTAAGCTGATGGAGAAAATTAAAGTACAGTTGTTAGGTAAAGACAGCATAGGCTTCTCTGAAGAGATGGGGTTTCAGTGATTGTCTAAAAGCAGAGTAGGACATAATTGATCAGATGTGTAGAGAAACACATACAGCCATCCAGCAGAAGCAAGACAGATCACCTGTAGACAGTCCCAGAGATGGTACTCCTTTATGTTTAACCACTTCCTTACTGGGCACTTATACCCCTTCCTGACCACGTGCGACGTGGCTCCCAAACAAAATTGGCGTCCTTTTTTCCCCACAAATAGAGCCTTCTTTTGGTGGTATTTGATCATCTCTGCGGTTTTTATTTTTTGCGCTATAAACAAAAAAGAGCGACAATTTTGAATCAATATTTTTTACTTGTTACTATAATAAATAGCCAATTAAAAAAAAAAAAAAAAAAATTTTCTCAGTTTAGGCCGATACGTATTATTCGACACAAAAATCGCAAAAGGCGACTGGTTTGCGCGAAAGTTATATCGCTTACAAAATAGGGGACAGAATTATTATTAATTTTTATTATAAATTTTTTTTACTAGTAATGGCGGCGATCTGCAATTTTTATTGGGACTGCGACGTTATGGCGGACACATCGGACACTTTTGACACATTTTTGGCGCCATTCACATTTATACTGCGATCAGTGCTATAAAAATGCACCGATTACTGTATAAATGTGACTGGCAGTTAAGGGGTTAACACTAGGGGGGCATGGAAGGGGTTAAATGTGTATCCTGGGTGTGTTCTAACTGTGTGGGGGGAGAGGGGGTGACTGGGGAAGGTGACCGATGCTGTGTCCCTATGTACAAGGGACACAGATCGCTCTCCTCTCTCCCTGACAGGACGTGGAGCTCTGTGTTTACACACAGAGCTCCACGTCTTGTCCCTGTAGCCGCCGATTGCGAGTGCCTGGCGGACATCGCGGCCGCCAGGCACGCGCATCGGTATCTCAGGGATGCAGCGGGCACGCGCGCGTGGCCGTTCGCCGCGCGCGCCCTCTAGTGGCCAGCAATAGCACAGGGCGCATATATGCGCCCTGTCAGAGATTCAGAACCACCCGACGGCCGCATATATTCGTACGGCCGTCGGGAAGTGGTTAAGCACTGTCTAGAGAGACAGTTGCCTGAAGGCTTGTACAATCAGTATTCAGAGCAGTAGTATTCCACATCTGGGTGGGTGGGGGTTAATGCATTGCCTTAAAGGAGTTGTAAAGGATTTTTTTTTTTTTTTGCTAAAATGACTGTTTACAGGGTATAGAGACATAGGGCCAGATCCACAAAGCACTTACGCCAGCGTTTCACGAGATGCGCGGCGTAAGTCTAAATATGCGCCTGCGTATCTATGCGCCCTATCCCCAAAATGATATACGGCTGAAATCCAGAATTTTTCGACCGACGTAATTTGGGTAGACCAGCGCATCGTGTGTGCAAAAATGCTCTAGACACACCATTGATTTGCTATGCAAATATGCGAATGAGGGAGATACAGCGATCCACAAAAGTAAGTTTGTGCGGTGCAGGCTACGCCCTGTGCGCATCAGCTTCACGTCCGGTCTAAAGTTAGTCCTTAGAAAAGCAGCTTTAACTTTGGACAAGACATCTACATGTCAGCTAAAGCAACACCGTTAGGGATGAGCTGAGCAGCCACACTTGCAGGACAACAATCTGTATGCCAACATGCCAGGGGCATTCTTGCTCATAGCTATACTACTGACTTGATGAGCGCAGAAGGAGGAGGGCACGGAGGAGGGCACAGAGGAGGGTACAGGAGAGGATATACCGCACACACATAGACATATTTGGCATGAGTGATTCTGAGCTGTATCCCATCCTGGAACTCTGCAGGAGGACATCACCAGCCCAACACAACACTCACATGCAGTGCAGCCACTGGTCAAGGTCCTGGCAACACTCCATTTCCTTGCCAGTGGCTCTTTTCAGCGTACAAGTGGAGTGGTGGCTGGGATGGCACAATCCTCCATGAGCAGATGTGTGCACCAGGTTATCCCTGCAATTCTCAGATGCACGGCCAACCAAATCATCAAACCCACCCAGGAGGACCTGCGGCTGAAGGCAGTGACAGATTTCTACAGAATTGCGAGATTCCCACGCACCGTGGGGGCCATTGATTGCACACATGTGGCACTCCAGCCCCCTCCGTGAGACAGAGCACATATACCGCAATCGGAAGCACTGGCATTCCATCAACGTATGATAGTCGATGCCCAAGGCCTCATATGGCACGTCCGTGCCAAACACCCCGGATCCAGCCATGACAGCTACATATACAATCAGAGCCCCATCCCAATGCAATTTGAACACAACGTGTATGGGGACAGCTGGCTGGTTGGTGAGTGACATGGGTGGCAGGCATAACTGTCCCCCCCCATGATGCAGAAATCACAAGGGGCACATGCACTACTAACATCCTCTTGTCTTTTTTTCTTCCAGGTGACTCTGCATATGCACTGGGACCCCATCTCATGACTCCTTTCCGGAACCCCCAAACCCCAGGAGAGGAAAGATACAATGAAGCACACGCACATACCCGTGCAGTGGTGGAACGCACCTTTGGCCTCCTGAAGTCACGTTTCCGATGCCTGGATAAGTCTGGGGGTACCCTGTTGTATTCCCCAAACTTTGTATGCCAGATCATCAGTGCATGTTGCATGCTGCACAACTTCGCAGTGAGAAAGGGCCTGGAGATTGACATACGTGATGACCTGACCCCCAAACCAGACAATCTCCCCCTAACCGAGGGTCCCCCGTCTTCTGAGGGAAGAGCAGCCAGGAGACGCCTCGCATTAAGCATCTTTGCAAGTTAAACACACATTAATCATGGCACAATGAGAATGCATGCATGCTCACCACTGTGGTCCCTAGCACAGACACATCACATCCTCATCTAATTGGATTGGCACAAGCCCACCATGCAGGACTTGTGAGCAGCAATGCCACGCCACGGCTCCAATTATGTCACTTTACATTCATACACCATTCACACGGACCTGGGGATCACTTCTCCCTGGTCCTGGGGAACCCTTCTCACCCTCAAATGAGGGTGAGACCCCTTTTCTGGCAGGAATGTCACCCCCACATTCAAACATCATTCACAAACAGAAAACAAATCATAATCCCCCCAAAAAAGCACCAAAAAAAAGCACAGAGGAAAAAAAAGCACAGGAAAAAAAAAAAAACACAGAAAAGCAAAAAAAAACTACTGGTGTGACCCACGCCTGGGGCGGCCATGGCCACAGCCCCGGCTCCTCAGGGGAGACTCATGGGGGAGTAATCAGGGGAAGGAGGAGCATCCCCTGGTCTCTGCCCAATTGGTGGCCTGCCCTCCAAGGCCACGCCAATTCGAGTCAGGCCATCATTTATGGTTGCCGTATTGGCCTGGATAGCCTGGGGGAGGGCCCGCACATCCTGACCAACGCCTGCTGTGGTAGCCTGCAGTTCATTTAGGCAATTGATCAGAGCCAGGGAGTTGCAGTCCATGTCCCCAACTGAATCCTTGATGGAGGACAGGCTCTCCTCCATCCGCCCCAAACTCTGGGTGACCTGACCCAGATGGCGGGTCTGAAGGGCCTGATACCTTCTGAGATTTGCTGGCAGAACCTCGGCCACCCCCCTTGTCTTGCGGCTCACCTTCCTGCCTCCAGATGAGGCTTGTGGCCGGGGAGAAGGGGAGCTCCTTGGGGGGAGCCCTGTTGGGGGAGGAGTAGGAGGGGCTACCCCTGATGGAGGCCTGGCTGCTGCCAGCCCTAGGGGAAGACTCCTCCAAAAGTAACGTGAAGTCATTCCCTGACATCACCTCCTCCTCAAACTCTTTCTCCTCAACCTCCTCAGAGGACTCCGGCCTTGTCTGGGGGTCTTCCTCAGACTCTTGTCCCGGGAATGGTGCGGACAGACCAGATGGGCCAGCACCCTCCTGCACATCTGTGGATGACACAAAACATTCACAGGTTGGAGGATCCACACACTTGCCACATATTCCCCCCCCCCACACACATGCTACACACCAGATAGAAAAAAAAACGTACCTGTCCTCACGGCCTCCTCAATGGAGTCAAAGCCAGGCAGCCCCTTCACTTGCTGCCTGTTGAAGCACTGGGCCACCAAACGCTCCTCCTCAGTCAGCCTAATAGGGCATGGTGGTCCCCCTCCAGTGCCCCTGCCATGTGCTGCAATCTGGGACAGCTTCCCACGGACCACACGCCGGAGATCATTGATCTTCTTTTGTATCCCCTGGCGGGTCCGGGTCTCACCCCCCAACGAATTTACCTCGTCGGCGATGTCCTGCAAGATTTGCCACTTCCTGGCAGGGGTGGTGTTGGCACGCTCCGGCCCATGCAGGAATCGACCATATTGGGTGATGGCCCTGATAATTATTTCCTTCTCCCGCAAGGAATATATTAATTTTCTCTTCCTCTCGCTCATGTTCACACAACACTCTCCAAATCACTCACCCAGGGCTGGACTGGGACAAAAATTCGGCCCTGGACTTCATTCAGACTGGCCCACTTTGATAGGTCTCTCCTATGGCGGCTGGAAACTCCCAGGCCATAGCTGTTGAGTCAGCTGTCTGTCCCCTCCCCTGTGCTCCTTCTGTTCCCCCCCATGCTCCTCTGTCATCCCCCCTGCTCCTCCCCCTGTTTCTCTGTTCCCCTCAGGTAAGAGGAGGTGAGCGCTGTAGAGAGGGAGAGACAGAGGAGCGGAGGGGGGGGGCGGTCCGCTGTCACTGAAGCCGGCCCACTGAGCCATCGGCCCACCGGGAAACTCCCTGTAGTCCCAATGGCCAGTCCATCCCTGCACTCACCAAAAACCACAAAGACACGTCACAAACCAACAAACACTAACAGACAACAGAACAAAAGCACCTTGCTTCAGGAAGGGAAACAAATTGGATGTACTTTTGCAATGGAAGGGCGTTTCTCTCGGTCTATTTAAGCACTGGGCGTATCTCACTAAGTATGCCGGTGATGTAAAATTTCATCGGACCTATGAAAAAATCGGACCGCATCACTTCCGGTGCTCGTACGTCAGAGCACAGCTGATCACAGGTTCACAGAGCATGCGCGGCGCATGCGCAGACGTCTTTTTCGTCTATGAAAATCCTCGACTCGGGTGGGCGGGCGGAGGCGGAGCTGGATTCTCAATTACATCACCGCCAGCACCGCCTCCAGCCCCGTCCCTAAGCATAGGCTTAATCAGGTCCGAGAAAAATATAGACTCGGATGGGCGGGCGGAGGCGGAGCAACATTCTGAATGACATTATCTACAGCACCGCCTCCAGCCCCGTCCCTAAGCACAGGCTTATTGAAATCCATGAAAAACATAGACTCGGGTGGGCGGGTGGAGGCTTATAAACCATCAATAGCCATCCATGTATAATAACATCTTACATTAATATTGCGCACACCCGCGCAACGTCGAAAAAGAATGTAACATGTTATTATACATGGATGGCTATTGATGGTTTATAAGCCTCCACCCGCCCACCCGAGTCTATGTTTTTCATGGATTTCAATAAGCCTGTGCTTAGGGACGGGGCTGGAGGCGGTGCTGGAGATAATGTCATTCAGAATGTTGCTCCGCCTCCGCCTGCCCATCCGAGTCTATATTTTTCTCAGACCTCAATAAGCCTATGCTTAGGAACGGGGCTGGAGGCGGTGCTGGCGGTGTTGTAATTGAGAATCCAGCTCCGCCTCCGCCCGCCCACCCGAGTCGAGGATTTTCATAGACGAAAAAGACGTCTGCGCATGCGCCGCGCATGCTCTGTGAACCCATGATCAGCTGTGCTCTGACGTACGAGCACCGGAAGTGATGCGGTCCGATTTTTTCATAGGTCCGATGAAATTTTACATCACCGGGCCTAGTTTCTATCTCACTGATTGCGCTGTGCCGAGTTCTGAGCATGCGCAGAGAGGTGCTGACCATAGTCTGCGTCATGCGCGCATGCGCAGTCCGGCCGGCCCTTCATTTGCATGGGGTCACGGCTCATTTCAATGGAACACGCTCACGTCCTTCCCAATTTGAATTACGCAGCCTTACGCCTCGGAATTTACGTCGTGCTGGCGCAAATTTGGCCGCCATTACTCTGTGGATACAGCACTTACGTCTCTCAGTGGAGTTGGCGTAACGTAAAAGAGATGCGCAACGCCGGTCTATATATGCGCAGATGTACGTGGATCTGGCCCATAATAGTTAAAGAGGAGTTCCACCCAAAAAAAACACTTTTGCTTAATCCCCTCCCCTCCCCCTTACATGCCACATTTGGCATGTAATTTTTTTAGGGGGGGAGTGGGGGCTTCAGTAGGAGTGGGACTTCCTGTCCCACTTCCTGCTTCCGCTTCTGCTTCTGCTTCCACCAGCCCCTCCCTGTAGGCGATCACATGGGACACTGACAGGTCCCATGCGATCGCCTCTCCAATCAGCGGCGAGCCGCGCCACGCGCGCATGCGCAGTGCGGCTCGCGCATGCGCAGTGCGGCTCGCGCATGCGCAGTGGGTGCCCGGCCGTGAAGCCGAAGGCTGTCACGGCTGGGTGCCCACAGTCGAGATGGAGACGCCGGCTGGGGAGGGGGGGAGAGGAGCGGAGCCCCGGTCGGCGCGTCGCTGGAACGCAGGACCAGGTAAGTGAGTGTTTATTAAAAGCCAGCAGCTACACTTTTTGTAGCTGCTGACTTTTAATAAACACAATTTTGGCTGGAACACCCCTTTAACTGATTCCTTTTAAAAATGATTAAAAATAGATACAAATCAATCATATAATGTGCCTGCAGTTTCAGTTTCGTTTTTCATCTAGTTTCATGCTGCTGTGAAGGACAGAGACACAGAGCCAATACAGGGCAGTGTTTGTTTTTAAAATGAAACTGATTGGTTCTGAGGGGTATTAGACACACAGTAATAACACCTTCTTGATTAGAGACCACAGAGAGAAGCTCCCAGTACTTTTTTCATAAGGAAACAGACAACCAGGAAGTGTGCAGAACAGGGAAAGATTACAGCAAAAACAAACAATGAGGACATGAAACCAGGACTGCATTAGGGTAAAGGAAGCTATTTAGCTAAAAAAAAAAAAAATCCTTTAGTGACCCTTTAAGTCCCATTCATTTGCATGGGCTGAAACTAGCATAACCATTACCCTACTACTCAGATTTAATTATCCAATTCCCTGGAAGACATAGGTCTATACGCTAATGCTCCTAAGTGAGCTTTCTTTTGTGAAATTTAACATGGTTACTATACTATATGAGCCTTTTCATATTATAGTTGTTGCTCATGTAACCATAAAATACTCTCTCTCCTCAAACATTTCTGTATACCAGTGGTCTTCAAACTGCAGCCCTTCACTCGCTTTTGTCTGGCCAGTGGTGGCTGGTGCTCAAAATTTTTGGAGGGGATCAAAATTGCAGCCTCACTGACACTGTACCCATCAAATGCAGCCACTGTGCCATCAATTGTCACCACTGTGCCATGCCATCAAACACAGCCACTGTGCCATCAATTGTCACTACTGTTACATGCCATCAAACACAGCCACTGGGCCATCAATTCGCACCACTGTGCCATGCCATTAAATGCAGTCACTATGCCATGCCATCAAACGCAGCCACTGTGCCATGAATTGTCACCACTGTTCCATGCCATCAAATGCAGTCACTATGCCATGCCATCAAACACAGCCACTGTGCCATCAATTCGCACCACTGTGCCATGTCAATAAACGCAGCCACTCTGCCATGCCATCAAATGCAGCCACTGTGCTATCAATTCGCAACACTGTGCCATGCCATTAAAGGCAGCCACTGTGCCATCAATTGTCACCACTGTGCCATGCCATCAAACGCAGCCACTGTGCCATCAATTGTCGCCACTGTGCCAATTGTCACCACTGTGCCCATTAATTGTCGCCACTGTGCCCATTGTCGCCACTGTGCCCATTGATGTCACTGTGCCCTTTAATTGTCGCCACTGTGCCCATTCATGCCGCTGTGCCAATTGTCCCCACTGTGCCCATTGTCCCCACTATGCCTATTGTCGCCACTGTGCCCATTGATGTCACTGTGTCCTTTAATTGTTGCCACTGTGCCCATTCATGCCGCTGTGCCAATTGTCCCCATTGTCCCCACTGTGCCTATTGTCGCCACTGTGCCCATTGATGTCACTGTGCCCTTCGTCGCCACTGTGCCCTGTAAAATGCCCCTTTACCCCCTGCCCGGCACTTACCTTTACTGGAGTCAGCCATCCACGTCCGTCGATGTCTTCGCCCACCCTCGATGACGCTTCAGCCAATCAGGTTACCGGTAGCCAGAACCGGCCAACCTGATTGGCTGAGACGCCGGTCAGTCTTATCCAAGGAATGCACCCCCCCGTGCGCTCCGAGGATAAGCTTTCAGGACCCGAGGGCTGTACTCGGAAAGCCTTTCAGATCCGCTGGCTCTGATAGGCACTTCCGTACAGCCAACCAGCTGCCATTATTCAGATGGTTGGCCGCTCATGTCCAGCCATCTGAATAGAACAGCAGCAGCTGCGACAATAACATAGATTCGTGCAATGCAGGAATCTATGTTATTAGACTCAGTGGCGGTGAGAGCCAGAGGGGGGGGGGGGGCGCCCCAGCGCCCTCTATGGACGAACCGCCACTGTATCTGGCCCTTGGGGCATTATTCCCCCCACTCTCAGCAACAGTGGGGCATAGTTCCTGCCACTGACACCGACAATGGGGCACTATTTCTCCCACTGACACCAATCATAGAGCACTATTCCTCCCACTGACACCAATGATGGGGCACTATCTCCCCCCCACTGACACCAATGATGGGGCATTATTCCTTCCAGTGACCCCCCTGATACGTAAGGGGGGAGGGCTCTAATATGTGGGAATCTATCTTATGATCTTCCATACAGGCCCACTTTGTTCAGAAAATGCCCCTGGGACAATCCGTCTCTTCTAGCCATAGCTGGCTGGAATCTAATGGTAGGGAAGTTTTATGGTCTCGGGCTCCCAGGAGCAGGTTTCCCCAATTTAGAAAGGTGTAGTGGATGAGTAGTTTTACATCTACCAATTGGTAAAGGGGCAAAGGAAGTGGGCGGCAGGCAAGTCAGGACACTCTCTACTTTGCAGATAGAGAAAGGAGCTGTGTGTTAGTGGGCGTCCTGACACTCCTGCTCGCCCCCCCCCTCAAGAGGCTTTCTCCACACCAGGGAGAAAGCCTCGCATTACGGTGGTTATTTCTTCTGAGAAATGCTCACTTCCTGTTCTTCTGTCTGTAACTCACCACCGTAATGCGAGGCTTTCTCTCTGGTGTGGAGAAAGACTCTTGAGGGGGGGGCGAGCAGGAGTGTCAGGACGCCCACTAACACAAAGCTCCTTTCTCTATCTGCAATGTAGAGAGTGTCCTGACTTGCCTGCCCGCCCCCTCCCCCCTCAAGAGGCTTTCTACACACCAGAGAGAAAGCCTTGCATTGCTGTTGTGAGTTACAGACAGAAGAACAGGAAGTGAGCATTTCTCAGAAGAAATAAGGACATTTAAAAGCAAAATGGAAGGATGAGGTAAGTGAAGGAGGACTGCACTAAGGTAAAGGAAGCTATTTAGGGAAAAAAAAAATCCTTTACAACCCCTTTAAGTCTTTTTCTAGTCTCCAATATAATTTTAAAATCTCTTGATTCTTAAAGTGACTGTAAAGCTTTACATTTTTTTCATTAAAATAATAAACATGTTATACTTAACTGCTCTGCGTAATGGTTTTGCACAGAGCAGCCTTGATCCTCCTATTCTCAGGTCCCCTGTCGGCGCTCCTGCCCCCCCCCGCCTGCTATGGGGCACTTGTGCATGCTCGATCCGGAGCCTCACTGTCTTTGTCTATTGTGTAAAAAAACTTCTGCACTTGGTGACTATTAAATGACACAGTGAAAATAATTTTGACTCTAAGGCCGCGTACACACGGAGGGACATATCCGATGGGAACGGTCCTCGGACCGGTTTCATCGGATATGTCCGCCGGGCTATTTTGGTCCGATGGCGTGTACACACCATCGGATCAAAATCCCCGCCGGCAGACAGCGCGGTAACATGACGGTGACGTTGACGCCGCCACGTCACCGCACCAGGAAGTAAACAACTTCCACGCATGCGTCTCATCCATACGACGCTTGTGCGGGCAGATATGTCTGCTGGTTAATGTACTAACCAGCGGACATATCGACGGACATGTCGCCGCCGGACAAATTTTAAAGCATGTTTTAAAATTTGTCTGCCGGTCAGACATGTCCGCTAGCCCATACACATGATCGGATTTGTCCGCTGGTCCATCGGACCAGTTTGAGCGGACAAATTCGATAGTGTGTACGCGGCCTCAGAGAAAGCAACACTCTAAAATGTGTTTAAATACATCAACACCCAAAGAAATGTCACTATAGTTGGTTGGGTGTGCTGTCTCTTTTAAATTGTTACATCAATATGAAAAGCTTAATTGACAATGACAGTGGCACTAGGCCCTGCCCCTAGGCTATGCTCACAGCTTTTGACTGACAGCAGCTGGAGCCAATGGCTCCCAATGCTCTAAGCAAAGCCTGTGACAGCAGGAAGAGTGGAGAAGAGCTGCTGCAGACATGAATAGCACTGGATCGAAATCGGACTCAGTTAAGTATTAAGGGGGGGCACTATTAACCACTTGCCGACTGCCTCACATACATATATGTCAGCAGAATGGCACAGGCAGATAAAGCAACATCCCAGGCCTAGGGTAGCACTTTGTAGGGGGGCAGCATGAAAAGAGTCCCCGCCAGCTTTCGCTACACTTTTAGTGCAGCACCAGTCTTATGAGGTGGACTGGGCCGCAAGACAAATCGGTCTGGCGCCCCCATACTGGTGCAAACACAACGGACACTGACATGGTCACCTATGCCTGTCAGGTAGGTAGTAGGACTCTCCTGCAATCCTTTGCTTGTGTCAGTTGTACATATTAGGAAATCTTAATTTTATTTCTGTTGATAGCTGATGAGAAAAATAAACAGATGGATTTATTTGTTCCTCAGGCCGGATTCCAGACAAGGCCAACAAGGCCAGGCCTCAGGGCAGCAGTGGGTGCAGGGGAGGCACTGTGGCTAAGAGGAGAGGACACTTTTACTTTCATATCGGGAGTTCCCCCCTGTCATGCGGATGGTGAGAGGAGAAAAAACAGAGGGAAGAGGAGGTGATATAGTTCTTGGCAGCAGCAACCCCCCTCCCGGTTCTCAATGACATTTTGTCATTTTCGGCAGCAGCACCCCCCAATGCTCAATGTCATTTTTGGCAGCAACCCCCCCCCCCACCCGCTTCTCAGTGTCCTGCCGAAAAAGTCCCCCGGCGGATAATGTCCCCCCTGTACTGTGCAGGAGGGGGCAGCATTGAAGGACCTGGCCTTGGTGCGGCAAAGGGAGTAAATCCAGGCCTGCCCCCAATCCTTCCTTTGCCCACTGCCTGGACCACATACCTTAATCACAGTGCTTTATGTTTTCTGCTGCACCACTGGGATGGTTATATCCTCTTAGTCCTCCATAAATTTAGCAGTGCCACCTCGTTGGTGCCATCTCATCAGTGCCGCCTTATCAGTGCCCATCAGTGAAACTATAAGCAACACTTTTTTTTCCATTTTGGATAGAGTAAGGGATGGTTATAAAAAAAAAATTTGCCATCCGTTCATTTCTCTTTATTTACTGCCACATAGCCAAACAGGAAATGAGAGGAAATCTCTGCAGATTAAGGGAATCCCCCCCTTCAAGGCCCTCAGAAGTAGTGTCCCCACTGGAATATTTCAGGGCAGGTCTTAAACAGGGAGGGTGTGACCTTGACAGGAAGGGGTGGATCATATTTAAATGAGGTGTTGCACGAGTTTAGTCAGGGCTAGGGCAGCACAAAGAATAAATACACCACTGGGCAAGGATCCTTTAGATCCTCTGCTAAGGTGACAGATACCAGGGTTCCAAATACCCCTGTTGTTAATTACTCATTTATCTTTATTACAAAGGACAATTTATGGTGATGGTGATGGTGATCACCCCAAACACAATCTATAGCAGAATGGGCTATGGAATTGGATTGTATAAAGTCGGGGGGGGGGGGCACCCCCTGTCCAGAACACAACAGCTCAGTGGTTCGTACGGCGCAAGTGCTGCGCCTGCGCAGTACAGGGGGGTCATTATCCACCGGGGACCCTTTTTCGGCAGGACACCGGAATAAGAGGAAAAGTGCAGTTGGTATCACTCCACATGGGACAGGATAATGAATTCTTACCAAACTGTGTTTGTCAGTATCCCAGAAAACAATAATTGAATACATATTGTTACCGTGTTGGAACATTGCAAGCCATTGTACCGGCATATAGTTTCATTATGTCTGCAGTAAAATAATCCATTACCTGTACTCAACTCTTGTACTGTCACTCTGCATCTATCTTTTAAATATACAATATACATTTTATTACTTTTTAGCACTTGGGTTGCTATACATATATAAAAACACTTTAAGTGTGTTTATGAAATACAGTACATAACAATGAGAAGACCTTAAATCATTTGAAGTAAGACAGATTTGTGTTAGTAAATAATTCATCTATATGCCTACCCTGTTCACTTACCTTTATAGAGCTGAGCAGATTTTTTTTGTTAAAGAATTGGTTGTACCTACTTACCTTGGGTCAACCTTTTTTTCCACCCCCTCCTTACTTTTCCTTGATTCAGTGCAGGGTAAACTGTCCAATCAGCAGGGAGAGTTTTTGGAGGCATTTGCCTCTTCCCTCTCCACCCTGCCTCCAGTCCACATGTCAGGAACACAAATACAAAACATCCATCCCATAATACACTTCTTCTAAGGCAGACAGACACAACAGAACAATGGGACACAGCCACACCCCAAATGATCCCAGCAAACAGTCCACAACAACTTGAGACAACATGTACATACAGCGTGTCTGACTAGCACAGATCAGACTAGGGGTTCTCGGTAACCCTGTTCCCCCAAGCCCCCCACCCAAAGTGACTCCTATCACATAGCCCTTGGGACATTATCCCCCCCCAACTGTCAGCAACAGTGGGGCATAATTCCTGACACCAAAAATCGGGCACTAGTCCTCTCACTGACACCATTGATGGGGCACTATTCCTCTAATGCCGCGTACACACGATCACTTTTTGTGATGAAAAAAAAACGACGTCTTCAAAAACGTCATTTAAAATGATCGTGTGTGGGAAAAACTTTGTTTTATGTCTTCAAAAAAACGACCAAAAAAAAATTTGAACATGCTTGAATTTTTTGTGTCGTTTTTTAAAACGTCGTTTTTTTGTGTTATAAAAAGTGATGGTGTGTGGGCAAAACGATGTTGAAAACGACGTTTTTAAACCCGCGCATGCTCAGAAGCAAGTTATGAGATGGAGCTTCAATGGAACAGAGTGCCGTCGAACGTGGTGTACGTCACCACGCTTTGCTAGAGCATTTTGGAAAGACGATGGTGTGTATGCAACGTCTTTTTTGAAAATGAAGTTTGAAAAACGTCGTTTTGTTTCATCACATAAAACGTTGTTTTTTTTCATCACAAAATGTGATCGTGTGTACGCGGCATTAGGCCGCGTACAGACGAGGAGACAATGTCCGCTGAACATGTCCGACGGACCGTTTCCAGCGGACATGTCTCCTCGGATATTTGGTCTGATGGCGTGTACACACCATCGGACCAAAATCCCCTCGGACGGATAACGCGGTGACGTGGCGGTGACGTTGACGCCGCCACATCACCAATCCAGGAAGTAAAATACTTCCACGCATGCGTCAAATCCATTCGGCGCATGCGGGGGATTTCTGTCCGCTGGTTAGGCGTACTAACCAGTGGACATGTCGGACGGACGGGTTTCCAGCAGACAAGTTTTAAAGCATGCTGTCTGCTAGCCCGTACACACGGTCGGATCTGTCCGCTGAAACTGGTCTGCGGACCAGTTTCAGCAGATATGTTTGATCGTGTGTACAGGGCCTTACTGTCACCAATGATGGGGCACTATTCCTTCAATTAATACCAATGATGGGGCACCATTCCTCCCACAGATACCAATGTTTGGGCACTATTCTTTGCTTAGACACCAATGATAGGCCACTATTCTTCCCACTCACATTGATGATGGGGAACTATTCCTCCTGTTGATGCCAATGATAGGGCACTATTCCTCCCACTGACACCAATGATGGGACATTGTTCCTCCGATTGTCACCGAAGATAGGACACTATTCCTCACATTGATACCAATGATGGGGCACTATTATTCCTGGGGAAGGATTGCCCAAATCTAATATTATGTGTGTGTTTAAAATACTTGTAAAATGGTATATCCAGGTATTCCTTGAATAGGAGAAAGTTTAAAAATCTTATAGAAGTTTTTGAAAATTTAGTTTTTTAATTTACAGTTATTTTTTGACAATGTGTGTGTAGTCGTTGGGCACCTTAAACAAACATTTTCAAGTAGTATGGTGTGTTTTTCTTAAAATACTTGTATTGTCTGAGATATGTACCCAAAATAAAACATTATATAATTGTTCCTACTGTACTTTTCATTTATCACGAGTGACAGTGGCATTTAGAAGACATTAGGAGGACAGATTTACATTACTTAACTGCCTTGATTTTACGATTCCCAAGATGCTTTAAAATACAAGCAAATGTATATACAGCCACCTTATTACTGGGTGGAATTATTCCATAACCAGTTTCTTAACCTTAAGGCCCACCCCAGCTAAGCACAGGCCTACACATGTCAGTTTGAAAGCTGAGGTCCCAGTTTGTTTTGTAGAATTGCAATAGACATTTTGTTTCAGCACTGTTTGGCAAAAGCATGCTCCTGCTCATCATTTGTTAAAATATAAACAAAAAATTATTGTGGTGTGTTTTTGTTAATGAACATGTATTTCTTAAAGTGTTTGTAAACCCTTGTTTTTAAAAAAAAAATAACAAACAAGCCTATACTTACCTGCTCTGTGCAATCGTTTTGCACAGAGCAGCCCCAAACCTCTTCAGGGTTCCTCCGCTGTCGCTCCGAGTCCCTCCTCTACACCTGTGTGGGCTCGCTCCCAAATCCCCCTGCTGCAGCCAATGGCTCCTGATGCTATCAGTATGTCCAATGAGATGAGCGACAACGGTTGGAGCTTGTGCACATCGGTCAGGTAATAAAAAGGTGGGGGGGGGAGGCTGCAGCACAGAAGGTTTTTCTTTATTTACAAAAGTTTATTAATGAAATACAAAAGTACAGAGTCTTTGCACATGAATATAAAATTGTAGTTCGTACAACAGTCTGAGAGATCAGAAAATATTTATCTTGAGTATATCAGGTCAAATGTAATAACATATAAAAAAAAAACAAAGAGAATTAAATAAAACGTCTAGTGAGGTCTATAAACAGGTAAAGTGACATATTGTGAACACAGAAAGTATATGAGAGAACCCATTAAGTATTATGAAGGAGACAGATGTGAGAGAGGGAAAATAATCAGATCATAGTTGTGGGGGAGTATACCAGTAGGACCATTTGGCGTTAAAAATGTGAATGGAATCGTTCAGTGTATGATATATCCACTCTGAAAGTTTGAGCATTTCCATTCTATCTAGGACCTGAGGCCAGGGTAAGTTGTTGGTTTTCCAATTAAGAGCAATCATCCATTGGATGGAGCTACACAGGGAATGGAATAGTCTAGAGCATTGTATGGGAACCTCAGGAACATCGGCATAGAGCATACAAATCTGGGGTGAGATGGTGATTTGACCCGAGGAGCTCTCGAACCTGGTAATGGCCGCATCCCAGACCCGGTCCAGCATAGGGCAATTCCAGAAGGTATGTAGCAATGTACCTTCGGCCTGGCATCCTCTAAAACAGTTGGGGGACACTGAGGGGTAAAAGAGGTTAAGCTTGGAGGGAGTGAGGTACCATCTAGAGAAGATTTTTAGAGGTATTTCTCTGAAAGATATAGCTCTGTTACATTTCCGCAGGTTTTCTGCCATGGCGTACCACGTTTCTGAGGGTATGTCACACCCCAGGTCACTTTCCCAGTGTAGCATCGGGTTAGATTTCTCCTGAAGAGAAAAATTATTAAGAGAATGGTATAGTGTTGATACCATACCCCTGTCCCTAGATGATTTAAGGCAAACTCTCTCAAATAGTGTGTTAATGGAGGATGTAGATAAAGAGAAATATGAGTCATAAAAGGATTTAATCAATTGGTAACGTTCATATTCAGTGTTAGGAAGGTTATATACTCTCTGTAGTGATTCAAAGGATCTAAAGACCCATTTAGATTGAAGTGATTTTAGGGTTGTGAGGTCTTTATCTATCCAGAGCGCGAACGTGGGCCTGTTTGTGAATGCTAGGTCAAATCTAGGATCCCCCAGAAAGGATGTCAGAGGGGAGAAAATCAGACATTACGTCGCCATCCGTCCATGGTGGATCGGATCGGGTGAGATCTGATGAAAGTGGACATACTGTCCGCTTTCATCAGATCTCTCCATAGGAGACAGCGGCGATCGACAAGCCCCTCCCCGCTCAGTGAGCAGAGAGGGACCTGTCATCCGCCCGCTCAGCGGAGAGATCCGTAGCGATGGAGTCCCCCTCGTCTGAATGAAGCCTAGTGCATAAAATGCTTTATAGTGAAAAACCTTAAAGGGGTTGTAATTTTTTTTTTTTAAATAACAAATATGTTATACTTATCTCCACTGTGCAGCTCGTTTTGCACAGAGTGGCCCCGATCCACGTCTTCTGGGGTCCCCCAGCGGCTGTCTCTGGTCCTCCCCTGCAAGAACTCCACACATTCATGCGAGCTCCCTCGCATTGTGTGGAGTCCTTCCAGGCGCGCTCGCTGTATCACTCGGCCCTGCCCCTCGGCACGCCGCGTCATTGGATGTGATTGACAGCAGCGCCAGCATGGCTGCGCTGCTTTCAATCCATCCACTCTAGCCAATCAACGGCCAGGCTGAGTGGCGAAGAGGATGTTGAGGCCGAGCAAGGGGCTTTCGAGGGGGCAGGTAAGTATAACGAGGGGCCGGAGGGGGGGGGGGGGGCTGGTATAGTCGGAAGTTTTTTCACCTTAATGCATAGAATGCATTATGGTGAAAGAACTTTTACCTTTACAACCACTTTAGGAAAACCTGATATTTTTTTTTATAAATATATTTCTTATTAAAGGATATGTTCACTTTTGGAACATGTTAAATGCTCCCCTAATATCTAGGGTGGAATATGTAACATGTTTCAGCTCCTGCCCCCTCTTCTTGGGTCCTCCCTACCCTGTGTGACAGCAGGCAGGGGTTCTTCTCCCGCACCCACTGTGACTTTTTAAAAACAACACAGTTGTGCAGGGCTTCGCCCCCACACAGCCACATTGTTGATCGACAGATTGAGAATGAATAAACTGCAAGTACCGTCTTCCACTGCAACAGACGAACTTGTGGTGTCAATGGGCTGCAGGGGCATTGATGAGCACTCTCATAGTCTCCTGATATTTCCTTCAGCTTTCAAACAGAAAGCCTGTATGGAGGAATGGACTGAAAGCCAGAGTTTGTACAGTTTGAGCAAGTGCGTCTACCTTTTGAGTAAGGGCGACCACATGGTTAGCAAGCTCCGCTGGGTTCATTTTTAAGGTTCTATTATTCTGTAACAGCTCTGGTGAACGACAACCGTGGTTAGCAAGGATTTCAATGCACTTCTTTATGTGAGAATTCAGTATTGGACCCCAGGCGTCACTCCACACAAACAGGAGTTTGGGGGTTCTCTACATCATCTCTCTCTCACATAAAGAAAGGCATTGAGCTACTAAGGATGGACGCATTACAACATGCGACTAGAGCTTAGCGTTTAAAATTATAGTATACACTTTAAGGCTGCATTCACACCTAGGCGTAGGCGATTTGCGGCGTTTTATGGCGTTTTTTTCGTCGTTTTGTCGCGCATATTTGCGCGTATTCGCGCGTTTGCGCGCGTTTGTATACAGCGTCGTCTGACGTTTTTCTACTGCAACGTTTTTTATTTTACCCAATAGGAAAAATGTTCATCGCTGTCATCATTTGTTGCTATGTTAGGATTTTTTTTTCCTCTTCCAGGATGAATATACCTCTTCCGGGTCATCCTGTGCCTCCTACTCCATAATATTTACTACTGAAAATGAGTGATGATGAGATGGCGTGTATGCTGGCAGCAGCCACTGCTACCTCATATCTGCTGTACCAGAGAGAGAGGACAAGCAAGAGTGCACGCAGATATTGGATCCACCCCGTCATTGCTGGTCGGGAAGAGAGAGGCCAATTTTGGGTCATGTACAATGATCTACGTGACCATGAGGAGAAATTTCTGGACTACACCAGGATGTCCATAAAAAGGTTAGTCAAAATTAAATGCATTCATTCTTTTTGACATTGTACCTTTCCATGACCACTAAAATCCCCATTTATCTTTAATAACAGCTTTGATGAGTTGCTTGAACTACTCAGCAGTAGATTTCAGAGGATGGACACCTACTTCCGCAATAGTATTCCCCCTGTGGAGCGACTTATCATCACACTGAGGTAATTTTAAAACTCTTTTTCAAATCTATCATGCTGATATCTGTCTCTTTTTAAAAAAATGGTTCAAAACTGATGCTCTCTTCCTGCTAATAGCGCCAAAAGAAAAAAAAAAAACCGAGGTGATGAAAAACCAAAACAAAGCTATGACAAAAAGTATGCCAATTACATTTAGAGCCACGTCGCATGACCGTGCAATTAATCGCAAAAAAAACTGCCCGGGTCCTTCTGACTAGCTGACTAGGTCAAGGTCTGGTTACAGACTATTGCATATATTACCCAATATTAATATATTTGTATATGCATCTAAAAAAAAGCAAACACACGTTTTAGAAGGTTTAATTTTTTTTAATTTTTTCAAAACTATTCAAAAAATTCGGTACATTAAATATTTAATGTTCGATATGTAAATAACAAAATAAATAGAGCTAACATTGCTCTTTAGAACAATTTTTTTTTCAGAGGTTTTGAAAGGTTGGCAAGGATTCCTCTCGCTCGTCTGGTGATATAACCACAGTCATGGCTTGGCCAAAATGTGACCAGCTGGAGGTTGAGGGGCTATCATGCGGCCAATGGGAAGGTGGTGGTGGTGGTGGTGGTGTTGGTGGAGGATTATAAGGTGGTAGTCTAGGCAGATGTGGGTAAACAGAAGAAGTTGATGTTGTCAGAGCAGGGTAAGTAGAAGATGGTGTCGGCAGATGAGGGTATGTAGAAGAAGTTGTTGTCCTCGTCTGAGGATGGTAAGTAGAAGGTGGTGTCGGCAGATGAGTGTAAGCAGAAAGTGTTGTGGTAGTCTGAGGAGGGTAAGTCGGAGGTGGTGTGGGCAGATGAGTGTAAGCAGAAAGTGTTGTGGTAGTCTGAGAAGGGTAAGTCGGAGGTGGTGTGGGCAGATGAGTGTAAGCAGAAAGTGTTGTGGTAGTCTGAGAAGGGTAAGTCGGAGGTGGTGTCGGCAGATGAGTGTAACCAGAAATTGTTGCCGTCGTCTGAGGAGGGTAAGTCGGAGGTGGTGTTGATCGAGGTAGGTGGGTGGGAATAGGTGGTCCTGACAAAACAGGAAGTGGTGGTGCTGACAGATGCTGCGGGGGGTGAGTAGCATAGGGACCATAGGGTGGTGGAGGTTCTGAGAATTCATAGGCTTGGTCAGGAGGTATAAAGGTTGCAATGTACCTTATGGTACCGGCCAACATTATTGCCTGCAGATTTTTGGGAACCCTGTCTATTAGCTCCCCCAGACATCTAGCGGACATTTGTCCGTATGAACGATTGCTTGACAGTTTGTCTGACATGTCTGACATGATGTCCAACATTCTGTCGATATTGGGGTCTGGTTTTGTAGCCTTCCTTCTCGCCCCTCTTGCAGGTCCACGAGGAAACACCCTTGGCATGGACTCTTCGTCTCCCACCGGTGTAGCCGATGTGGACCTCGACGACGTAGACAACTGGCTTTCCGGCTCCAGACCCGCCAGAGCCTGATCGCCTGAAGCTAAGCTGGAATTTTCTGTGTCGACAGGGGCGGTTGGAGCAGCCTCCTCCCAGCAGTTTTCAGTACTGAAAATATAAATGAGTTATTCTAACTTACTTATTAACATTTCGATTACTGACCTTAGTACAGATAATAGCTTACCTCCCCAAAGCCAGAATTGGTCGTAAGAACTCCAATTCTTTGGAATGGATGTAGTCCCTTGGGGCACACGCTGACGATCCACTTCTCCTTTCTCGTTGCGCCCTCAAATGGCGAGTCATGGCGTCACGGATGCTCTTCCACTTTGACTTGAGCATTTTCACTGTCAAAAACAAAATAAAAAAATATATATTATTTTCTTTGTAGGTATCTATCAACTGGACAATCCCTAGGAAGCCTACATTATGCCTTCCGTATCGGAAAGTCGACAGCGAGCTACATTATACGCGACACCTGCACTGCAATTTGGGAAGTGCTCAAGGAAATTGTGTTTAAAAAACCTACAGCAGAGGACTGGGCACAGATTTCTGAAGTATTCTGGCAACGCTGCAACTTCCCCAATTGTCTCGGAACAATTGATGGGAAACACATTCGTATTGTGAAGCCCATGGCTAGTGGAAGCCAGTACTTTAACTACAAAAAATACTTTTCGTTTGTGTTAATGGCTGTGGCTGATGCCAATTATTGTTTCCGATACATAGACATTGGGTCGTATGGCAGCAGCGCGGACTCCACTATATTTGGGAACTCTTCTTTTGGACACATGCTGCGTACAGATGATCTGGACCTACCGGAATGCACTCCACTCCTGGGCACAAATGGCCCTCCCCTACCCAGTGTATTTGTGGGTGATGAGGCCTTTTCTTTAAGTACACATCTTCTACGGCCTTATTCGGGCCATAATCTGACTGTGGAGAAGAGTGTGTTCAACTATCGCCTAACCAGAGCACGGCGAGTAGTTGAATGTGCTTTCGGTATATTGGCTAATAAGTGGCGGGTCCTACACACTCCAATAGTGCTGAATATGCAGAATGCAGTCAGTGCTGTTAAAGCTGCGTGTGCCTTGCACAACTTTGTACGGGAGCGTGATGGCTTTGATTTTGAGGAGCCCGTTTCTGAGAACCTGGAAAGAGCTCATTGGACTGGTGTACGTGGGAACAGACAGGGTACACATGTCCGTGATCAATATGCGGCATACTTCATGTCTCCTGCAGGACAGGTCCCATGGCAGCTTGATTCAATTTAATAATTTCACTTTTTCTGTTTTTTTATAACTGTACTGTTTGCTGCGCTGTTTTGAAAAAATAAAATAAAAAAAGTTGATTGATGTATTCAGAAGTCTCATGTTGATTTTATTTAGATATGTTTTTACCTTTGGGTGCAGTATCCCTACGATATCAAATTGGGGTCAGAATTGTGCCTCATGACATTGTGCCGGATAAAGGCTACATAGGGACATATGCACATAGGGACAAAGATTGGTCAATCCCCCCAGTCACCCCCCTCCCCCCATAGTTAGAACACTATATAGGGTACACATTTAACCCCTTCCTCACCCCCTAGTGTTAAACACTTCCCTGACAGTCACATTTATACAGTAATCAGTGCATATTTATAGCACTGATTGCAGTATAAATGTGAATGGTGTTAAAAATGTGTCAAAAGTGTCCAATGTGTCCGCCATAATGTGGCATTTTTAATAAAAATAGACTTACAGGTAAGCCTTATTATAGGCTTATCTGTAGGCAAAAGTAAAAAAAGTGGGTTTACAAACCTTAATGTAATAAAAAAACAATCATTCTGTTATCTCCCTATTGTCATTTTGCTGTTTGCAGGAGTTTACCTTTGTTATCCTTGTCCAGGATGTGTGCCCAGTTCGGGTACACCTGACTGCCAATTTGGTTCCATGCCTTTCTCCGAACAGTTCGCAGTTTATAGGACGGATCCCTAGTGTCATATAGACAGGGTTTCTCCTTCACCATCCGGATGAATTTTTCCTGATCCAGGAGAGACACGGTTTCATCGAGTTGATCCTCATCCTCCATGATGCTGTACTCCTATGTCTTTTTATAATGTAAAATGGAGATTTTTGGACTTCCTGTGTAAATTATTTAATTTTTGTGTAATTTCCTCTATTTCATTTGAGCTGAATAGGCTTCAAAACGCTCGTACAAACGCTTGTTGTCGCGCTATACGCGCAAATCGGGCGTTTTACATTACTTTCAATGGAAAAAAAAAAACGCTCAAATACGCCCAAACCGCGCGATTCGCGCGACAAAAAAGGGTCCGGGACTTGTTTGAGCTACAGGCGATTGGCGTCAGGCGCATCGACGTGCAGATGTGAACCATCTCCATAGGCTGTAATGTATTTTTGTCTCTCTAGCGTATCTGAGCGTCGCGCTACAGGCGACAAAACGCCTAGGTGTGAATGGAGCCTAAAGGTTCCAATGCACCTCTACATGCAAGTGATTATCAATACGGGACCCCAGGCGTCACTCCATGCAAATAGGAGTTTGGGGGTTCTCTACATCATATCACTTACACATATAGAGATGCATTAGACCACTAAGGGAGTTGGTATGAAATACCATCAACCCATAGCATAGAAAAGTTAGAGCGATGACGTCATCGCGCGGGCGCCGTATGCGTTCCAGCATGGAATGCACTACGGCGCTGGGAGGAGTGCCTGTTACACAGACTTGATGCACTACATTATCTTCAGGACACTCTCTAGCATCTCCTTTACTGAGACCCCTTCACTGACTCATCTAGCTGGGTTCAGCTTCCCTCTCTAAGCCCCTGGGTCAACCACTCAGGGTGGCACGGCCTCTTCCACAAAGGAGAGGGCAGCTGTCCCTCTCCCTCATGGACTCTGTTACCAGGCTCAACCTGGCTTTATATACAGTATCCCAACATACAATGTAGCACTTTTTCTCTGCCAATTGCCAAGGCTGTAACAAAGCATGTGCACTCACTTGTCAGGTTCCCTCCCACTGTCCAATATGCCTCCCTATTGGACCAGTGGGGGGCCAGTCAGAATAAGCTGGGCTGCACCTGAGTACAATGAGCAGACCTAACCAATAGATCCTGCTCCCTGGTATGCAGAGAACACTCTAATGCCCTGTACACACGATCGGAATTTCTGAACGTGATAAACTCAGACGGAATTCCAACTGTCCAAAACGCGGTGACGTACAACACATACGACGGCACTATAAAGGGGAAGTTCAAATCCAACGGCGCCACCCTTTGGGCTGCTTTTGCCGATTTTGTGTTACCACGTGTTTGTCAGCCTCGTGCTTTTCAGTCCATTACAGCATGACAAAGGTGCTATCTCCATTACGAACGCTAGTTTTACCAGAACGAGCGCCCCCGGCTCCTAATTTCTTCTGAGGCCGCGTACACACGATCGAACATGTCCGCTGAAACTGGTCCGCAGACCAGTTTCAGCGGACATGTTCGATCGTGTGTACGGCCTATCGGACCGTTTTCCAGCGGACACAAATTTCCAAACATGCTTGAAAACATGTCCGCTGGAAACCTGTCCGTCGGAAACCTGTCCGTCGGACAGGTTCGATGGTTAGTACACAAACCATCGGACCAAAATCCCCCGCATGCGCAGAATCAAGTCGACGTATGCTTGGAAGCATTGAACTTCGTTTTTTCATCACGTCGTTGTGTTCTACGTCACCGCGTTCTTGTCCGAGGGGATTTTGGTCCGATGGTGTGTACGCACATCAGACCAACAGACAATTCAGCCTTGTCTGATGAAAACGGTCCGTCGGACATGTTTCCTCGGACATGTCTGATCGTGTGTACAGGGCCTCAGAATCCATGTTTTTTTTTTCTCTGTCGGAGTTCCACACAGACGATCGGAATTTTCGATCGGATTTTTTTCCATCAGAAAAAAATAAAACATGTTCTATTTCTAAACTCAGATGTAAAAAGTCAGATAGGGCCCACACACGATTCAGATTGTGTGTACAAGGCATACGTTTTACCTGACCATCTTCCTGGTAAGCAGAAAGACCAAAAACTATACTTTCTTCTAGCACCTACCTAGGATGGTGCTACATACTGTATGTTGAGGACCTCAGCAGAACAAAAATAAATGGTCATCAATCAGAAAATGTTCAATAAAAGAGCCAAACTGACAAAATTGCACCTTGTGCACTTAAAGTGGAAGTAAACACTTTGTTTAAAGTTGTACCTACATTTAAGCCTATAATAAGTCTTACCTGTAGGTACAGTAAATAGCTCTTAAACCTGCATGGTTTAGGAGATATTCACACTGCATTCAGCCGGTGACATCACCAGTGCATGAGTTCTGAAGGGACGGTGAAACTGTGCTGCCCCTTCAGAGCTCTATGCCACGGTCCATGATGACAGCCGGAGGAAGCAAACCCAGAAGAAGGATTGGGTGAAGATGGATGCACCTGTCAGCACCGGAGGGCTTCGTTCTTAGGTATTTCATAATGTGTTAGTACTGTATGCGCTGCATTCTAGCCAGTGTTGTAAGTAACGGCGTTTAAATAAACGCCGTTACGTAACGATTGCCCGGCAAGGGGTAACTAGTAATCTACCTGATTACTTTTACCCCAGCGAGAGCGCCGTTGCCGTTACATTTGCTCCGTTACCTCGTTACTTACACCTCAGGGCCGGCGGGATGGCATTGACGGACCGGTTGTGATTGGGTGGGTGAGTGTCGTGACTCAGTGACTGACTGTGTCATCATCAATCATCATCACATGCAAAAAAATTATGATTGGTCGCCGGTGGGCATGTGACTCTCAGTGTGGGTGGCGCTGGCCTGGCACTGCCAGCGCCACCCACACTGAGAGAGTCACATGCCTGCCGGCGACCAATCATTAATTTTTTTGACATCGATGCATGTGATGATGATGATGAGTTGACAGACAGTCACCCACCCAATCACAGTGGCAGAAGTGGCTTCACTTGGCGCATGCGACGCGCCCCCTGGAGTCTCCGGGTCCCGCCCGCGGCCGTCTGCAGTCTGAGACGGTCAGACCCGCGTGAGGTGTGACACTCGCGTCGTGACTTCACTCGGCAACTGACTGAGCACAGTGAGCAGCAGAGCGTGTGAGCCCGCCGACGATCACACCCGACCCGAGTGACCCATCCCCCGCGGAGGCTCCGCTCCACCACGGACCTGAGTCCGGACCAAGGCCTCAGGCCTGAGGCCTAGCCAGAGTGGAACCGAACCAGGCAGCAAGTGAAGCACTGTGGCCCTGCCAGCAGACAGGAGGAGGTGAGGTGCACCGGGCAGCACCGTAATGCGCTCAGGTGGTCAGCACTCAGCAGTTGGTCACACGGTGTCGGTGTGACACACACATACACTGGTCCTTTTTTATACTTCATGAGCAGTTGTTCAAGTTGAAAAGACTGGGGAACTGTCTGTTGCTTAGACTCCAATTTTAACTGTAGTTAAATATAGGCTTAGTGACACTGACAGTCAGATAATAATTGGAGTAATTAGAGTACTAAGCTTACTTTACTTTACAATTAAAATCAGCAGTAGCCACTAGCCAGCCAGCAAGGCATTGTCAGACAGTCACTCTCAGCTCAGGCAGTAGCACAGTGTTCATATTTTGCCACGCCTTAGGCCTGGTGTGGCAAAATATGAACTTTGTGCTAGCCTACTGGCTGACACTGTGACTGCTGCTGCTGCTTGATTGTAATTGTAAAGCTTAAGGACTCCAATTATCTGTAAGCCTGCTATATATTTATAGACAGATAATTGGAGTATTTTAAGCTTTACAATTAGGCAATGTAATTTTTTTTTGAGGTAATATAATTCACCAATATTAACCTGTGTATCTTTCATGGATTATAGAGTTCCAGGCACAGGCAGTCACCTCACCACTCACCAGGCAACACTGTGGCCCTGCCCCTGCCCTGCGCAAGCCAGCAGACAGCAGCACGGACCGACCGACCGACTGTGGCCCCTGCGCAGCCAGCCACCAGCCAGGTCCCAGGTGAGGACGGAGCCGATTGGAACTGGGGGGGCGGCCTAGTCTAAGGCCGCCTTAGGCCTGGTGTGGCAAAATATGAACTTTGTGCTAGCCTACTGGCTGAGCTGACACTGTGGCTGCAGTGCTGCTTGATTGTAATTGTAAAGCTCAAGGACTCCAATTATCTGTCCATAAGCCTGTTATATATTTATAGACAGATAATTGGAGTATTTTAAGCTTTACAATTAGACAATGTAATTTTTTGAGGTGATATCATTCACCAATATTAACCTGTGTGTCTTTCATGAATTATAGGGTTCCAGGCAGTCACCTCACCAGACAACACTGTGGCCCTGCCCCTGCCCTGCGCAAGCCAGCAGACAGCAGCACCGACCGACCGACTGTGGTCCCTGCCCCCTGCGCAGCCACCAGCCACTCAGCCAGGTCCCAGGTGAGGAGCCGATTGGAACGGGGGGGGCGGCCTAGTCTAAGGCCGCATTAGGCCTGGCTTGTGGCGAAATATGAACTTTGTGCTACTGGCTGAGTCTGACTGATACTATACCAATAATATCATACAAACCAAACCTGGAAATCTAGAAAGGATTTTAAGGTGGACCAGTGGAGGACCAGTGGACCACATACAAAAAATAAAAAAATAAAAAAAAAGATATTGAGTACAGTGCTATGAGGCTCATGCCTTTCTTTTTCTAATGTTTGCTGCTAATTTTAATGCAAGCCTTTGTTAGAAGTTGCAGAATACTTCCATCGATAGGAAAAAATAGGATCCCAGCTGTAAAACAATGCTTAGAATATTGCGGTTTTGTCTTGTATTATATACTGCAACTTCTACCAAAGGCTTGCATTTAAATTAGCAGCAAACATTATTTAAAACAAGAGAGGCATGAGCCTCATAGTAGCACTAGCACTGTACTCAATATTTATTTTTTATTTTTTTGAATGTGGTCCACCTTTAAAATCCTTTCTAAATTTCTAGGTTTAAAAAAAAACATGCCCTGCAGTAGAAAAGTCACCCAAAGAAAAAAAGGCATATGAATGATAAACCTTAAATTCTATATCATAGTTGCCATGTATTTTAAAGAAGACACGCCCATTTTTTTTTTGCTTTTATTTAGGTGCACCCCAACCCCCCCAAAAAAAAAAATACAAGAGAGGAATCAAGGAGTCAGACTCAGATCACGGTCAGGTACCACCGTACCACACTGCCAGTACCCCCACCAGTGGAGTGCCACACCACCAGCCGTCAGCAACAATGGCGACGAGCTGGGGAAGATCAAAGTTAGCATTCTCAAACTGGAAGTACCGTGACTACTTCTCCTTGATTGAAATTAAAGGCAAGAATGTTTATGTAACATGCACGCTATGCTCAGGAAAAAAGACTTTGTCCACATCTTCTTCAAGCAACTCCAATCTTTTGAAGCACCTCACATCAACACATGCTAACGTGACACTTGTTGCTGCTGCTGCTAACCCAACCCCGAATTCAGCTAGCGGAGTAGCCGGACCGTCTCTCCTAAAACAAGCAACGCTCGATTTTTCTGGTCAACATCAGGTGACCAAGCCCGAGCTGAATACATTGATTGCAAGGTATGTTGTTGAAAACATGCTCCCCCTGTCCACTGTGGTGTCTGAGTCATTCAGAGCTATCCTTTCTAAAATACCACTACGAGGAGGAGGAAAGGGGGTTGCCCCATGCCGAAACACTTTTGCTAAATTCTTGGACAGTGAATACGAAAAAATGATGATTGAGCTCAAAAAAACATTTGAGGAATTACAGTACATTGCAACTACAGCAGACATCTGGACTTGCCACAATAAAAGTTACCTGGGTGTGACAGCACATTGGATCAATCCACATAACCTGGAAAGAGAGAAAGCAGCTCTTGCCTGCAGACGGTTTAAGGGGCATCATAGTCATGACGCCATAGCAGTTGAGCTTGACAATATACACTCAACATATGGGATAACACACAAAATCACAGCAACAGTGACTGATAATGGCTCAAATTTTGTAAAAGCATTTAAAAGGTACCAGCCACTTGAGGAAAGTGATTCTGAGGAAGACGAAGATGAGGTGACCTTTACAGACATTAATGATGCTCTACATGCAAGAGGTGATGATATTGATGGTGATGTGATCACTTTGCCCCCCCACAAGAGATGTGCATCACACACACTGAACCTGATTTCATGCACAGATGTAGACAAGTGGCTGCTGTCAAAATCTGCAACAAAGGCTGTTTATAGAAGTGCTACTGCCAAATGTACTGCCCTATGGAACAAGACTAGTCGATCAGCTTTGGCTACTGAAACAGTTGATGAGTTGGTGTCAAAAAAGCTGCTTGTACCTTGTACAACACGATGGAATTCCTTCTATGATGCCCTGGCTCGAATCTGTGAAATATCCATGGTAGACCTTAACACCATTTCCTCCAAATTAGGACTGCCAGCAATAACGGAAAGGGAACAACAGTTTTTAAAGGAGTACTGTATTGCGATGAAGCCCCTTACAGTTGCCTTGGATATACTTCAGGGAGAAGAGAATTGTTTTCATGGTACACTCCTACCAACAATTGAGACATTAATGTTAAAGACAGAAGCCCTTCAAAGTGGCCTGCAAATACTGAGGGACCTTCCTGACGCCATAGTCACAGTAAGAACTTAAATTTCATATTTTATTGTTTATTAAGTGAACATTGCTGTAGTACTCATAATACTAAATACAACTGCTACTAATTATGATTATTATTTCAGTCTATCAAAACCAGATTTGCTGATGTCCTGGGAAATGAAGAGGCTATACTTGCTGCCGTAACTCTTCCAAAATTCAAGCTTCGCTGGCTGCGGTCACAGGAGTTAAAGGATAAGGCTAAGGCAAGTTTGCTGGCAGAGTGCCGAAGAATTGTCCTTGAAGAACCACAACAAGGTAACAGCACATCTACACAACAACATCACACAGATTCAGCCAAAGAGAACGATTTCTTTTCCTTTGAAGAGGATGAGGAGGAAACAACCTCTTTAGCAGAAAACCAGGTGGCAGACTATATAAGATCTTCAGCACAAAATGTTGACTCTCTGTGTGGATTTTCTCTTATCAAGAAAATTTCGCTACGTTACAATGCTGCTACTCCATCTAGCGCACCTGTTGAGAGACTGTTCAGCCTGGGCAAGCTTGTCTTCTCTCCAAAGAGGAACAGACTGTCAGACCAAAAATTTGAAAAGCTTCTCCTATTACGTTACAACCACTGGTTTAGTTAGATGATGAGAGGAGTTCAGAGTTGGATAGTGTTCTGTTTATTGTGCACTGCAGTATTATACAGTTAATTGCACTAATTAATAAAGGCGAGAGTTTCCTTTGTCTCCTATAGTCCTATTAGTATAAGAAACTAAGGAAAATCTGGCCTTTAATTAATGCAATGATTTATCTATATCTGTATAATTGTTTGAAAAGAAACAAAGGAAAATCTGGCCATTAGTACAAATCTCTGTATCTCTGTAGCTGTATATTCAGCCTACTAGTGCACAATAAACAGAAGTTTTGTTAATGTACTGATTGAATAGTTAAGATTTGGATAGTGTTCTCCAACTCTTAACTATTCAGAATCAGTACAGTAACAAAACTTCCGTTTATTGTGCACTAGTAGGCTGAATATACAGCTACAGAGATTTGCACTAATGGCCAGGTTTTTCCTTTGTTTCTTTTAACACTATTATACAGATAATCGCACTAATTAAAGGCCAGATTTTTGTTTCTTTTTACCCTTGTTTACATTTGTGTGTCTTAATTTTGCACTTGAATTCTAGTTTAAATATTTTTTTATTTTTTATGTTTCTGTGCATACCATTCATATGATCTATGGCAGGCTGCGCCGCTGCAATCTATTGAATTGGGTTCAAATAAATACGAAATGTTCTGAAATACTGTATATAGTGTTTTTAATCTTCAATCAGTTAATATAAACATCTTTGATATTAAAGATGTTATAGAACGTAATTGTATTGTAGAATATAAAAAAAAAAATAATCAGTTACTTTTCCGAGTAACTAGTTACTTTGCCAATAAAGTAACTGAGTCACTAACTCACTTACTTTTTCGGGCAAGTAACTTGTAATTGTAACTAGTTACTTTTTTAAAGGAAGATGAACAACACTGATTCTAGCACATTATGCTTTTACCTTGTAGGGTTCAAAGAAAAAAAAATGGTGTGGTTTACTAACACTTTAAATAATATGTCAACCTAAAATTTCATATTCCTGATATGTGTTTGTTGTACCGTGTACTTGTATGAAAAAGTATCATGTTCTCTTTGTATTGCTTTCTTTGTGTGAAATCCCTGTTTCCCTGGTTGCTTTTCTATTACAAACTGACCACTCTAGGCAACAGAACACAGTGTGGCTGTGCTGGAACTCAGCCTGCTGAACAGTCATTTTCTGAGAAGACCAGTGTACTGCTGTTTCTCCACCATTGCCTCTCAATGCAGCTGAGAACAGAGGGTATGTTATCACTTGCCTAAAAAGGAACAAAAAAAGGTATTTACGTATAATGTTACGTATAATGGGCCAGATTCACGTACATCGGCGCATTTTTTGACTGGCGTAGCGCACCTCCTTTACGTTAGACCGCCGCAATGTAGCGGCGCAATCACCGTATTCTCGATTGATTTGCGCAGAAAATAGCGCCTGTGCAACGTAATTTCAGAGGCGTAAGGCGGAGTAATTCAAATTGGGAAGGACGTGGGCGTGTTACATTGAAATGAGCCGTGACCCCATGCAAATGAAGGGCCAGCCAGATCGCGCATGCGCACATGAAGCAGACCATGGTCAGCTCCTCTGTGCGCATGCTCACAACTCGGGAACGGCGCAATCAGTGAAATTGGAAGTGGTCCCGGGCAACTTTGTGAACTACGCAGACGGCATAAATAGACAGACACAAACGCACTTCCTTTGCAAAAGTACATCCCTTTGTATCCCTCCCTATACAGCAAGGTGCTTTTGTTCTGTTGTTTCTTAGCGTTTGTTTGTTTGTTTGTTTGTTTATTTGTGACGTGTCTTTGAGATATTTGGGAACTGTTTTCAGAGTGATTTTTGTCTTTTATGTGTTTTCTTTGTTGTTTTTTGTTTAAATTATATTTTTTCTAGGCATTTTTTATTTTTGCTGGTCAATTTATTTATTTTTGGTTCTGTTTGTGTATGATTTAGGAATGTGAGGGTGACATTCCTGCCGGAAAAGGGGTGTCACCCTCATTTGTGGTGGAGAAGTGATCCCTAGGTCCGTGTGAATGGTGTATGAATGTACAGTGACATAATTGGAGCCGTGGCGTGGCGTTGCTGCTCACAAGTCCTGCATGGTGGGCTTGTGCCAATCCAATTAGATGAGGATGTGATGTGTCTGTGCTAGGGACCACAGTGGTGTGCATGCATGCATTCTCATTGTGCTATGATTAACGTGTGTGTTTAACGTGCAAAGATGCCTAATGTGAGCTGGATCCTGGCTCCTCTTTCCTCAGAAGACGGGGTAGCCTTGGTTAGGGGGGTTCCGGATAGGAGTCATGAGATGGGGTCCCAGTGCATATGCAGAGTCACCCTGAAGGGATAAGACAGGAGGATGTTAGTAGTGCATGTGCCCCTTGTGATTTCAGCATCATGGGGGGGGGGGGGCAGTCATGCCTGCCACCCATGTCACTCACCAACCAGCCAGCTGTCCCCATACATGTTCTGTTCGAAATCTGTGGGGATGGGGCTATGATTGTAGCTGTCATGGGTGTCATGGGTGGTGTCATGTGTTGGGCTCCTGCAGGGTTGTGGTTAATTCCAGGATGGCATGAGGGGTGAATCTGAAGATGCGAGACACCTCAGAATCACTCATGCTAAATATGTCTATGCGTGTGTGATATATCAAGTGAAGAGTGAGGAGCTTGTATCAGATTAGATTATTATATCCATCAAGGTTTAAAAGGGCTATTGAAAGATAGTGAGACCGTGTTTGTAATTTGTATGTATGTTATGTATTGATGTATATATGTATGTATATTTTTTGTAAAAATGTTTCTTAAAGCAAAGACATTTTTTTTTGTAAAAAAAAAAAAAAAAACCTCTCCCGTGCCCTCCTCCGTGCCCTCCTTCGTGCCCTCCTCCTTCTTTGCTCATCTAAAGTCAGTAGTATAGCTATGAGCATGGATGCCACTGGCATGTTGGCATACAGATTATTGTGCAACACGTGTGACTGCTCAGCTCCTCACTAACAGTGTTGCTTTATCTGACATGTAGACGAATTGTCTAATTTTATACCACCTTTTATATGGTCTAATTTTAGACAGGCCGTGCAGCTGTTGCGCACAGCGCGTAGCCTGTGCTGCACCAACGTTCTTTTGTGGATCCCCGTAACTCCCTCATTAGCATATTTGAATAGCAAATCAATGGTGTGTCTAGCGCAGTTTTACGCGGACGAATGCGCCTGTCTATCGAAATTACGCCGGACAAAAAAAAGTAGATTTCTTGCGTATCTCGTTTTGGGGATGCGGCGCATCAAAACGCATGCGCAAATTTAAACTTACTTACTTCTATCATAAACTGAATGAGTTGTTTTACAAGATGAAGGTTTACATATACTTTAAAGGTACAGGGTGGCTGGTTATGTTACATTGTATAATCATACATAACGCTATGGCATAAAAATAGTACAAGAACAGTAACATATATTAACTGTTGGCATATAATGTCCGGTGAAACATCTATTTAAAAAATTAGCTGCGAAGAATCTCAGAGGATTTCGTTAAGGGGGGGGGGGGGTGTCAGGAATAGGAATAGGGGAAGGGGGATCCAGCCCAAGGTGTAACAGGTGTGCAGCTGGAACTATCCTAGGCCCACACCAATATGTTCCTATCGCTACCAGTATTCATAAGGTTAGGATACAGTAAGACCCCTTTCACACTGAAGCGTTCTTACAGCGTTTTAGCGTTAAAAATATCGCTATTAAAACGCTCATAAAACGCTGTCCATGCATCTCAATGGACCTTTTCACACTGAGTCCTTCAAACAGCATCTTTGGAGCAGCTTTTGGGCGATGAAAAAAAAACGCTCCAAAAACGCCCCTCTCCATTGAAATGAATTAAAAGCGCTGTAAAAACACCTTACCCTTTCACACTGAGGCGTTACACTGGCGGGACGTTGAGAAAAGTCCTGCAAGCAGCATCTTTGGAGCAGCTTTTGGGCGCTGAAACAAACGCTCCAAAAACGCCCCTCTCCATTGAAATGTATTTATAGACTTCTAAAGCAGTTTATATTTAGCATTAAAATTCTTCCCAATAAAAACAATTTTTGGTCTGGTTAGAAGTCTTGCCGTGAGAGCCGGGGTGAGGTCCTCCATATCTTGGCGTTCAATCGCTATTTCCAGGACCTAGGGTTAAAAGCCTTGGCAGCATTAAGTGAATTAACAAAGATTGCTTATATCTTTTTCGGGACATGGGTGTAAGATTGAGGAGTACGGCCTCCGGTTTATCAGACAAGGAAAAACTTGCTGAATACAGTATCTCCAGAAGGATTTTAGTGTAGGACAGTCTCAAAAAATATGTAAAGTAAAAACACATTTAATACACAGCATCCAATCAGATGCCAGCTTTTAAAAAACCTAAAAGAAGGACCCATACATAATGATATAATAAAATGTTGCCAACAACAACTGTCCAGAGTGCCTTTTAATATGTATTAGATTAATATGCATACAGTACAAATTACCCAGCATTAAAATCTTCTAAGGGGGAACCCTCGCAGACATCATTTTGTGAGCCTGCTATTTCTTCTCCAAGAAATGCTAACTCTCTGGCTGCCATCCTTATCTATTGGCTTCAGCACTTTACCAGTTCAGGAGTAGACTAGACACTTCACTCCAACCCATCTAGCTGGATGCCTGTTCCACGCATAGGCATGTACAGGGGGTGCCTAATTACTATGTGTGGTGCCGCTTCCCCCATATTGCCCGCCCCCCCCCCCTGCCCTGCTCTCCTCTACCCCCCAGCTGCTGTGGGGGATGTTTCAGGATGGAGAATGGGGGAAAGGGCAAGTAAATATGTAATTTACCATCACCTTCCTTTTCTAAATGAACACAGTCAACACATTCACTCACTGTGTCCATTCATAAACGAAGCATGGTAAACAGTTTAATATGCTTCAGTTTGTGAATGAACAGGAAGCCACTCAGCACAGAGCACTTCCCATCTATTCACTGTCCTATGCAGCTGAAGCCGCAGAGAAAGGCATGTGTGTTTGAGCTTTGGGGTGCACACCCTCATGGTTCCACGCACACCTATGGTTCTACGATATTGGTTCATAAAGCCAGAGGCAGCCAGGCAGCTAGCATTTTTAAAAGGTAGATCACGACAGCTTTATTTCACTACTGAACTCCTACAAAACGAAATATTGCTACTTTTTTTTTCTTCTAGCAAACAGCAGATGACTTAACTGCACATTAGCTATTCTCTAGCTTGGGGCAAATCTACTTATGATTAATCACTGGGGGGAAAAAGGCGTCCTGTTCTCCATTGTTTTCCTGCTTGAAATGCAGCCTGACAATTCAGGCAGCTCAGGACTGTGGAGCTGTGGATGAGTTAAATCCCCAGGGCTGAGTGTGTTACTAAGTATTGCTGTGACACATTGTAGTAATCTGCACGTCGGGTATTATGGTAATCAATACACAGTTCATGCTGTCGGTTTTGCTTGTGCTTTAGTGGATGATGTCAGAGTGACAGGGAACCAATCAGGGCCCAGGTTATATATAGCTCATATATAAAAGACTGCCTTGCCTGTAGTATGTGTCAGTGCAGGTAGAGCTGTGCTGGGCTGTGTACACTCCTACCTACACGGACAGGGCAAGGCTCCAACTTTCTTTCAGGACAGGGGAAGAATGTTCTCAAGAAACACTCGCTCACCGGTGACGTCCTCTCTTTATAGGCACTTCATAAAAACAATAAACACAAAACAAATAATGCAACTCAGTGATGGCGAAACAATTTGCTCACTGAAAGCTTATATTCAAAGACATTCTGTTATTTCTTTTATTCTTCCTTCTGTCACCATAACATTGATCAGAGCTAGGACTGGAAACCTATAGGTGAGTCACCTACAGCAGTGGTCATCAACCTTGTCATGCAGGGCTCACTAACAGGCCAGGTTTGCAAGATAACTGAAATAAATCACAGGTGATATTTGCTGCTCAGTGATTGCAGTATTCTAGTCTGCATCTCCCCGAGGTAATACATAAAATCTGGCCTGTTAGTGGGCCCTGAGGATAGGGTTGATGACCACTGACCTACAGGACAGAGTGCACGCTGATGATTTTTAGTAGGCTACTAAAATTGCTAATGATTAATCACTAGTAGAAGTGACTAGGGCAGCCATCAGAAATTTTGGGGCCCCTTACACAGAGCCCCCAGGGCCTGACCACCAACATTCCCCAGGGCCCGCCCACTGGCCATCACACCAAGTCCTTCGATGCACCCACTATTATTATATTACTCTTATCACAATGTATCCCCATCCCCGCCCAGAATCATCCATCCCTTTCCACAATGTATCCCCATTCCTGCCCATCATCATCCATCCCTTTCCACAATGAATCCCCATCCCCGTCCAGAATTATCTGTATGCCTTTCCACAATGTATCCCCATCACCATGGGGATACATTGTGGAGAGTGATGGATGATTCTGGGCGGGGATACATTGTGGAGAGGTGTGGATGATTCTGGGTGGGGAAACATTGTGGAGAGGGATATATGATTCTGGGTGGGGATACATTGTCGCGAGGGATGGATGATTCTGGGTAGGGATACATTGTGGAGAGGGATGGATGATTCTGGGTAGGGATACATTGTGGAGAGGGATCGATGATTCTGGGTGGGGATACATTGTGGAGAAGGATGGATGATTCTGGGGGGGATACATTGAGGCAAAGGATGGATGATTCTGGGCGGGGATACATTGTGGAGAAGGATGGATGATTCTGGGCGGGGATACATTATGGAGAGGGATGGATGATTCTGGGCGGGGATACATTGTGGAGAGCGATGGATGATTCTGGGCGGGGATACATTGTGGAGAGGGATGGATGATTCTGGGCGGGGATAAATTGTGGAGAGGAATGGATGATTCTGGGCGGGGGTGAGGATGATAGAGTTACATTGTGAAAATGGATGAGGATGATTCTGGGTGGGGATGAGAGTTACTTTGTGAAGAGCCTCTCCACAATGTAATTCTCGTCCCCACCCAAAATCATCCTCATCATCCATTTTCACTGGTCCACTCCAATCTACAGCACAGCAGCATGCCACTGCACGCTGGTGACTTCCCCTCCACGCTGCTCTCTCACATTTGCATGCACCTGAGAGGGCTAGGTCCACTCCCACCACTGACGGGGCTGACCACACCTCCTCCCTGAGTATCGCCTCATCCAATCACAATACTAGAAACCAGTAAGTAACCTAGCAGCAGTAAGCTCCACCTCAGCAGTCAAGGAAGCATAGCAAGTGCTGGATCTCTTTGGGGGGGGGGGGGGGGCGACACAGGGAGGAGGAATCAGGCGGCGACTTGTGACTTGTGTTTTTGTCATTCTCTGTTGCAGGTGCCGTGTGGGCCAACGGCTGCCTGCTGTGCTAACCGTTTCATTCATTATCCTACTGTATGGGGGTGCGGGCCCACCAGGCCTCTTGGGATGCTTGGGCCCCTTACAAGTGTATTGCCTGTACCCCCCTGATGGTGGCCTAAGAAACTACTAATTTATGTGCATATGGTGCAGATGACTCCCCATGGAACACAAGTTGCATGTATTAACAGTTAGCTGCACACATTTTATGATCATTATCAGTTTATTGTTACTGCCAGGGAATTTCTTCTCAGAGAATAGGTGCAAGAACTCTCCATTTCCAAATCGGCCCTTGTATCTGCCCCTACCCACCTTGGAGTACAATTCCTTGGTCCCACTTCCTACCCACTTTTTAGGACCATTCCTTTTAGAGAATACAGAAGAACATAACATTTGTGGAACTAAGTTGTATTGAACTTGTTAAAAGGTAAGTTCACCTTTACAGAAAATATGTAAGGTTAACTTGCACTGGACCCCCTTCCTCATCCCACCCGGTCCTGCTGTACCTGGAGTCCCACGATCACCTGCTGTGAGACATCGGATCACCGCTTTATCGGTCCGGGGATTCGAAATCTCAGTGGCCTTATCACCTACGTACCTCTCTGCATGTATGGATAGGAAACATTAAAATTGGTTGGCACTGACTGACACATGGACAGTGCTGACCAATCAGAACCCGCCTAGCCCGTCCTGTCAGCGCTGGAGAAAAAGAGAAAAAACTGCAGGGATTTCAAATTCCAAGACCAGTAAATCAGCGATCCGTGGGACTCCAGGTCAGCAAGACCGGGGGGGTACAGAAGGGGGTCCAGTTTAAGTTCACCTTAAAGGTGAACTTACACTTTAATTAGAACAAGAACAACAGTAAAGTAGATCACCATGCAACCAAGAACAATATTCCCCTAGCAACAATAGACCACTCATAACAAACTTCATCCCCAGCAACAATAGAACCCCAGCAGCAACACCAGATCTGATCTTTTTATCAGACCCTCCTACTTTCAGGTATCACTGGGTATTGTAGTTGGTTTCCCTGTGATGGCCATGGTTCAGATACTCCTCCAGACTACATCTCCCAGATTGCAACAGCTGAAAGTCAGTCCGAAGCTGAAAAAAACATACTTGCTACTGGCCTCTTGTGGAAGAAAAAGAGCTCTGCAGTCAGTAACATTACCTCCTGCTGACATGCAGCAATCCTTCATCACCCTAATCCCTAAGCCCGACAAGGACCCCTCATCATGCGCCAGCAATAGACCCATAGCCCTATTAAATTCTGAACTCAAAATCTTCACAAAAATCCTTTTACTCTGCCTGAAGACGATACTACCCTCCCTGATCCATAGGGATCAGGTAGGTTTCGTTCCCCTTCGCCAAGCAGGAGACAACACGAGAAAGGTCATAGACCTCATCGATGTGGCTAACAGGGATGGCTTAGAATCCTTGCTCTTGAGCCTGGACACGGAAAAGGCATTTGACCGTCTTGGCCTTTTATGCTCGCCACCTTACGCCATATGGGGTTCAGAGGACCTTTTCTGTGGGCAGTACAACACCTCTACACCGACCCAGTCTCACAGGTAAAAACCCCATTCGCCACCTCGTCCACCTTCCCAATCACCAACGGTACCCTTCAAGGGTTTTCGCGCCCCCCCCCCTGCTCTTTGCCCTATGTGTCGAACCCCTGGCAGCGACTATTCGGGGCAATCCGAATATTCGGGGCATACCAGTTAGAGGAAAGGAGTTTAAAATATCCCTGTTCGCTGACGACATCATCCTCACCCTGACCCAACCCCTGGTTTCCCTACCCAACCTACACGCTGAACTCGACAGATATGGTGTGTTTTTATCAAACAAAACGTATACGTCCAAATCAATGGCCCTCCCGTTCAACATCCCTGAGAACTTCTCCATCTACAGTCCAAATTCCTTTACAACTGGGAAAGTACCTCCTTAAAATACCTCACCCCATCCTTTTCTTCCCTATACCAGGCCAACTTCCCCAGGTCAATCAGGGAGCTGGTCCAAAAATGGAAGACCAACCAAATACCTTTTCTAGGCCGGATTGCATCTATCAAAATGGTCATCCTCCCTAAACTTCTGTACCTATTCCCCTCCCCATCCCCGTCCCCTTACGCCCACCTGCGTACACTGCAAGCTGACCTCTTGCGTTATGTGTGGAACCACAAGCGACACCGGATCCCACGCTCGGTCATGGTGGTGTCGCGCACTGAGGGGGGCCTGGCGTTTCCCGATTTGGTCAAATACTACCAAGAAGCCCAGCTGTGAGTGATAGTTTCCTGGTTCCCCCAAAGATCGTACAATAAATGGACGGAGATAAAAAAAAAATTGTCAGGCACCTGTACACCCTAATAGTCTTCTCTGGAATGAACCTGGGCGCTTGCTGTGGTCTATGTGACAGCTCCAACATTTATGGCTAAAGCTGTCCCATGATTGCAAACGTTAATTCGAAACCTCACTGATGACCTTCTTCCTCTGCAATCCCAAAGTGCCAATGAGTCTCACCCACTAGATGTCGTGGCCCTGGGCCTCGCGGAACCTTTTCCATTTTGGGCACCTGGCCGGTTCTCACAGGGGTGACTTGGGATCTGACTTGAAGTCACCCTAAGTTGCCCGACATTAGAAATTCAATGGAAGTGAATGGGAGCCGTCTTAATGTACACTAGTGAAGTCGCTCCGACTTCAGAAAAGGTTCCTGTACTACTTCAATCCGACTTCTAGGCGACTTGTATCCATTGATTTCACAAGAAGTCGCCTCCAAAGTCGGATCACTGTCTTGACTGAAGCGACTTTCCAGGAAGTGAAAATAATTTTTATGGGCAAACCCCTCCCTCCCACAGAGAAAATTATTATTTGATTGGCCACTGGCTTTGTCGCCTGTCCTGGAGGTGATTTGAGTCACATTGTAAGTCGTCGCAAGTCGCGCTGCTGTTCACGCTCAAGTCGTTTCCAAGTTGCCTGTGAAAGTCGTGTTGGAAGTTGTGTTGTCCCAGTGTGAATCGGCTCCTACAGGTCTATTTCCTGAAAAGTAGCCACTATAAAAAATAGAAAACGCTGTCACCTGCCAGCATGTAGAGAATGGCCCTTGCTCTGTGTGTGTGTGGAAGCAGTGGTCTCTCTAATGCAGTGTTTTTCAACTCCAGTCCTCAAGGCACACCAACAGGTCAAGTTTTCAGGATTTCCCTCAGATGAAATGGCTGTGGTGATTACTAAGGCAGTGAAACTGATCAAATCACCTGTGCAAAATAATGGAAAGACTGAAAACATGACCTGTTGGTGTGCCTTGAGGACTGGAGTTGAAAAACACTGCTCTAATGCCTTATTCACAAGGGCATACCTAACCTACACCCATGCCCAGGGCTATCTTAGCCCACAGGGCATGCACAGGTGTTCCATGCATCTGCTTGCAGGCAGTCTGGTTCATGTTTGTTGGGATGCATGGACACAGACGCTGGTCCCAATTTCACAGTTGTGCGGGAACATTTTCCTGAATGCACACTGTCTGTGTCTCCAGGGACAAGCATCCACATTGCTATCAAATTTGGACCAGCAGCTGTGTTGGTGCAGCTGTTGCATCCCAATAGATATGAATAGGACTGCTTGCACATGGATGCTCAGAGCACTTGTGCAGACCTCACGGGTGAAGACAACCCTTTGCACAGGTGCTTGAATGGGTATGGCACTGTGAATAAGGCCTAAACTGTAAAGGCTCATTCACACCAATGCATTGCAGTAACCACATTTGTTAACATGCATGAAAATAGTTAGTTGATAACACGTGTGAAAATAGTTAGTTGTTAACACATGTGAAATACACCATACATGGGTTAGTGAGTTGCCATTCATTTTCATTGTGCGCTGCTACCAGAAATGGTGGGGCTCTGATTTCCGGGCCATTGTGGTGTCTTGCCAGATCATTCACATGAATGCACTAGCTTAAACAATGCACATTAGTGCTAAACATAACACTTTAATGTGTATTTCTTACATGCACTGCAATAGATTGCTTTGCTTTGGTGCGAATGAAGCTTAAGTATTTGCATGCTGCACTTCTAATGCCGTGTACACACAACCTTTTTTAATGTTCTAGAAAAAAACAAAGTTTTTTTCGACGCAATTCTTGTCAAGCCTGCCTTGCATACAGACGATCGTGAAAAAAAAAAGCTTGAGCAAAGCGTGGTGATGTACAACACGTACAACGGCACTATAAAGGGGAAGTTCCATTCAGATGGCGCTACCCTTTGGGCTGCTTTTGCTGATTTTGTGTTAGTAAAAGTTTGGTGAGAGATGATTTGCGCTTCTCAGTCTTCGTGCTCTTCAGTCTGTTACAGCTTGATGAATGTGCTATCTCCATTACAAACGCTAGTTTTACCAAAACAAGTGCTCCCGTCTCATAACTTGCTTCTGAGCATGCACATTTTTTTTTTCGACGCGACAAATTAGAGAACAATGGAAAAGAGCACCGCTCCAAGCCCTGCGACCTATGCTGTGCTCCCGCCCTGTAGTACTGACAGGTGCAAACTCTGCCCTAATCCGTGGAAAAAAAAGAAATTGTCCTGGACTGCCGCACTCTGAACGGGTATGCACAGGTGTTCCATGCATCTGCTTGCAGGCAGTCTGGTTCATATTTGTTGGGATGCATGGACACAGCCGCTGGTCCCAATTTCACAGTTGTGCGAGAACGTATTCCTGAACGCACACTGTCTATGTCCAGGGACAAGCATCCACATTGCTATCAAATTTGGACCAGCAGCTGTGTTGGTGCAGCTGTTGCATGCCAATAGAATAGGACTGCTTGCACAAGGATGCTCAGAGCACTTGTGCAGACCTCACGGGTGAAGACAACCATTTGCACAGGTGCTCAAATGTGTATGGCACTGTGAATGAGGCCTAAACTGTAAAGGCTCATTCACAACAATGCATTGCAGTAACCACACAACCCAGCTATGACTAAGCATCTATCCATGATGTGAAACATGTTAGCTTTTTTGTCCCCTATGTACACTTTCTACCTCTGATTGCAGTGTTGCATGAATTTTTGGATGTTATACAGCTTTGGATTTTATCCTTTGTTCATTTTGTTTCAATAAATCGCCTATGAGAGTGCAGCAGTCCAGAAACATTTCTTTTTTTTCCGCAACAAATTAGAGCATGTTCTAAATTTTTAATGCCCATTTTACACCTCATGAAAAATGCTCTTGAGCCCACACACCATCGTTTTTAATGACCATTTTAAAAAATTTCAATTTTCACATAATGAAAAGCGGTCGTGTATACGCGGCATAAGAGTTTAGATCAGTTAAACTTAAATGGTAGGCTTTTATTTACAAATCATATAAATCTGGATGTTTTCTTTCCGATAACTTGCAATAGAACAAGCTGCCTTTCAGTCATGTTTAGAAGAAGGTTTGTGTTAAGCTGTGACTACTGTTTAATCATGAACAAGGAGTTACCACATTGCATGTTAAGATTGCACTGTTTTCTGAATGAGTGTACCTTGGATGACATACCTTCAATGAAGTGCTACCTTATGTAAACAGAAGATAATATAAAAAGTATGTCACTATGTTCTTCTATCAAATGTATATTCAAAACAAAAATGATGTCATCTGGTGTTATCATTCTGTAAATTGCACAGGACCTTTCCCTGGTAACCTATGCGGCACCACCCTAACATATGTACTGTAGGGTGACCAGACGTCCCCGATTTCCGGGGACAGTCCCCTGATTGAGGACTCTGTCCCCGGTCCGTGTCTGTCCCCGGATCTGTCCCCGGATTTAGGGGGGTGCCTATACTTCTGCTGACAGCCTAGCCCAAGCAGGACATGCAGCAATGAAAATATCTATCCAGCCTGGTTTAGATTGGTGGGCAAGCCAGGAGCGAATGGCCAGAAGTGACACTGACAGTGAGTGGACCTGTCAAGTCCAGGGTCTGATGTCGGGATGGGCGGGGCCGATATTTGCGGAGCTCCGCCCCCTCTGTCAGACAGCCCGTGCACAGACAAATAGCCTGTGTTTAAGCATTGGCGGGCTGGGAGGAAGGTGACAGGGAGCAAGACCATTTGTAACTAGAGTATATGTGTCCACAACGGTGTATAATTCAGGTTTATTATACACCGCTGTGGGTACATATACACTAGTTACAAATGTTCCTGCCCTCTGCCACCTTTCTCCCCGCCCACCAATGCATAAACACAGGCTATTTGTTTGTGCACGGGCTGTCTGAAGAAGGGGGCGGAGCTCCGCATATTGGCCCCGCCCATCCCGACATCAGAGGTTGGCCAATACAGCTCCAATCACTCTCACTACTCAGGCAGGCTTTGGGCACAAATCGGAAACCCTGGGGGGTGTCTTGGATGTCCAAATTAGAAACATGTCTGTCCAGCATCCTTTCCTGGGGAGCTACTGACCTCCCCTACAGAACAACACCGACCAGCTGTACCCACCAATCACTGCACCCAGGCATAACACATCCTGAAGAGAGAAGGGGGAGCAGTGCAGTCACCAAGCAGAGACACAACCTCTGAAGACAGGTTTGCTCACTCTTCTATCAAAACTCCATCTTAACTATCTCCACCAAGTCCTCAGGATCTCTGGAGCACACACAGATTGCATGCTGCATACCTTGGCATCCCCTCCCCCTCAGACACTGTAAGTAAGGCTACTCAGCTACCTACAACTTCTTTTTGTTAACTAATAATGTACCAGAACAGTCTTTGGGCCCCTTTCACACAGACCAGTGAAGGTGCGGTGGCGGTATAGTGGTGCGATCTTTAGCGCCACTATACTGTCGTATTTACCGTCATATTCGGCCGCTAGTGGTGCAGTTTTAACCCCCGCAAGCGGTCGAAAAAGGGTTAGCACCGCCGGCACTGGCAGAGTTCCGCCAAATTTTTGTCTTTTAAAAGTCAGCAGCTACAAATACTGCAGCTGCTGACTTTTAAACTAAGGACACTTCCCTGTCCATCGCGCCCGCAATATCAGCACCCAAAGCCAACCTGTCTCTCGGGTGCGCCATCTTCGGTAAGGGAATCAAGAAGTGAAGCCCTGCAGCTTCACTTCCTGGTTCCCTACTGCACATGCACATGTCGCACTGCACAATCGGAATGGTCCCTGCTGTCTTCTTGGACCCGTGTGACTCACAGAACACAGCGGGCGGGAGTGGCGTAGATAACCGCAGATAATGTGGCTATCTTTGCCCAGAAGTTTGTTCTGCACTCCTATGACTGAAGTCCGCTGTCGGCTGATTATAACAGAGCTGGTACAGACTCTAGGAAGATTAAAGTCGCGATCCACCCAGATGCCTCACCAGCAGCTGGCTCAGCCTCTCAGTGTTCTGCCAAGAACCTGAGCCCCACCCCCTCCACAGCCCAGCGCTCCAGTGAGCATTGGAGGGACAGAGCAGACAGTCACAGATCTCTGCTCAGAGCAAAGGGAAGAACTGAGTGTTCAGCGGTGTCTGATCACTCAGTTCTTAGTGTGGAGACAGCAGGTGATATATGCAGTATCAGAGGGATGCCACATCGACCTAAGTATGTTTGTTTGTTTTTTTTTTTTCCTATAATTCCTGTTTTTTTGTAAGTAATGTACTCCCAAACCTTGCACTCTGTACAACGCACTCCTGAATTTTTCACTCTGTATGTAATGCATGCCTGAACCTTGCACTCTGTACGCAGCAACCCCCTGAGCCCTGCACTCTGTACGCAGCATCCCCCTGAGCCCTGCACTCTGTACGCAGCATCCCCCTGAGCCCTGCACTCTGTACGCAGCATCCCCCTGAGCCCTGCACTCTGTACGCAGCATCCCCCTGAGCCCTGCACTCTGTACGCAGCATCCCCCTGAGCCCTGCACTCTGTACGTAGCACCCCCTTGAGCCCTGCACTCTGTACGTAGCACCCCCCTGAGCCCTGCATGTAGCACCCCCTGAGCCCTGCACTCTGTATGTAGCATCCCCCTGAGCCCTGCACTTTGTATGTAGCATCCCCCTGAGCCCTGCACTTTGTATGTAGCATCCTTCTGAGCCCCGCAGCCTGCACGTAGCATCCCCCTGAATCCTGCATGTAGCATCCCCCTGCATGTTGCATCTTCCTTAGCTCTGCACGAATCATCCTTTTGAGCCCTGCTCATAGCATCCCCCTGAGTCCTGCAAATAGCATCCTCCTGAGCCCTGCACCCTGCACATAGAATCCTCTTGCACCCTGCACGTAGCATCCTCCTGAGCCCTGCACCCTGCACATAGAATCCTTTTGCACCCTGCACTTAGCATCCTTTTGAGCCCTGCACCCTGCACGTAGCATCATCCTGAGCCCTGCACAAATCATCCTCCTGAGCCCTGCACCCTGCACTTAGCAACCTCCTGAGCCCTCCATGTAGCATCCTCCTGAGCACTGCACCCTGCACGTAGCATCCTCCTGAGCCCCCCATGTAGCATCCTCCTGAGCCCTAAACCCTGCACGTAGCATCCTCCTGAGCCCTGCACATAGAATCCTCTTGCACCCTGCACGTAGCATCCCCCTAAACCCTGCACCTAGCATCCCCCTGAACCCTGCACGTACCACCAGCATACAGGGGGTACACTGACCACCAGCATACATGGCCAGTGGTTACCAGTATAGAGAAGTAGTATAGAGAAGACATAACAAATCGAGTAAAACCACAGCTAATCAACAAAAAAAATCTCAAAAGCAATACGAGAATCTTATTAGCTGGTTCCCTTATCTAACACAAATCAATAAAAAGCAAGAAATGCAGCGCTCCCCTACACTGCATCTATTAAAGTATACAAATGGATTTATAAGTGCGATGGTAACACCTATAAATGAATATCCAAAGCAAATCAACCAATGTATTGTAATATGACTATAGTATCACTGGTGTCACCCCCATTTGCAAAAATATTTTGAGAAATTGCAGAGCTTTAATGTGCAAATAATGGTGTAACCCCCCCCCCCCCCTATATATAATTATAATAACAGAGATGCAATTCAAGCAGTGTATTAGAACATAGTAGTGATGGTGTCACCCTCTCTGAAAAAGGTAAGAATTATTGTAGAGCTGCAATGTGCAAATCGTGATGAAACCCCCCGATATATAATCAAAATAAAATGTACAATTGATGTACAGGGGGATAGGGGGCTTCACTACGATTTGCACATTGCAGCTCTACAATAATTCTTACCTTTTTCAGAGAGGGTGACACCATCACTACTATGTTCTAATACACTGCTTGATTTGCATCTCTGTTATTATAATTATATATAGGGGGGGTTACATCATTATTTGTACATTGAAGCTCTGCAATTTCTCAAAATATTTTTGCAGGGGAATGATACCATCACTACTATATTGCAATACATTGGTTGATTTGCACTGGATATTACTTTATAGCTGTTACCATTGCACTTATAAGTCCATTTTTAGAATTGTATAAAGGAAGTGTAGAGTTGTGTTGCATTTTTTGGATTTTTATTGGTATATGGAGGCCAGGATATACTGATCACCATTGTACGCCATGAAGAATCCTCCACTTTCTGACTGCAGCAACTTGCTGGCCACGCCCACAGGTAGCACACCACATTAGCGCCCTCACTTTTACCACAAGCACCACCATAGCACCTCCAAAAAAATTGTCTGGAGCCGCCCCTGCCCAGATTGGATTTTAGTTTAGCTGCCTCATCCCTCCAAGATTTTTCTCTAGCTTATCTTCTTAACATTTAGTAGTCATATCCCCAAAAATTCTAAGAAGTATTTTTTTTTTTTATCTCGTGGAGGAAGTGTGAGAAACAACATGTATATCATAGAATCATTCCACAAACACATACACTGCATATATCAATTTAGGAAAATATGCTTATAGAATAGTTTACCTTTTGCCAATACGTTTTTTTTTTTTAAATGTCCCCGGATTTCATTTTAAAAATCTGGTCACCTTAATGTACTGCCCTGCATTATATCATAGAAAGATATGAAAGTAAATAGATTATTAACACTGACTAATCACTGAGACACAACAACAAAATAAACATACGTGTGAGGTAGCTCACCATATAAAAAATTAAAGGTTCATTAGAAGGAATATGGTGGGAAGCGTGGCCTAGAAATGGAGGAGCTGGGTTCTCCTAAATTGGTCCTAATTACTTTACAGAATCAGCTCATCTGTTCTCATCTTTAGAGGAAACCCCAAAAACCTCAGTCCACCTCCAAACAGGGCCATCTTAATAGCATCTTGGGCCCCTGGGCAAAGTAATGCTCTGAGGCCCCTACAATGATGACAGTGCAGGTAAACAAACATCAAGTAGGTAGGAGGCAGACTGCCTCCCCTGCGTATATATCACTCTCAGTGCTATCATGGGGCCCCCAATTTCAGGGCAGTGTGAATAATGGGGTTGGATAGGAGGAGTTCGCGGGCATGGACAGCCGCTATTTTCAGACAGCGCTCCAAGGAGCGACCAGCCAAGTAACTCACTTATCTTCGTGTTACGCACCCCGCCGGAGAGCTCTAACTGCCTCCCCTGAGGGCCTGGCCCTCCTTCCCCCTTGCTTTTTGGAGACTTTGCGTTCAGGTCTGAGCGTACAGCCTCAATCCCGACCTTGGAGGTTGTATATATCCTGGAAAGATTGTATTGATGTCTTAAGATATATATGTATATATATTGTACAGTCGTATGCTCTTCAATTTTTTTTTCTCTATACAGGTTTTTTTTTTGGACCCACCTGTAGCTGGCCAGCTAGAACCTGTCCTATGTAGCTAATATAACCTACATGTATACACAGCTAAACCTGCTAAGAACCTAATGTAGAGCACATGTTTATATGTGAGAGACAAAGGCAGAGTTATTCACTGTGATTTTGTGTTTGGATGTTATATAACAGTTGTATGTTGTGTTCACAGAAGCAAAAGAAAAAATATGCCTTTAAGAGTCATTTGTTTGTGTGGCAGCAGTAGGTAAGAAATAACAGTATAATTCATGCCAGAAAGCATAGAGTTAAGCTTTTGTGACTCATCAGAAGCCTTGGCCCAATCACAGCTAATCTCACATTGAGCAGAGTCTTGACCAGTCATAGCCAGCTTTACAATCACTCTGTCTGGGAGGTTCCTAATACTCCATGTGCTAGATTATTCATTCCACCACAGAGCACAACAGACACAAGGCCAGAGTAGTGTTGCTCACGAATATTCGCATTGCGAATATTCGCTACGAATATTGCATATTCGAGTATTCGGGAATAACACGAATATCGTGGCGAATATTTGCTATTTCGAATATTCAAATGTTTTCAATTTTTTTTTAGAACAGATCACATCCTAGAGATCCCCATCGACGTCTAAAAGCATTGCTGTTATGATTAAAGACCTTGGGCCGAGTAGCTGCAGCGCTCATTTTATATTGCCGAAAAATCGCAATGCGATTATTCGGCAATAGCGATATCGCGCGATTATTTTATATTGTAATATATCACGAATATTCTGAGCCAATCAGAGTGCTCCATTCCGCATTTCTCGAAATTTCGCAATTATTTTATATTGTAATATATCACGAATATTCTGAGCCAATCAGAGTGCTCCATTCCGCATTTCTCGAATATTCGCAATTATTTTATATTGTAATATATCACGAATATTCTGAGCCAATCAGAGTGCTCCATTCCGCATTTCTCGAATATTCGCAATTATTTTATATTGTAATATATCACGAATATTCTGAGCCAATCAGAGTGCTCCTTCCGCATTTCTCGAATATTCGCAATTATTGTGTATTGTAATATATCACGAATATTCTGAGCCAATCAGAGTGCTCCTTCCGCATTTGCCGAATATTCGCAATTATTGTGTATTGTAATATACCACGAATATTCTGAGCCAATCAGAGTGCTCCTTCCGCATTTCTCGAATATTCGCAATTATTTTGTATTGTAAAATATCACGAATATTCTGAGCCAATAGGAGTGCTCAATTCCGCATTTCTCGAAATTTCGCATTCGCAATCGCAATTCGCATTCGCATTCGCAATAGCGAAAATTCGCAATAATTTAATTTCCAAAAAATATCACGAATATTCGTATTTAGCGAATATATCTCGAATATTCGGCTATATATTCGAGATATATCGCAAAATCGAATATGGCATATTCTGCTCAACACTAGGCCAGAGATCAGTTTTATAGAAGCAAAGGGCAAAATTAGGTAATTATACAGTTATATATATGTTCTTATTGTAAATAGTGTGATTAGAACTGAATACTGATCTGGCTGTGTGTTCACTTGTAGTTCCACCAAACTAAGCTAACCCTGCAAAAGCAACCTGCAAACCAAGTTGCAAACAGAGTTATACCCTTCAGAGAAATCAGAGAATGCTTTGATAACTTACAGAGAGAGAGAGAGAGAGAGAGAGAGAGAGAGAGAGAGAGAGAGAGAGTAAATACTCAAGAAAAAAATATATCCACCATCTTATGTTAAATGACAAGACTGAATATTTGAACCACCATTTTCTGTTATACTTATTCATCACGTGTTTTTGTACATGGACTGTCTGCTGCAAAGCAGCAGTATTTTATGTGAAGAAAAGTGAAGTTATTAAAGAAGTTATTTCAAGCATTTGGTGTGCTCTTTAAACCTACTGCTTCCATAGAATGGCAATAGAGGAATTTCAGAGTAATATACAGTCTTGTTGGACTGAAAAGTCAGAGATATCACAATTCTTCTAATGCCACAGTGCATGAGGCACTTAATAGTGCTGCGCCTGCCACAGTGGAACTAATTATTCCCTTTGAGGGAAAAGCGATAGCGCTCCTCAACTTGCACAGTAAAGAGCGCATTTGAGCAGCGGAGCGCCATATATATACCGCCGCGCAGCAACCGATCCCTGAGTGAAAAGTACAGACACCTCAGCGTAGCTACCATAGAGGCCATAAAAGCGTGTTTACTCAAACTGCAGCCGAATCTTAAAGTGGCAGAACGGCAAAGGCAAGATAGTCACGGAAAAGCACCAACCCTCCTGCGACGCCTAGAGAGAGAAAAATACACATGGTGGGAGACGAAAGTCCAGACCTAGAGTGCCTTCACCGCCATCCACGAAGAGGCCACGTACTGCAGCCAGCTAGTTTCCCGCCACTAGGCCCAAAGTCATCATAGAGCATTGCAGCTCATCGCAAAGCATCGCAAAGTCATCGCAGAGCATCGCAGCTCATCGCAAAGCATCGCAACAAATCGCAGCTCATCTCAGTGCATCGCAAAGCAAGTCAGCGCAAGCTTTGCATCAATTGCCTGCATATTGTTATAGCATTTAAAGTAAAATGTCTAAGCCTAGTATTACCATGCCACTGTTAGAGGATACAAAGATAGATAGGATAGAGGGTGAAGAGCAAGTGAACCTGTCTGAGGTAGAAGAGTCTGATGCAGCATTAGCCTTGCCCCAAACAAGTGAGCTAAGACGCTCAGAACGTATCAGAAAACCGACCCAAAAAATGCAGGAAAATTTGGAGCAAGAAACAGCATTAAAAGTAAAAAGGTTCACCAGAATATATGATAGGTAGAAATTATACATTATAGATGCTCGTAGAAAGCTAAAGCAAGTTAGTGTACAAGAAAACTTGAGTGATCTGGAAGAGACGATAGAAGAGTGTGAATCAGAGCTTATGGCAGTGTATGTCAATCTGCAGTCATCCACAACACCTTCCCAGGATATTGTGAGGAACATGTACTGCAGTCACTAAAGATTTAGTAAAGCTCATGAGAGAATTATCATCTGAAGCCAACTATGATGAAGTTAAGGCGAGTAAGAGAATGAACAAGCTCTTCACAAGAGACTATGCTAGGTCATTAGGGGGAACCACAATCTCAAGTGGGACTTCCTTCACTAGCAGAAGTGCCAGTCACACATCAGACTCCTCAAGTACTATAACCAAAAGAAAGGAACTTGTTGACCAACTTGCTGTCAAGAAAGCAGAAATCTAGATGGAACCTGCCTTTGAAGCGCAGCGTCTACGTATAGCCGAAAGGGAGGCACAGCGCCATCAAATGGAGGCACAGCGCCATCAAATGGAATCTTAAATGGAGGCACAGCGCCATCAAATGGAAGCTGAAATGGAGGCACAGTGCCATCAAATGGAAAGTCTGGAAAGGCTGAAAGAAGTTAAGATTATAGAAGCCCGACTAAGAGTACGTGAAGAGGACATGAATGGTAGTCATAGGTCCAAATCTGTACTAAGTGAAGGAGCATAATCCTACTCACCTCCATACATCCAGGAGAATGAAAGGAAACCTCCAGTATGTAGTGAAGGAAAAAGTCATTTCCATTCCATCCCTGCTCAGAAAAACGAAAAGAGAGACTCACTTAATTTAGAACTAAGTGAAAAAATGAAAAAGGATAATTCTACTCCTAGATGTCACTGCAATGATCAGGAGAATGTTGCGACTATTATCCCAGCAGGACGGCAGAGAACAGTCCCAGCAAGACTTCCCATTCCAGAACCTACTGTATTTTCAGGAGACATACTGAAGTTCATAGAGTGGAAGGCAAGTTTTGAAATGATCATTGAGCTTCATTGTTCCAGACCAGTTGACAAGTTATTCTACCTTAAGAGATATGTTGGTGGAGAAGCAAAGAAAGCCCTTGAAGGCAACCTCTATAGAACAGACGAAGAAGCCTATAAGCAAGCCTGGGAAAAGTTAAATGCAAGATATGGTCATCCTTTCTTAGTACAAAGAGACTTCAGGGAGAAATTGAATAACTGGCCTAAAATAGGTCCCAAGGAGCACTTCAAACTCCAAGAGTATGGTGATTTCCTGCAAGCATGCAGCAATGCCATCCCACATGTATGAGGACTAGAAGTACTGAACGACTATCTAGAAAATCACAGGATGCTAGCCAAGCTACCTGAAGAAGTAGCTTCTAGATGGAATCGCTATGTGACTGAACAGTTAGATCTAAATAAGGACTTCCCAAGTTTTGAAAAGTTCTCTGAGTTTGTTAATAGGGAAGCACGAATAGCATGTAATCCAGTAACAGCATCTCATGCCTTAAAATCCTTAGAAGAAAGGCCTGCGAGAGATACAAGACGTGCAAGAGCAACTAGCTTTGCAATCAACACAGCAGCTAAAGGTCTAGATACCTGTGAAAGCAAGCTTAAAGTCACTACTGGGTTCAGTAAAGAGACAGAACCGACAAATCCTCAGACTACCTTTAAGTGCATGTTCTGTGGAGAGAACCACTTCATACACAAGTGCCAACAATTGAAATAGAAGTCCTCAAATGAAAAGAAAAAATTTGTACTTGAGAACCAACTGTGTTTTGGATGCTTAAGAAAAGGCCATGTTACAAAGGAGTGTAAGAAAAAGGCTACATGCAGCGTCTGCAAAGGACGCCATCCTACGCCACTACATGAAGAACGTCCAAAAAAGGATGAATCCTTAATACCTAAAGATGCTGAGGAAGAAAAGAAAGTATCAGTATTCTCTTGCAGAATAAGGGAAGGAGAAAGCAACGGCACATCAATGGTTGTACCAGTGTGCATTTCAAACCCTAAAAGGAGGAACAAGAAGGTATACGCCTATGCACTACTGGATGCCCAAAGCGACGTCACCTTCATTGATCAAGAAATCTGCAAGAAATTACAAGTGGCTACAGAACCAGTGAGGCTCAAGCTCACCACAATGACGGGGAGAGACACATTAGTGAACAGTCAAAAGGTTAAAGGACTGATGCCGCGTACACACGATCACTTTATGTGATGAAAAAAAACAATGTTTTCTGTGAAGTAAAAAACAACGTTTTTGAAACTTCAATTTTCAAAGACGATGTTGCCTACACACCATAGTATTTTTCACAATGCTCTAGCAAAGCGAGGTTACGTTCACCACTCTTTTCCATTGAAGCTCGCTTCATAACTAGCTTCTGGTTGAAAAACGTCGACTTTTTGTGAAACAAAAAACAACGTTTTAAAAAACGACACAAAAAATTAAAGCATGCTTCAATTTTTTTTTGTCGTTTTTTACAAGACATAAAACAACGTTTTCCCCTACACACGGTCAATGAAATTGACGTTTTTAAAAACGTCATTTTTTTTCATCACATAAAGTGATCGTGTGTACGCGGCATTAGAGTTAGAGGACTTCATTCAAACCTCACATTAAATCTACCTCCATCTTATACGAAAGACGACATACCTCTAGATCAAGATCATATACCTACCTGTGAAACAGCCAATAAATGGGAGCACCTATCTATCATATCTCATGAGATGTCCCCGCTGAAGGAATTTGGTGTCGGACTGTTGATAGGCTACGATTGTCCCGAAGCTTTGGTGCCACTAGAGGTAATCACAGGAGGAAAGGGTGAACACTACACTGTTTGAACTGATCTAGGATGGGGTGTTGTTGGAGGAAAACAGCAGATTGCAAACTCAAGACAGGTGATAGGATTGTGTCATCGAATATCCATCCAAGAGCTACCAACTGTAAGTTCAGCAAAGGTAATCAAGATCCTTGAATCTGACTTTGCAGACATAAGTTCTGAAGAAAAGAGTGTATCCAAGAAGACATAAGAAGAAGAAAGTATTCAGCAGAATCAACAAGGTTATCTTGAAATGCCAAACAGGAAAGAAAGGTGTCACCGCTCCAGGTGGGTGCTGCAAACTTTTTAAACTGAGAAAATCTTCAGAACACCAGGGTGCCGGCAATGCATAAAATGATGAAAGAAAATGGTAGGGCAAAAATTGGACAGCCGCACTCCAACAAACTCCCAAAGAAGTAGTCTTTATTAAATAAAAATCAGAAAAAGTGCATACAGACACAGCCACAGACAATAACCGACGCGTTTCACACTATAACTATTAGTGCTTAATCATGGTTATCTTGAAATGCCCTTACCCTTCAGAGAACGACCTGGTCTGCCAAATAACAGAAATCTTGCCCTAGCAAGATTGAAATGCTTGAAGAAAAAGATGGGAAGAGATCTCAAATTCAAGCAGGATTATTTGAAATTCATGGAAGGCATCCTTGAAGAAGGACATGCAGAGAAGGTGAATAACCAACCTAACGAAGGAGAAGTGTGGTACATCCCACATCAAGGTGTTTACCACCCAAAGAAACCAGATAAAATTAGAGTAGTATTTGATTGCTCAGCAAAGTATGATGGTGTTGCATTGAATGATCATCTACTAAAAGCACCAGATCTTACAAACACTCTACCTGGAGTACTCTGTAGATTCAGAAAGTATCCCATAGCGGTCATGTGTGACGTTGAAAAAATGTTCCACCAGTTCCATGTGAAGAACGAAGATAGAGACTTCCTGAGGTTCCTATGGTGGGAGGTTGGAGATACAGATACAGAGCCAGCAGAATACAGAATGAAAGTACATTTGTTTGGAGCAGCATCGCCTCCAGGTTGCGCCAATTTGACCGATTGACCGATTTGAACAAATAGATTGCCTCGTGTGTACGAGGCCTAAGAGTCATTTGTTTATGTGGCAACAGTAGGTAAGAAATAACAGTATAATTCATGCCAGCAAGCATAGAGTTAAGCTTTTGTGACTCATCAGAAGCCTTGGCCCAATCACAGCTAATCTCACATTGAGCAGAGTCTTGACCAGTCATAGCCAGCTTTACAATCACTCTGTCTGGGAGGTTCCTAATACTCCATGTGCTAGATTATTCATTCCACCACAGAGGACAGAGCACAACAGACACAAGACCAGAGATCAGTTTTATAGAAGCAAAGGGCAAAATTAGGTAATTATACAGTTATATATATGTTCTTATTGTAAATAGTGTGATTAGAACTGAATACTGATCTGGCTGTGTGTTCAATTGTAGTTCCACCAAACTAAGCTAACCCTGCAAAAGCAACCTGCAAACCAAGTTGCAAACAGAGTTATACCCTTCAGAGAAATCAGAGAATGCTTTGATAACTTACAGAGAGAGAGAGAGAGAGAGAGAGAGAGAGAGAGGGAGAGAGAGAGAGAGAGAGGGAGAGAGAGAGAGAGTAAATACTCAAGAAAGAAATATACTGTATCCACCATCTTATGTTAAATGACAATACTGAATATTTGAACCACCATTTTCTGTTATACTTCTTCATCATGTGTTTTTGTACATGGACTGTCTGCTGCAAAGCAGCAGTATTTTATGTGAAGAAAAGTGAAGTTATTAAAGAAGTTATTTTAAGCATTTGGTGTGCTCTTTAAACCTACTGCTTCTATAGAACGGCAATAGAGGAATTTCAGAGTAATAGACAGTCTTGTTGGACTGAAAAGTCAGAGATATCACAATTCTTCTAATGCCACAGCGCATGAGGCACTTAATAGTGCTGCTCCTGCCACACCACATGTTGTCAACACTGTGGAGAATGGGCAGCTAGATAGCGGGGTTGTGTATATTTGTGTGTCATGTATAGATATATTACTGTAATGCAAATGTTTATAAGTATTTCTTCCATTTTTCTATACCTTTGAAGTATCAGGCCAGCATTCGAATTTGAATGCTTTGGGACACTGGGGACAGTGTCCATTCAAGTGGGGGGGATGTGTAGCGCCCCCTTGCTTTTTGTAGGGGCGTTACGCTAAAGTTAGTGGGGAATGGGAGAGTTACATGGCTGCCATTCACAGTTTGTCAAATTTGGGCTGCTGCCATTTTATAGAACTGTCCTGTGGGCCGGTCTGCGCTCCAGACTCGTTTTCCTTAGCAGCCAATCAGAGGGGTTAGTTCCCTCACTAAGGCGTGCTGAGGGAGGGTATATCTGGGGCAGCTGCCTTGGCCTCGAGGCCGTTCTTGCTTTCTGCGGGGTCCGAGTTCCAGGTGCTACATCCACCTTCAGGGTGCACACATCTAACATGGATAGGGATCCCAGTAACTGCTGGGTCCAATACTCATCCTAAAAGATCCCAGGCTTGGAGCTGTACGGTGGGGGATCGGCTTGAGGAGAACCCAGAGGCAGGTGATCCAATAGGGCTTGAACAAACCATCGGGGATCCAGAGACTCTAACTAAATCTATTGGGAGGACTAGCTCATTTCAATTTCATGCTCCTCAAGTACTAGGCCTGTGGCAGATGCCCGATCCAGGCCTGTGGCAGAGGCCTGGTCCTCCCAGCATTTGCAAGTGACGTTCCGGCTGCCAGGCCTGTGGCAGAGACGTGTCCGGGGGCACTTTACCCATTCCAATTGGAGTGGCGACGAACTGAGTTCATCATTGCTGAGAGTCAAATTGCTCTCTCACCTTTTTGATATCCAAGGCCTGATACTCAAATCCTCTCTCTCTGCTCATCAACCTTTCCTGTCCTGTACCATGTTGATGAAGGCCATGTTGGGCCTTGGAATTAAGCATTGAAGAAAACCCAACTAAAGACTGGACATTCGCTCTTCGTCTCCTCAACTCACAAGTATCACCCCTAGACACCTGCCAGGTAACACAACACGCCGATCCCACTTATACTCTGCAGCTCCTGAATGGGGTAGCGCTACATATATATCAGAGAACTTTTGTGTGACTGTGTGTATGCAAGACAAGCTTGAGTGAAATCCCATCAGAAAAAACGGTCGTGTGTACAGGGCATTAGGAGATATTTACATTACATGCAGCCAGTGAGGTCACTGGCACATGTGCTATGAAAAAATGTAATAAAAGTAATACTACTACTACTACTAATAACAATGGTAGTAATAAAGTGGATGAATAATTGACAATATATAATTGAAAAGATAATAAAATTAAGTAAATTAAGTATTCATAATGGTGACAGTCGAGTCAAATAGACAATAGATCGTGCAGTAAATCATACAAATAGGGCTCTATTTTTTTTTCTTGTTTAATATATTGATTGAGGTTTAACAAGGCGAATAGAAAGAATCATCATAAATTGCAATACAATAAAAGCTAGTAAAAAGTATTGCATGAAAGGGTACAAATGACAAATCTGTAGAAAACAAGCATCTGTGAATGTTGTAATTGTTGCTATTCCTGGGGCTTAATGTAAGGTGCAGAGTTTTGTGTAGCACCCTCAGGCACCCCATCTGGGAACAAACTGTGCCATGAGGGGAAGACAACATGTCCAACTGTTGAGTATTTATTTAAACAATTTAAATGAAAGGAACAATATATTCCAGATTAGAATTGCAAGTAGTATTGACAGAGTCTTTGGAACAAAGCAGACGTAATGTGTCTTTAAATAACGTTTAGAAAAATATTACAGAAGGCCGGGTGGCCAATTAATGTAAAGCGAGGAGGAATGGTCTACTTTAAATTACATCAGGGTGAGTGAGTATGATACATGTCTAGGACACATTAACTGCAGGGGTGGGGAACTGGGGAGAAAGAGAGGGGGGGGGGGTTCATCTTGGACCCTCTGTGTCATGCTCAATCTTTAATATTGGGGTTATCAGTAAGGCACCCTAATAGAGGAGAGTAACAAGGAGTACGAGATATCTGGGAGACTGTAGTTTATAAGGGATGGTGTGGGTATGTACAGTGCAGAAAATAAGTATTTGAACACCCTGCTATTTTGCAAGTTCTCCCACTTGGAAATCATGGAGGGGTCTAAAAATTGTCATCGTAGGTGCATGTCCACTGTGAGAGACATAATCAAAAAGAAAAATTGCAGAAATCACAATTTATGAATTTTTAACTATTTATTTGTATGATACAGCTGCAAAGAAGTATTTGAACACCTGTCTATCAGCTAGAATTCTGACCCTCAAAGACCTGTTAGTCTGCCTTTAAAATGTCCACCTCCACTCCATTTATTATCCTAAATTAGATGCACCTGTTTGAGGTCATTAGCTGCATAAAGACACCTGTCCACCCCATACAATCAGTAAGAATCCAACTACTAACATGGCCAAGACCAAAAAGCTGTCCAAAGACACTAGAGACAAAATTGTACACCTCCACAAGGCTGGAAAGGGCTACGGGGAAATTGCCAAGCAGCTTGGTGAAAAAAGGTCCACAGCAATCATTAGAAAATGGAAGAAGCTAAACATGACTGTCAATCTCCCTCGTACTGGGGCTCCATGCAAAATCTCACCTCGTGGGGTCTCAATGATCCTAAGAAAGGTGAGAAATCAGCCCAGGACTACACGGGAGGAGCTGGTCAATGACCTGAAAAGAGCTGGGACCACCGTTTCCAAGGTTACTGTTGGTAATACACTAAGACGTCATGGTTTGAAATCATGCATGGCACGGAAGGTTCCCCTGCTTAAACCAGCACATGTCAAGGCCCGTCTTAAGTTTGCCAATGACCATTTGGATGATCCAGAGGAGTCATGGGAGAAAGTCATGTGGTCAGATGAGACCAAAATAGAACTTTTTGGTCATAATTCCACTAACCGTGTTTGGAGGAAGAAGAATGATGCGTACCATCCCAAGAACACCATCCCTACTGTGAAGCATGGGGGTGGTAGCATCATGCTTTGGGGGTGTTTTTCTGCACATGGGACAGGGCGACTGCACTGTATTAAGGAGAGGATGACTGGGGCCATGTATTGCGAGATTTTGGGCAACAACCTCCTTCCCTCAGTTAGAGCTTTGAAGATGAGTCGAGGCTGGGTCTTCCAACATGACAAGGACCCGAAGCACACAGCCAGGATAACCAAGGTGTGGCTCTGTAAGAAGCATATCAAGGTTCTGGCGTGGCCTAGCCAGTCTCCAGACCTAAACCCAATAGAGAATCTTTGGAGGGAGCTCAAACTCCGTGTTTCTCAGCGACATCCCAGAAACCTGACTGATCTAGAGAAGATCTGTGTGGAGGAGTGGGCCAAAATCCCTCCTCCAGTGTGTGCAAACCTGGTGAAAAACTACAAGAAACGTTTGACCTCTGTAATTGCAAACAAAGGCTACTGTACCAAATATTAACATTGATTTTCTCAGGTGTTCAAATACTTATTTGCAGCTGTATCATACAAATAAATAGTTAAAAAAATCATACATTGTAATTTCTGGAATTTTTATTTTTGATTATGTCTCTCACAGTGGACATGCACCTACGATGACAATTTCAGACCCCTCCATGATTTCCAAGTGGGAGAACTTGCAAAATAGCAGGGTGTTCAAATATTATTTTCTGCACTGTATGTATGGGGGTAAGCTTAGTGAAGATTCTGAATGATACCTTATGTATCTTATGTATGATATCTTATTTGAATATTCACAGGGGTGGGGGAGCTGCGACAAAGGGGTAGGGAAGGAGTAAAACTAAAGGGAGTAAGGAAAGATGTGGGAAAAGGGAGTAATGGGAGGGGGGAGCAAGAGAGAGGAAAAAAAAAGGGGGGGGGAAGAGGAGAGAGTTGAAGAGGGAGAATAATGGTGTGATTGAGGAGCGGATGGGGAGGGAAAGGTAGGGGGAAATGGAGGGGTATGTTGGCAAACTCAAAGGGTAATGGTAAAAGGGTTATGGATGCAATAGGGTCTCATCAAAACCTGGGGGTATAAAACATGTCACCTGTGGGCTCCAGAGCTTTCGAATTTTGGAACTTTATCTATTAGAGTTGTTTCTATCTAAGCATGGATCATAGCTTGGGTGATTCTTTGCTTTGCTGCGAGTACACACAGGGAGGGGGATTTCCAAGCTTTTGCTATGGTCTGTTTGGCATCTGTTGTTACTTGTAGCAGTAGTTGAAATTGACAATGGGTCAAGGCCATGGGTTTGTTGTTCAGAAGGTTTGGGATTTAGAAAAAAGTCTACCATATGTGAAGGTGTGTTCCATCTTCGTTACAGCTGAGGAAACAGTGTGGTGGGTATTGAGGGAGGACATTAGGGTTGTGATGTGGGAGAGCATAGGGGGTAGTTAGCTGTATAGAAATCTGAGGGATTGGCGGTTAGTTTTAAACGCAGGTAGGGGTTGTCTCTGTTGGTCCAAGGAAAGGGGAGGACCTCACTGAGGTGGGATTGGAGAGAGTTCAGTAAGGATATGTTGAGAGCTGGCGATTTCTGAGAGTTGACTATAAGGCCTGAAATTTGACCAAAAGTAGAGAGTGTGTCTTACAAGTTAGGGGCTGAGATCAGGGGGGAGGTCATGAAAACAAGGATATCGTCCACAAAAAGGCAGAGCTTATGCTGGTGTCCTCCAAGTTCTAGGCCTTAAATGTTGGGGTTCAAATAGATAAGGAGGGCTAATGGCTCAATATCCAGGGAGAAGAAAAGTGAGGAGAGTGGGCAGCCCTATTGTTTACCCCATTCTATAGAGAAGGGATCTGAGCGAAAGCCAGCGTATGAGACAAAGGCTTTGGGAGTCGAGTATAATGCTGAAGTCCATTGCATAAAATGTTCGCTAAACCCCCATCAGCGTAAGATGAAGTTCAAGTAAGGCCAGGAAAGCATATCAAAGGCCTTGCGAATGTCTAGGGAAACTAAGAAAGATGGGATGTGGTGTGTGTGGGCGGCATGAGTCAGAAGCATTGCGCGTCAAATGTTATTGCTAGCTTGGTGAGAAGGAATGAACTTAACCCTGTCTCTGTGTATTAAAGAGCAGATGTAGGGACTAAGACAGGTGGACAGGATTCTTTGCAAGGATTTTGACATCTAAGTTAAGGATCAAAATGGGTCTAAAGTTAGAACAGGCAATATCATTTGTGTGGGGTTTGGGGATCATAGAGATAGCCACCGTAGTGATTTAGCACAAAAGAAGTGGCCATCCAAGAGGGAGTTGTATGCTTCTACTAGGAGGGGGGGGGGGAGAAGATCGGCAAACTTCTTACAGTAGGTCACAGATAGGCCCTTGGGACCTGGGCGTTTGCGCAGTTTTAGAGATTTGATCGCTAAGAGTATTTCTTCTGCTGTAATAGGTTGGTCAAGGTTTTCCCGACGGAAAGAGTTCAGAGCGGGCATTTGTAGGGAAGAGAGGAGGGAGTCCATCTGGGCCTGTTTAAAGGTTTTGGGGTCTTGGTAGTGTTTAGTGAGGTGTCTGGGGAATTCCCTTATGATTTTTAGGTTGTTGCTGGAGTATATATTAGTAGATAATTTAAGCATGATGGGTTTGGGGGGTATGCTCGGCTCTGCGGTGTTAGGCTTATTCGCCTTCAAATAGAAGGTGTGCCTAGATTTAAGTAGGGTTTTTTCCCCCTCTTCTGTCAAAAAAATGTCTAATTCTAGGAATGCTTTTTTCAGATCGCGTTTGGTTTCAGAAGAGGGCAGGATTGGAAAGCTGCTGAAGCTTTAAAGAAGTTATCCTCTAAACGTTTGTGTTGGAGGTGTTTCTCTTTACATAGGTAGGAAGCTTGACTGATAAAAACTCCTCTGATGACTGGTTTGTGGGCTTCCCATAGGGTTAGGGGAGACGAGTCAGTGGACGTGTTATTTATGTAATCTTTGGTAGATGTTTCAATGACCATTCAATTGGTAGGTTTAGCCAGTGTACTATCATTGATATACCAGGTGGTATGAATTGGCCCAGGGATGAGAGAGGAGAGTGACACAAGTACTGAACTATGGTCCGTCCAGGTGTATAGGACAATAGAAAAGGCCAGGATAAGAGGGGATGGGCCGACTTTTAGGAAGATGTGGTCCATGTGAGAAAATACTGTATGTGGATACGAGTAGTTGGTTTATTGGCGCAGTGCAGGGTTTTGTTCTCTCCAGGCATCTAAGAGTGAGAATTGAGTTTCTGGAAAGTGAAATGGGTATGACCAGGTGTGGAAGGGACTGCGGCATTATCTAGGAATGGGTATAAAATCTGTTTCAAGTCACCGCAGATTAAGAGGGTACCTTTTTTATGTGAGTCAACTACAGTTAGTAGAAGGGAAAGAAATTAGATTGGGTGTTTGTTGCTGGCGTAGTATGAGACAATTGTAACCTCGCTGTCGAGTAGCTGTCCGGTCAGGATAAGATAGTGACCTTCCGGGTCTCTGATCTCCTCTAGGAGAGTAAAGGGGGTAGTACGATGGAATGCAATGAGCACCCCTCTCTTTTTAGAGGAAGCTGAAGCTGTATATGCTTGAGGGTATTGGTGGCTGAAGAATTTAGGTGTGGATTGAGCAATGTCTCCTGTAAACAAACTACATCGGATGCAATTAAAAAAAAAAGCATTGGTGCGCTTGTTGGGTGTGTTGAAAGCCTGGACATTGAGTGTGAGTATGTTTAGCAGGGCCATAACCCAATTAGAAAAGGTCGAAAACCCATTTAAAATAGGAAGCCTGATGTCTGACAACATGCCCCTAGTGGGGAGGGATAAGAAGAAGGTGTGAGGGTAATAGAATGGAGGGAGTAAGAAAGGGAAGAGACAATAGTTGGAGAAGGGATTTCTGCAAAGCATCAAAGGAGGAGTAGGGGAGGGGGAGGGAGAGGAGAGTACTAAATAGGGAGAAGAAAGACCTGTGTGCCACTGAATGGGGTGGGAAAGATGTCCTCTGGTTATCCGGAAAAACAACTACCAAGGAAAAAAAATGGGTCAGTGAGATACCCTTTTGGGGTATTCGGGGACTTAGTGGGGGCAGCAGTGAACAATCTCTGAGATATTTACAGGCCTCATAATGGGATAGGCACATCTGTGAGTGTGCGGAACCCAATGATGGTATGTTGTAGTAGGAGACCCAAGAAACTGTAAGGGGTCCGCTAGAATATATCTGATACTGGGTCAACAGTAAGGCTGCATTCACACCTGAGCGTTTTGTCGCCTGAAGCATGAAGCTCCAAAACGCTAGAGGGGAAATAATACATTATTCTTAATGGAGATAGTTCACACCTCCAATCCAAAACGCCTGACCCCGAACGCCTAAGCTCAAACAAGTTCTGGACCCTTTTTTGTTGCTCGAATTGAGCGTATTTGGGTGTTTTTCTGTTTTTACATTGGTGACCCTAGACCTGTCCAAAATCACGGTAAAAAATGCTGCGACAAATCGTGGCAAAAAACGCTGCAAAATCATGACAAAACGCTACTCTCAGGTGTGAATGCAGCCTTAAGAAGAAAGATGCATCCTGTCACATTCCCTGAACAAATAAGAAGCTTCAAAGGTCAGAGTGAGCCTTGCTGCATAGGCCGGGGGCAAATAACCATTAACCCAGCCTAGACAGTAAGCACGGTAGGAGGAAAAAATACCTTTAAAAAAAAAAGGCAAACAACTATTACCTAGCAGAATCTGTGTAAGTTAAGTGGCTCAAGGACTGAGCATGCGGCACTGTGTTCATAATTGGACACAGTGACTCAGGCTTCTTGATATTGTGAAAAGTAAAACATAAAACTGAGAAGGTAGTTAGCCCTGAGGTTTCAGGGTATAGTTACGGTAGGGTGGAAGTCCCATGAGGATGCTCTAGGAGAGCAAAGTGGGAAGTGTTGTCTGCTTGCGGATAGGTGGTCAGTCCATGAAGTCTTCATGGGCAGGAACAGGCGAGGCATACCATCCACGTTTAGGGATGCTTGAGGATGGTTTTGGGCTGAAGGAGGCTTGGGGTTTCCTGGGAGATTGAGAGGCAGATCTGAGGTGACCTGAGGTGACCTGAGGCTTCAGGTGAAGATCTTGGTGTGTTGATATGAGAACTTCAGCTGACTTGTATTGGTAGGAAAGGAAAGGAAAGGAAACCCCTAACAGTAAGCAATGCGTTGTTTTTGAATCTGTAGGAGAGGTTTCATGGCTTTCTTTTTCGTCAAAGTTACCATGAAAGATCTGGTAACGGTGGCCCTGGACCTCCAGTGATTCTATGTGATGTGATGCTGTCAGCAACAGCTCCTTGGTACGGAAAAAATTAAGCTTCACAACAATGTCGCAAGGGGGGCCATCTTCAGGGTGCCAGAGTGTGATGGATTCTGTCCATTTCAAGGCCCTTTTTAGGAATCGAGTGCACCAGTTCCTGGAATAATGCAGTAATGGTGGACTGTAGATCTGTGACTGTCTCAGGGATTCCACGTATGTGCAAATTGGAACGCCTGGCCCTATTCTTGATTATTCGGGACTGTAGGGCTTCTAATTCCACTGAATGGTTGTGTGTGAGGATTTCTATCTCAACTGCTCTCTGTTCCAGCCCTGAGGTGCGGTGCCCTAGGTCTCCAATCTCATGTGTCAGCCATTCTGTGATAGTGTTGGAAGCCTGCTTGAGGGCTTTTGTGAGTAGCTGTTCAAATTGCTTTATGAGAGAGGGCTAAGAAGGTAACGCTGAATTCACTGTCCGACTCACCAGAAGTCTCAAGTGAGGTGCTGTACCAGACAGAAGGGTAGGAGTTAATACTTTTCCGGTTCTATGGGTTTTTAACATGTTTTTCTTTGCTTCTGTGTTATAAAAGTGAGACAGTGGTCCAGAGCTGTGGTAATTGGGTGTGTGGATGGAGAAATAGACCCCCAAGCAGAGAGGTTCAGGGCCGTAAAGGAAAGATACAGAGAACAGCACAAATGGGAAGCAGAAGCATGTTGGTTTCTACTACTGGAGTGTAAGAGCTTGGGGCTCCCCCATAAAGAAACCAGCTGATGGAGAATGCCTCTGATGGACTCTGTATTTTACATGGACTCAACCTTTGCAGGCATCATGGGGCAGCACACAGCCTGAGTTAGGCTAAGGAGATAGGAAAGAATAATGTCTTTGTATGTTGGACTTTGTAAAGTCTATTGCACTTTTCAAGTAAAGTTTTGAAACCTTGTTCCCGCCTGGTCTGAAGTCATTAAAGGGATCTAATGCAAGTAACCAGCACCATTCTACAGTTCAGGTCACTATCGGATATGAAGACATCAGTACAAGAACTAATACGGTGTGAAGACACAGTGGTTACCTAGGTTAAGGGAAGTTACAAGCAAGGTGGGAGTTGTTGTCAGCATTCTCTTCATGAGTGGTTTGTCTCTCAAAGCAGCAGGAGTGGACACGTGATGCAAAGTTTCCCAGCCTATGCCCAGGTGAGGAAGAGTTAGGTGAAGTGATGTTCATGCATGGTGTCTGCACGGCGGGACCTTATACCATTACTGGGAGTGAGGTAGATACTCTGGATAGATGGATGTGGAGAAGGCTCAGCGTGTCCCTCCTAAATGCAAACTACAAAGTATACTGTGTTAACTGGAGAACAGTTACAGTGCAAGTGTACATGGTGTATGTCTCTAAAAGTAGAGGCTTGTCTTAAGGTTGAGTATTTCCCCATGACAGCCTTAGCCTTGTCCCAGGGCATTGATGGAAATGGCACAAGAGTAAAGGTGCCCAATGTGAAAAGCAAAGTGATCTTGTTACAGGTGCTTAGCATGGCCTAGAAGAACCCACCCCAGGGTACGCCTCTCATGTGACCATTGCTTGGTGCCCACCAGGAGGCCATCCTGGCACGTGACCTGCCCCTACATACAAATGGGTTATAGAATATGATGAATCCTCCTTAACTGGAGAACTGAAGAACAGTTACAGTGCAAGTGTACACGGTGTACGTCTCTAAAAGTGGAGGCATGTCTTGAGGTTGAGTACTCCCTCATAGCAGCCTTAGCCTTGTCCCAGGGCATTGATGTCATAAGAGTAAAGTTACCCAATGTGCAAAATGTGCAAAGCAAAGTGATCATGTTACAAGTGCTTAGCATAGCCTAGAAGATGGGTCTTCAAACTATGGCCCTCCAGTTGTTCAGGAACTACAATTCCCATCATGCCTATTTATGTCTGTGAATGTCAGAGTTTTACAATGCCTCATGGGATGTGTAGTTTCGCAACAGCTGGAGGGACGTAGTTTGAGGACCCCTGGCCTAGAAGAACCCACCCTGGGGTAGGCCTCTCATGTGACCAGTGTTGTCAACCGTCAGTATTTTTTCTGGCAGCCAGTAAAAAACAGGCAATTTTCTCCTGCCAGTAAAAATAAAAGGTTGCCAGTAAAAAAAATCTGGCTGTGACACTCGGCTTGGTCTGGAGCCAGCTGAGACCATCTGAGTGCCTGCTACAGTGTGATTGGGGCGGCTCTGGCGGAGGCGGTGCCTGAGCATGGCGTGTGATGTCATTGTGCAATAGAGACAGGCAGAGCATGTGACCCTTGCTTGGTGCCCATAATGAGGAGAACATGGAGGACAAGACCACCCTCTCACCGTGACCCAACCCCCCCCCACATACAAATGGGGTAGAGAAAAACAATTGATCCTCCTTTCTGTAATCCCCAGCAGAGGACAAGAGCTTATTTGACTTCCTAGAAGATAAACTGATTTTTAATACAGACTGGCTTCAATCCACCCCTATACAGGCCACTGTCCTGTCCTTTAACACCCTTTCCCCTCAACTAACCACTCTGCTTTTCCACCTGCTCTTTTATTTTATTCCTTACTCCAACAATATTCCCCCCCGTAACTCTACTCCTTTTTTTGTTTCTCATATTTGATAGACCCTGGGTTATAGGTTGGTATCTTCAGGTGATTAAAAAAAGACAAACTAAAAACTGTTAGGGGCGCACTTTCCTGAACAATGATCAGCTAATAAGTGTACATTTAACCACTAGAGGGCCTTTGTGGAAAGTATATAGGAATATCTCCAAATGGAGATAATGTAGTAAAAAAAAAAACAAACAAAAAAACAGCTAATGAGTAACCCTTTTATAAATGATTTTCTCCTGGCAGGAGAAAATCGTCTTAAAAAATGCACCTAAGCTGTGTTTTTGCAAACATGTTTAGGCGTGTCAAGCTCTACGGTGTTTATTTATTTCATTGGCAAGAATATAAATGTATTCTGGCCATTAAAATTTAAACAAAAAATGCTGGTGCGTTGGCACGTTTAGACACATTTACAGGCGTTTAGGTGCATCAGGCATTTCTCTTGCTTAAAAACTCCTTTCCTAAATGTGACTTTGATGGGTTTTTCTTCTGCATCTAAACTCCTGTAAACGCCTATAGGGTTCACATGGGGCAGCTGCTCCTCTCCTCCCTTGTCACAGCCCTGCACACAACATTCCAGCTGTAAAATACATGTTTCCCTGCCAGCATGGACTGATCACCATGCAATTAAATTCATTATTTCCAAAATCCCCCCCTTAGCAAAAACATCTAGACCAGTGGCTACACACTGGACTAGATGTCAGAAGAAGCTCCATTCGGAACTCTTTAAAACCACTTTAAGGGAAAAAATCAAAACAATCCAGCCGCATCAAACGGCCGTAGAAACGCTGGATGCCATAAACTCAGCCCTATTACAGTCAGCCGACTTAGTAGCGCCGAAGCGTAAAACTCAAATCCGGAGAAACAACTGTAGCTGGTTTAACAACCAGCTGTCGTTACTGAAGCAAGAACGTAGAAGGGCGGAAGCCGCCTGGAAAATAAGTTCTTCAGAGGCAAACCTCTCCATCTACAAAGCAACAACAAGAAAATACCACAAAGAAATCTTCCAAGCCAAAAAAAAATCTTTTTCTGAGGCTATCAATAGCGCCTTAAACCGCCCTCGCGAACTCTACAAGATGGTCACTCAGACCATGAAACCAGGATGTCTTGAAGCCCCCAATTCGGACTCACAAGAATTTTGCAATGATTTGTCGGATTACTTCATTAATAAAATCGAGGGAATCCGTGAAAGCATTCAGCAAAACAATTCCCCCCTTAGCCCCCCCCCCGCAACCTTTCACACAACACCCACAGTAATTCACCTCTATCAGGTATGTTTACCCTGGAACCCATCTCCATCGATGCCACTAATGAAATCATTGGGGCTTTGCGTAATGGCACAGCACCTAATGATATCATCCCCACAAAACTGCTGAAGGAATGTGCCGACATTTTGGCGCCCCCCATCACGCAGCTTATCAACCAGTCCCTCAAGGAGGGCATAGTGCCCTCACAGTTGAAAGAGGGCGTAATCCAACCCATCCTGAAGAAACCCACCCTAGATCCCAAGGATCCACTACACCGCCGTCCCATAACAGCCTTAAATGTACTTTCAAAGGTAATGGAAAAAGTAGTGGTACAACAGCTGCAACAGCATCTAGATACCCACAAGCTACTTGATCCATTTCAATCGGGTTTCCGTCCCGGGCACGGGACAGAAACCGCATTGCTCAAAATATGGGACGACGCTCTGAAGGCCGCAGACGAAGGAGAATCTTGTCTTCTGGTTCTGTTGGACCTAAGCGCAGCTTTCGACACTGTAGACCACAAACTTTTATTGACACGGCTAGCTGAAGTAGCCAGAGTCGCAGAAGGCGATTTATCTTGGTTCTCCTCTTTTCTAGAAAACCGATCGCAAACAGTGAAGTTAGGACCCTTCACATCTGAGAAACGCACAGTAACATGCGGAGTCCGGTATGGCTAGCAAAGCAAGAAGAATATAGAACACATACCTTAAGAATAGCTGAGAACAAGAGAACACTACAAAGGCAACAACAGTTTGGGGAGGGTGAGAAGGTAGGACGTATGCTAGCCCTTTTGTGTAGAACAAATTCTCCCCCTTCAAATGTCTCAGTAATTAGGACATCGTCGGGCGAAATAACAACAGATGGCCAGGAAATTTTAAAAACATTCTGTCTATACTATAAAGAACTATACAAGTCCAAAAGGGAACCGGCGAATGCTGGGATGGAAATTCTCTTCCAGAAAATAAAAGTTCCCACATTGTCCGACAAAGATAAGCAGGAACTAGACGCACCAATTACTCTAAACGAACTCCAACAAGCAATAGGCGATATGCCAAATCAGAAATCTCCCGGTCCGGACGGGCTCCCCATAGAGATATATAAGAAATTTGGTGAGATCTTGCTCCCAGAGCTACTGAGGACCTATGAGGGGGCGATGAGAGAGGGAATACACCCCCCCTCAATGAACGACGCTACTATTATCGTTATTCATAAGGAGGGGAAGGACAACAAGGATCCCTCATCGTACCGCCCAATCTCCCTACTATCCTCAGATATAAAAATCTTAGCTAAAATCCTTGCAGCCAGGCTTAACAGATGCATTAGTAAACTCATTCATCCAGACCAGTCTGGCTTCATACCAGGCAGGGCAGCTAGTACCAATATCAGGAGAACCTTTCTAAACATACTTACCCCGATAGTTAGCGAAGGGACTAGAGCCATATTGTCGCTCGACGCTGCCAAGGCTTTTGATAGCCTCGAGTGGGCATATCTTTGGAAGGTACTCGATAGCTTCGGATTTGGCCCGCTCTATGTAAAATGGGTCAAGTTGCTATATCGCGGACCAAGAGCCAAGGTCAGAATCAACGGCGAGCTATCCGAGACCTTTCAATTGGAACGTGGGACAAGACAGGGGTGTCCGCTGTCCCCCCTTCTGTTCGCCCTCGCAATGGAACCATTGGCAATCATGGCCAGGGCGAGGTCGGACATAATGGGGTTCAGAAGACACCAGGGAGAAGACAAAATTGCACTTTTTGCAGATGATGTCCTATTTTTTCTTGGGGATGTTAAAGGCTCCCTAGATAAAAGTAATGCAACTAATGGAGGAATTCGAACAGTTCTCAGGTCTCAGGATTAATTGGTCAAAATCAGCCCTGTTACCAGTGGACCCAGTAGACCCCCAACTGATGTCAAGCCTTTCCCAAATATCCATTAGCCGTAAAATTAAGTATCTAGGGATCTGGATTTCAAAAGATGTTACCCATTTCCTCACTTTAAACCTAGACCCACTATTAAGTGGAAAAGTAAATGCGACATATGGAAAAGACTGCCCCTGTCCGTTGCAGGACGCTGTAACTTAATTAAAATGATTTGGCAGCCACAACTATTATATCTTTTACACAACTCGCCAATATGGATAGGATATAAGTGGTTTAAAAAGATAAATTCCTTATTTAGAGATCTAATTTGGAAGGGAGGGCAACCCAGGATAAGTCTACAGACTCTACAATTGCCGGTCAAGGAGGGGGGAATGGCGGTTCCCCATCCAAAATTATATTTCCTGGCAGCACAACTGCAACATCTGGCCGGATGTGGAACCGCAGAAAGAATTGATAACAATAACCGACTCCTATTGACAAATAATCCACATAAATTAGTAGCTGAAGCCCTAGAAGCAGATTACTTCTGCTATAACCATGCAACCATAAAATTAATCACCAAAACATGGCATACAACAAAAACAATCCTAGGGTATGTGGGCCCGTCAGAATTCTCTCCCATCTGGAATAACAACAATCTTCAGGAGATATTAAGTATAGAAGTCTCGAGGGACTGGGTGAATAAAGGTATATGTCGCCTTAAACACATCTTTAGGGGCAATGTTATGAAGTCATTTCAAGATTTAGTAAGCGAATTTAAAATCCCAAATAAATCTTTCTTTAAATATCTCCAGGTTCGCCACGCTATACAAGTACAATTTGCCTCTAAAACAGTTGAGTGGACACAGATGCCAGTCCTGTTCCCTGTAATTGAGGCAACACAAGCCAAGGGCTTAATCTCCGCAACATATGGTAGCCTGGGAGCGATGGCATTAAGTAGAGAAGGCCCGCGTAAGAGCAAAGTGGCCTGGGAGAGAGATCTGGGCACAATTTCCCCAGACCAGTGGGATAGGATTCTCCGGCAAGGAGCCTGGACGTCCATTGCCCCGGCCCAAAGATTGTCCCACTTATTCTTAATATATAGGGTCTATCACACTCCCCATAAAATGTTTAAGCTGGGTTGGAGACCCAATAATGAGTGCCCAAGATGTAACAATAAAGGAGATCTTCTTCACATGGTCTGGAAGTGCCCAAAACTATACAGCTTCTGGGTGGGCATTATAACACAGATAAATGCTAAATTTAGATCTGCCCTGGCTCCAGCAGCCAGGATTTGCCTATTGGGATGTTTGGTCGATACCAAGGTACCTCAAGGTACCCTTGAACCTATTTTGAGTTGCCTATTCCAGGCTCGCAAAATAATCGCACAAAAATGGCAAGCCCAGGCGCCCCCATCTATAGAGAACTGGCTAGCAGCTATGAAACAAACAATTTCCAACGAAAGGGTATATTACATCACTCAGGGGAAGTATGACAAGTTTGTAAAAATATGGAGTTTGTGGCAGTTAACGGGTGAGGAACCAGGGTAGCTATTCCTGATGCTGGGGTCTAGGCACACGGGGGCCCGCCCCCGAGCGGGCCCCCGTGTGCCTGCTCCCAGCTGCGTCAAATACTAAATAACAGGATAGGTGGTGGTTATCTATAATTTAACCTACCTATAATCAGGTCTGCATGCTCACAAGGGTGGGGCAGGGGAGGGTGGGGGCTAAGGGGAAGGGAGGTGGGAATGTGGGGGGGGGGGGGAAACACAGCAATACAACATCTATGTATTACTACACGAGTTGTCAACCCGACAGGGGTACAGTAACTAGCCGCTTTGCTCTGTATATATGTAATCTGTTAACAAATCGTTTGTACCCTCGCCTGACGGATATATGTATGTGTAATGCAGTGATAAAGTGAAAATAATAAAAATAAATGAAATAAAAAAAAAAAAAACATGCAGAGTCCCTCAAGGATCGCCTCTGTCACCAGTGCTGTTTAACATCTATCTTCGTCCTCTTTTTGAGATTATCAGCAGCCAAAAACTGCTCCATCACTCATATGCAGACAACACGCAACTGTATTTCCACATTTACAATAAAAAGGATCACCGCCTCAATCTAGAGATATGCCTCTCTTTGATAGAGGACTGGATGTCAAAGAGTTATCTTAAACTCAACGGAGCGAAAACAGAACTTCTCCTGTTTCACGCCAAGCAAAGGAATCAATCTGCAACAACCTGGACAGCAAATAGAAGGATGAAAACTGGACAGCCGCACTCCGAAATCACTTAAAAGAAGTTGTCTTTTATTTTTCAACTGTACACACAGTCACTACAACCAACAATATACAGTGTGGCCGACGCTTTTCGCACTTACAATCAGTGCTTAGCCATGACTAAGCACTGATTGTAAGTGTGAAACACGTTGGCCACACTGTATATTGTTGGTTGCAGTGACTGTGTGTACAGTTAAAAAAAAAAAAAAAAAAGACAACTTCTTTTAAGTGATTTCGGAGTGCGGCTGTCCAGTTTTCGTCCTTCTATTTGCTATCATTAGCATTGCCAGCACCTTGGTGGTTCAACAACCCTTGATTGCACACGGGGCTCATCTGGAGCGGTGAGAAATCTGTCTGAACAACCTGGACACCCCCGCCCATTTTGGGCAAAATCATCACCCCTAGAGCCAAAGTCAAAAGTCTCGGGGTCATCTTTGACTCCTACATGACAATGGACGAACAAATCAGTAGTCAGCGGATCCCACCATCTGTTGCGCCTACTACGCAGACTTACCCCTTTCATCCCCAAAGAAGATTTAGCGGTCGTGGTGGGAGCAATTGTTAACTCCAGACTGGATTATGCAAATGCCCTTTACCTCGGACTCCCCAAATACCAAATCGCTCGTATGCAAGTCGTCCAGAACACGGCGGCCAGACTTGTGACAGGGAAAAAACCCTGGGACTCCATCTCACCTTCACTGAGAGCCCTTCATTGGCTGCCAGTTAAAGACAGGATTGCTTTTAAAGCACTCTGTCTAACGCATAGATGTGTCCATGGGAATGCCCCCCAATATCTATGCGAAAAAATAAAAGCTCACAACCCCAATCGCGTTCTGCGATCCACCAATCAAAACTTACTACAGATCCCGAAATCCAACTACAAGTCCAAAGGAGAATGAAGATTCGTGGTCCAAGGTCCCAGACTATGGAACGCTTTACCAACCAGCATTCGGTTGGACGAGAATCACTTAGCCTTCAGGAGAAAGATCAAGACTCATCTCTTTTGATATCAAAGGAGACAGGAACAACAAGCGCCCAGAGGCGATTCAGTTCGCATGTGCCGCGCTATATAAGTTTTTCATTCATTTTTCATTCATTCATTCAGCCTACCATGTGTGCTGCAGTTCAACCAAAACTGGTAACCACAGAAGGTTTCTGCATATTTTCAATAAAATTCTGTACTGATCAGCAAACTCATCTCCCTACTTCAGCTACAGATGGGACTCCTGGCTGCAAATGGGGATCCACTATAGTGTTACAAGCATCAGCAGCATATACCGTATACTGAGATCCTCCATGATATTAAGATAAGCTCTATTGTGTACTCCCACTGGCCCCAAAAACAATGGCAAAGCTAAAAAGGCTCCCTTCAACCAGCTCTTGCTGCTGCCCTGTACTAATAGGGAAGCTAAAGCCTGGGGTGCATTACTTTTCTGGGACTGTTAGGCACCCAGAGCTGTCCAGAAGGCCCCCCACATTTCTCCTACTTCAGGAGCTGGCAGTAGCGCAGAACAGTGCACTCCTGCCAAGCAGTGACCTCATAAAGTCTAGCTGTCAGATTGATAGGAAATCAGGGAAAACGGCAAGAGAAAGGCTACTGCCAGATACCAGGCTGCAGCCTGAAGAACCACTAATCTAGATGACCTTCTTCTGAAGGACTTATCTCCCATCTAGCTATGTGCAAACATCCACAGGAGAATTCAGATGGTCCAGGCTTTTGTTTGGGTGATTAATTTGCATAAATCTACACTTTAACTTCTTTTCACCTGGAATACTTGGGCCTAATTCTAGACACTGCCCAAGCAAAAGTCTTCCTTCCAGGGAAAAAACTGCTGTCTTTCAGAACTCTTGTTCAGACTTGAGATCAAAGAGATGCCGCTCCTTGAGAGTTCTGGGTCTCATGACAGCCTGTTCCATTCACTTAATTTCATTTGAGGCCTTTCCAAACCAACATCCTGTTGGCATGGAACAAGCATGCTCATTCACTCAATCTATCCATGCCCTTATCCAGCCTAGCAAGGAATTCCCTAACTTGGTGGATCTCCAACCTATCTTTGACAATGGGGAAGTAATTTCTGGCTGGATAAGTGTTTTCCAGTATCGACAGTTCAAGGAATATGGTCACCATAGCAAAGCCAAGCTCCCTAACAACATCTTGAAGCTCAGAGTGATGAGGATGGCTCTGCACCACTAGACCCCCCTTCTGACCCCCCTTCTGCAAGGACACCCAATCAGGGTTCAATTAAACAATGCCACAGCTGTGGCCAACGTCAATCACTAAGGGAGTACCAAGTGTTATGCAGCCTTGAAGGAAGAAAACCTGATTATGTTATGGACAGAGAAACAGTTTCCAGAGACCCCTGCTATCAACATCCCAGGAGTGGACTTTTGGAAGGTGAATTAATTCAGCCATCACCACCTGTACCAAGGGGAATGGTCCCTAAACTCTGATATCTTTAACCTGATGTGTCTGAGATGGAGGGTATGGAAATCATGTCCTCCTACTTACGAGTTACAATGATCCTCTAACACTGGCATCAAATGCTTTGATACATTTCTCAATCATCATTGGCTATTTTTAATCCTTATTCTGGGATTAATAAATGGATAGGAAAGGATAGTACAGTATATTATATATTTTTTTCCTTTTTTTTTCACTCTACAGTTATCTATCTACTGGTTTACAAGCCAAAGAATATTATGTCATATATCCCTGCAGTCTTTAGGATGGGCGGAGGGCTTTTCTCATCTAAGCAAACCCCTTGCCTGCATGCCTGAGCTAAGGGCAAATAGATTCCAGGAAGTAAATGCTACATTAATCATCTGCCCTTACGTAGGATGGTCACTGCCAGAAGTGCTAGGGGGTGTTTTTCAAAGTGATTTCTCAGAAAAATAAAGCCTGGATTTGTGAAGTAAAAATTAACCTTTAAAAATGTGCGTTTTTGGTTAGTAGTGGTGCTCAGCAGCAGTGTAGTTCCACCTTAAGGGACAGATGGGTCTCTGAGGCTATCATTCTTACTTTCCTAAAAGCAAGAAAACCACTTCTAGAACTATTGTGATGGAGTTGATCAAATGATTATTTTGTGTCTATGTTATCTTTATCCTAACCACTCAAATATTGCTTTCCTTCCTTTTATTATTTGATTTCCTGTTGCGACTTGTGTGTATGTGTATATATATATACAGTATATATATACACACACACACACACACACACACACATATATATATGTGTATGTGTGTATTTACATTAGTATTATTTTCCTTGAATGAAAGTCATGACAGAGTTAATCACAGCTCAGGGTGAAGAGGGGAAACATATGTTCTTCCCAACCCCCTTCTTTCTACTGCACTCCTAACCAACTTCTACCCCTTCCATCGACCAAAGGGAAAATGGCTACTGAAAGTCTGGAATTGTTGCATTGTGGCAAGGAAGAGATGTAACGAGAGAACACATGTAACGAGAGAACACCATATGTGGATGAGCCAATCAGATGCACCCATATGTGATGATGCTTGCTTATGTCACTTTGGCTATAAAGCTGTGATTTGAATAAAGCTCTTTCTCTTTCCTGTTGGAGATGATGAAGCCTGCAGCGTGAATTATTTTTCCTCCTGCTTGCATGTCTACATCGTGAATTTCGCTCAGCGGCAGAATGGAACATGTATCCCGGAATTGAGCCAGGGAAAATCTATTACACTATCTACTATCGTACCTGGAAATCCTTCTTTGTCTCATTTGAACACAGGCACTTTAATCCCCCACTATTCTGTCTAGACCTAAATGTCAGGGGGGGTTAGCAAAAAATGAAATCAAGCTGTAGATTTGTCAAGAATCTCAGACTGGAAATATGCTAGTCACCTAAAAATATGGATAATCTGGGCTTTCTCTGTGTAATATCTCTCTTTGTATTGTGCATTGGCTTCCCCAAATTTACAGGAATCTTTCACACTTCACATCCCCACTAGCACATTGTAATGCTCTCCATGCTCACCATAAAAGCTGCTACAACTCTCCCCTAATGACCCTTCTGAATCACCATTACTTTCTCCTGGGACTTTTGGATAACACTTTTCTTCAATGATCGCTACTACAACCCCTTTTACTACATCATGTTACTCGCCACTCTTTACTCATACCCCTGGAGGTACTTAAAGATCCTAACTCTACTCCATCAATGGGCATGTGGCATTACCTCCAACTATCACAGTTTATGCAATCCCAACCCAAACCTCTTAGATCCATGCAAAAGGTAACACTGATAGAATCTATATTCTCATCTCCTAATCCACCTGAAAAAAGTATTTCCCAATTCTACCAAGGTTCATTAAGTATTAATACTCAGCTGTACTTGGACTACCTTTCTTCTTAGGAAGCAGATCTACAATACACACCATCAGAGAACCAGGAAGATATTATCCTACAAATCATCCACATATCATCATCTATATCATATAAACTTGAGGAGGTAAACTACAAACTCTTGACTTGATGGCATTTTACCCTGGCAGAACTCTGTGAGGTGGGAACAACTTACCCACACATTTAGTGGCACTGCCCACCATCTAACTATTTTGAAATAAAGTGTTATCCCCGACAGTTGCTATTCAAGGTTCTAATGGTGCAGAGAATGCCTGGTCAGCATTATTTAATGGTATGGGCGATCCAGCTGGCTAATACCTACAATCCATCACCCCACACCTGCTCAATGCGGTCAAATCAATTTTACCATTACACAACAGCAAGCAACAATAGACACCTTCCATCAAACAATGGTTTCAAAGAATTGAACATATCAGTCTCTTGGAGGAACTAACACATCTCCATTCAATATCGTAAGGTATGGGCTTGCTGGATTGTCATGGCCATCCCACTATAGATTGCATTACTTGTTAGGCCACTCACTGCATAAAACTTGTCTGGTCATTTATGTTGGCATATAGTTGAAGTCGGGACAATAACCCCCCCCCCCTTTTTTTGTTTTGCCCGCCCTTTCACTCTATATCTCTCTTTTCCTTTTCACTTAACTCTTTGATCTTTTTACTATGATTATTCCTTCTCCTTTCTCTGTATCTGTTTTGCCAATGTTCACATTATTATACTAGTACTCTCTTGTAATGAGACTTGCTTTACTGTTTTCAACATGTCACCATTACCATTATGGCTACTTATGAGAACATTGTTATGCAGACTATGGGCCGGATTTAGAAAGAACTTACGTCGGCATATCTGTTGATACGCGGCGTAAGTTCTAGGATGTGCCGGCGTATCTTTTTTCTGAATTCAGAAAGCAAGATACGCTGGAATTTTGCTAAGATACGAGCGGCGTAAGTCTCTTACGCCATCGTATCTAAGTTGCATATTACGCTGGCTGCTAGGTGGCGATTCCGTCGATTTACGCGTCGAATATGGTAATGAGCTAGATATGCCGATTCAGAAACGTACGTGCGCCCGGCGCATTTTTTTACGTTGTTTGCGTAAAGCTTTTTCCGGCGTAAAGTTACCCCTATATGAGGTGTACGCAATGTTAAGTATGGACGTCAGGACAGCGTTGAATTTTCGAGCGGTGTAAGAGACTTACGCCGCTCGTATCTTAGCAAAATCCTGGCGTATCTTGCATTTTGAATACAGCCCATTGACTATTTGCGACTTGATTTCGAGCATGCGCACTGGCATACCTCCTCGGACGGCGCATGCGCCGTTTGTTCAGTGCGTCATTTACGTGGGGTCACGAGTCATTAACATACAACACACACCCTACCTGCCTATTTTGAATTACGCACGGTTATGCCGGCCCATTTACACTACGCCGCCGTAACTTAAAGCGTAAGCTCTTTCTAAATACGGGACCTGCCGCGCTCAGTTACGACGGCATAGTGTAAATGATACGCTACGCCACCGGAAAGATATGAAAATGTATCTGAATCTGGCCCTATAAGTATAGCCAGTTTTTGTCTGGTTATGTTGTTTTCCTCACATGAAAACCTTTCTAATAAACATTCATTAAAAGATTGCTTTAATTCTCATTGTTTCCCCTCTCTTCTAGCACCTACCCTTCCGCCTTCACCCATACTCTCCCCTTTACTCCCCTTGCTTTCCCCTTTTCATTTGCTTATCTTACCTTCCCCTCAATTAATTTTGCTCCAATTCTATTCCTATTCTCAACCCTCCCCCCCCCCCCCCCGCTCCCTTTACGTGCAGTGTTCCAAATAGAACATTTTATCATTGTTCAACATATATTATGAAACTTCCTGCACATTTACCTTTGTACTGTGGTCCTGCAACAGATTTCATTCTGTGCTGTACATTTTCTCAAAGTCTTTACAAAATTAGGAAAACAAAACTGAAAAAATGAGTGCTGGCACATAGCCTGTTCCATCTAGAATTTTTGCTGCTGAAGATAATTTGTCAAACAGTCTGCTGAGCAGCTTATGGATATCAGAGGATCACAATTTATTGGCACAATGCGATTCCCAGTGGCTAGAATCTACTGATTCCTGCAGATGGGGACTGACAGCGGTATCTGGATAGCTGTGGCATACAAAGTGCATCCAGCCCGTGACCATCACAGGTAATCTCTGGCAGTGCTTTCTTTCTTTTTTTTTTATATGGGATTTAGCAAAGTGTGTGGTGTATTAATTTAATGCTTAGGCCTCATTCACACTGGTACTGTCAAATCTGTTCATGTGTTTAGAGGACATTTCTAGATGCATATAAAAATGCATTAAATTACTTTCAATGGTGCCATTCACACTGAACCTTTACCTGCATTTAGATGTGGTCAGTTTAGCTGCGTTTAGAGAAAATAGAATTGTGCGTCCAGAATCTGATTAGAAACTCCAAAAAGGATACGATCACCTTTGGGAACATGTTCTCTCGTTTTTAGGGTGTAACATGTTCCCAATGCTGCAGCTGCACCCCGGTTTCCCTCTCCCCCGTGACAGCAGTATGGTATAAAGTTCCCCATACTAGCTGTCACTTTGCGAAAACAGCGGGGCAGTGCGGAGCACAGCCACATCTTTCATTCACACAGTTCTGTGTATGAATGAACTACAAGTTCCGCCATCCTTTGTGGCTGTCAGCTTGTAGTTCTCAATGAACTTCCACTGAGCTGTTGAGCGCTCTGGTAGTTCATTGAGTCTTCCTGTCATTATGAAACTGAGAAAAGGAGATGGACAGCCCCACAGTCACTATGACTAAGCATCAGTTATTGATGTGATACGCGTCAGCATTGTTACCCCACTGTTTGCTTTTTTATTGCTGTGGAGTGTCATTTTTTACTGGTATTAAAGGCACCATTTTTTACATTTTTGGTATCGTGTTGGAGTGCGGCTGTCCATCTCCTTCTTTTCTTCGTTATTGCCTTGTGCATTGCCCGCACCCACTGGGTTTTTGGATTTTAACTACTAGTGTTGCTCACGAATATTCGCATTGCGAAAATTCGTTACGAATATTGCATATTCGAGTATTCGCAAATAAATCGAATATCGCGGTGAATATTTGCTATTGCGAATATTCGTATTTTTTCAAATTTATTTTTAAAACAGATCACATCCTAGTGATCTCCATCGACGTCTAAAAGCATTGCTGGTATGATTAGAGACCCTGGGCCGAGTAGCTGAGGTGATCCTTTTATGTTGCCGAATATTCGCAATGCGAATATTCGTATTACGAATATTCGCGAATACTTTCTCTGCCCTTCTGTGTTTTGTGTATATAAAAAAAAATTGCTTTAGTTTAGTCATATAATTTTGTGTAAGTAGAGTTAGTGTTTAGTGCATATTAGTTTAGTAATCCAGGAAATGATCTCCGTTTTTGCGTGTTGTTCACGCGCATGCGCATGCGTGGACGAGAATTTCGCAATCAATTTCGCATTCGCGAAATTTCGCAAATTTTTTTTTTGATAAAATATCACGAAATATTCGATATTAACGAATATTTCACAAATATTCTTCTATATATTCGTGAAATATCGCGAAATCGAATATGGCGTATTCCGCTCAACACTATTAACTACCACTGGGGAGCTCTTGTCTTGAGCGGCGTCTCTTCCTTCCTATTGTCATTATGAAACTGCCTGGCGGTACAATGTATGGAGCAGACAGTTTACATTGACCGTCTACAGCGATGTCCATGAGTGTCTTAGCCATCCGGGACTCTCCTCCTGATTGACTGAGACACAGCCGCAGCGCCATTGCCTCCCGTGGCTGTCAAAGTCAGTTAGCCAATCAGAAGAGAGAGGGGGTCGGGTCGGGCTCCATGTCTGAATGGACACACAGAGCTGTGACTCGGCTCAGGTGCCTCAATAGCAAGCTGCTTGCTGTGGGGGCACTCGACAGGGGGGGAAGGGCCAGCAGCACAGAAGAGGCACCCAAGAAGAGGAGGATCCAGGCTGCTCTGTGCAAAACCAACTGAACAGAGGAGGTAGGTATAACATGTTTGTTATTTAAAAAAAAAAAAAAGAAAAACGAGACTTTACAATCACTTTAAACCAATCTTGTCACCAGGTAGGAGAATTTACATCTGAATCTGAGGGTAAAGCTATATGTACTGTCTATGACAAACAAATTCTGCCTTCCAAACATAAGAAGAAATGAATGTGGCAACACAGGTAGTTCTTTTTTCATTTGCTGTCAAACTTTTTTATATTACTTTTTAAATCCTGTAGAACTGTGCTTGTTGCACTTAGTAAGTAGATACTTCCTTTCAGACTGTGAACAATAAGAAAATGCAAAGGAGACTCAAAAATTGCCCCCTTTTCATAAACTAATAAAAAATAAATAAAAAAAACATTTTCCTATCACTTAATTTCTTCAACTGAATGAAATAGGACATACCAAAAGCAATTTCAGACCCAAATGAACCTATCAATTGGTACCATATATTTCAAGAATATTAAATACATTAGGCAAACAAAAAGAAAAAGTTATTTCCACTGAATTTTCATTGCCGAAGTGGACATTATTTCTTCCCGGTTCTATATTTGCTCTTTGTTATTGGAATATAATTGTGATGTCAACTGTTGCTCCTGCAAAAACAAAAATCATAATTAGAATTATCAGACCTGGAAGTTATATACTGTACTTTACAATGATATTCATACATAGTACACTGAATGAATAAGCAAGCAGCTAACTTCTAGTTTTCTGTCCTGGCTGTGGTCCTAACATAGCATGTTTCATAGATCTTAGAAACACAAGTGGCTTAGTCACTAATCCATACAAAGCGATGTGCTCACGTTATTCTGTAAGAAGATCTGTAAGACCAACCAGTGTAGCATGGCAACTGCACATAACAGAACCTCAGTTCTGAATGAACACCTTGTATGCATGCGTACAATCAAACCCACAAATCCCATCAAAAAAGGACCAAAGGTTTGGGCGTTTTGTATGCTTTTGATTGTATGAATTCCAAGCATGCCTTCACCGTTAACGTTTCATCAGACATGCACATGGTCACATAGTCTGACAGGCCTATGGGCGGGGCCTACTCACCCTTACACGCGGGAGTACCTTTCGCTCAAATCGTGCTAATCAATGCAGGACTGCAGTCATATGAACATTCTAACATTAGGGCAATAATATAGTTGTCCTTAAAGTCCCCTGTGCACTCTTGGGTGGTACTTCTGTATGGTTACAATTAACTGGGACGTTGGCAACAAATAGGTCTATCTGGGTGAATTTTTCTTAACATTAGGGCAGTTCCCAGACTAAGGCCGCGTACACACGACCAAATACATCTGTTCAAATCGGTCTGACAGACCGATTTGAACAGATTTGTCTGCTGGCTGTTTTGGTTTGATCGCTGTACACACGATCAAACCAAAATCCCCGCCGGTAGACAGCGCGGTGACATGGCGATGACATTGACGCGGCCACGTCACCGCACCAGGAAGTTAAACACTTCCGCGCATGCGTCGAATCCATTCGACGCATGTGCGAGCGTACTAACCAGCAGACATGTCGGATGGACGGATTCCCAGCAGACAGATTTTAAAGCATGCTTTAAAATCTGTCGGCTGGCCAAATCTGTCTGTCCACCTATACACACGATCGAATCTGTCTGCTGAAACGGTCTGTCAGACCGTTTCCAGCAGATAGATTTGATCGTGTGTACGCGGCCTTAGAGATGAGCCTTCACTGTGTGCAGTAATTAAAGTAATATGTCCTCTAAGAAGTTTATTTTCCCACGTCACTACACACTGTATTTTGGTACATGTTGCATTAGGAGGGACATGTTGTGCTTCGCCCACTCCATCAGTCCAGAGTACCTCTGTTACCTCACCCCCAGTAAAAGAATGGGGTCCCACCAAGCACATAGCATGTGACCAGGTCATTGATCTTAATACAGTGTATTGCCCCCTTTAACATCAATGACAGCTTGAAGTATTTTGTGGTATTTGTAAATGAGACTCTTTATCTTCTCAGATGGTGAAGCTGCCCAATTCTTTTGGTAAAAAGCCTCCAGTTCCTGGAAATTCTTGGGCTGTCTTGCATGAACTGCACATTTGAAACCTCCCCAGAGTTTCTCAATTATATTGAGGTCAGAAGAGTGAGATGGCCACTCCAGAACCTTACATTTATTCTGCTGTAGCCAATGACAGGTCGACTTGGCCCTGTTTTTTGGATCATTATCATGTTGGAATGTTCAAGTACGTCCCATGAGCACATGGGCGTCCGCTCATAGGAGTAAGGGGGGGCCAGTGACCCCCCCTGGAATCGGCAAGGGTCTGCCATGCTTGCATCTCTAGCTGTGCTGACTCTCTGTGTTTGTGCGAGTTGGCTCCACAGCTGTTGCAAGATCAGTGTCACTGAGTTACAGAGCTCTTTACTGCCACCTCTGGCTGCTTCCTGTATGTGCACCCTCGTGTTTGCTTTGCTGCCTGTAATGTATTTTCAAAGGGACATGTGGAAACAGGACTTGGGAGAAGGAAGACCACCGTGACCTTACAAGTGGGGACTGTGAGTACAAGTTAAGGGAGAAGGCTTTATGGGATAATGACTAAGCCCCTGCCCTTCATGACATTGCGGAGCATAGGTGACCGTAAAATTATGCTCCCCCCTGGAAAAAGTTCAGCGGACGCCCATGCATGAGCAGTTTCCTGGCTGATGAATGCAAATGTTTCTCCAGTATTTTTTGCTAACATACTGCATTTCTTGTGCCTTTGTAGCTCACACATCCCCAAAACATCAGAAAACCACCTCACAGTAGAAATGGTGTACCTTTCATCATAGGCCTTGTTGACTCTTCTCCAAATTAAGTGTTTATGGTTGTGGCCAAAATGCAAAATTTTGGTCTCATCACTCCAAATGACTGTGCCAGAAGGTTTTAGGCGTGTGTCTGTGCTGTTTAGCATATTGTCAGTGGGATACATTGTGGCATTTGTGTAGTAATGGCATTCTTTTGGTGACTTGACCATGTAGCCACATCATATGTTTTCAGAGAGTCCTGATTTTCACCTGAAGGTATTTGTGGGTTTTTCTTTGCATCCCAAACTATTTTCCTGGCAGTTGTGGCTGAAATTTTAGTTGGTCTACCTGACCGTGGTTGCAACAGAACCCCTAATTTTCCACTTCTTCATTGAAGTTTGAACACTGCTGATTGGGATTCTCAACTCCTTGGATATCTTTTTATATGCCTTTCCTGCTTTTTACAGTTCAGCTACCTTTTCCCACAGATCGTTTGACAATTCTTTTGCTTTCCCAATGACTCAGAATCCAGAAGCGTCAGTGCAGGACTGGATGAAAGATGCAAGCATCTGTCAGGAGTCCAGAAACTCATTGACATTTTATACACACACACACCAATTACAAGCAAACAGATCACAGGTAAGGATGGTTATCTTTAATAGCCATTCAAACCCCTTTGTGTCAACTTGTGTGCATGTTATCAGGCCAAAATCACGAGGATATGTAAACTTTTGATCTGGGTCATTTGGGTAGTTTCTGTTTTCATTATGATTTTAAAAGAGTAAACACTGTTGATAAGTGGATTTAGTCAAACACTTACCATGAATGAAAGAAAAGTTTTCGTATTATCATTCATATTCTCTGAAAAATTGCCAAGAAATCATAAATTCTGCCAGGGTATGTAAACTTATGAGCAAAATTGCATTGCATCTCTATAAACAGTCCATGTTTGGTCTTTCGCTTTTTTAATATGATATTTATGCATTCTGTATTATATACACATATATATACCTTGTGTCTGTATTAAAGTTACAGAGTCTTGCATGCCACATATAGAGTCCTTGTTGGTCTCTATGCATTTTGTTAGTGAGAACGTATCTATGAGACATAAATTGATTTGTTGCAGGAATCCCTAGAAACCTCTGGAGCAGCAATTCTCAGCCAGGGTTCTATGGAACCATAAGGTTCCTCCACACATTGTCACAGCAGTTCCTAAAGCTAAGGCTTCAGATTTTATGGTGCTCCCATTGGCAGGGCCAGCTGCAAGACACCAATAATCGTTTTAGCTGTGTGCAAGGCGTGCATTTTGACCACCAGTGTACAGGGACGATCTTCCCAATGTCCACACATGTTAGAGGCATTTTCCCCATCAACTCCCAATGCATTGGTTTTAGCAAGATCAGAAAAGGATTTTAAGGGTTCCTCTGAGGTAAAAAGTTTGAGAAGTACTTCTGCTTTGCCCATGAAAGTTATGTTGTCCTATGCTGTACCTACTTCTGACTGTATACCCTGTACTTGGAATTCGTTTTTTTCTTTTTCTTTTAATAAATCGTTTCTGAAACTAAAAAGGTTGAGAAGTATGGTCTGTAGGAACAATCGTGGTAGAGAAAAGCTGTTCTAGATGGCCAAGGTAAAAAATTATTGGAACATTTGCAAGCATCCTCCATGTTTGTTTAGCTCATGGCACACAGTTTTAAGATGTATTTTAATGTCAGTCACTATGACATTTACTAAACACATTGGGGTTGACTTACTGACTTACTAAAGGAAAAAAGACTGTGCAATTTCAGAGTGCAACTGCACCGTCTATTTGCCATTAGCAAATTCACCTCATTATTCACACTAAAGTATTACTTAATGCATACATTTGTGATTTAACCACCCCCAAGCCAGCTGGGTTAACAAGAAATGGGCAGAATGTTGCCAGTGTTGTGCCTAATGAGATTTCTTTAAATCTAAATGTTTCTCTGTACTGGCACTTAGGAGCCCTTAAACAGCAGTTGTACACATGACTGGTTTTCCTGGCAGGAAAACTGCCAGTAGAGCCTTTAGCCAGGAATCCCGGCCGTGTGTATGCTCCCTATCAGTTTTCCCCTCAGGAAAACAGCCGAGAATCCCGACGGGAAAATAGAGAACCCTGCTCTCTATTTTCACGTCGGGTTTCCTGGCAGAGCGTTTCCTGCCGAGAAAACCGGTCGTCTGTATGCTTACCTGTCCAAGGTAAACCTGCGCATGCTCGATAAGAGTTTAACGCATGCGCGGTAGCATACAAGTTTAGTGTGGGTTGTAGCAAGATGGTGGTGACGGCATTGAATGTGATGAGCGCCGGCTCGTCATAGTCGATGACGTCACCGCATTCAAAAGAATGGCGGTTCTTTTGAATGGCCCTCTGTATGCATGGCTTTGCAAGACAAGCTTGCCAGGAATCTCGTCAGGAAAATCAAAGTTTTGCAGCAAAGCACTAATAAAATGAAAAGGAGAAAATGGGGGGAAAAAAATGACACACCACTACCTTAAAGTTTTTACCTTCTCTTATGCATCTGATGTTGTAGATTCGTGTAACTCCAATCTTTTGAAATCATCATTTCTCTTTCCTATGACGTCTCTTATTAACACTGGAAGAAAATGAAAACTATCAGTGCATTGCTCTTACGTTCTTTCATTATGAGGCAATTGTAGTTACACACAAATGCAGTAAAACACTTATTTATAGAAATTTTGCTGAGCTATTTGTCCTATAAAACTGCATGTACATTAGTTCTGGGCAAAATCAAAAATCTAGGCTATTTTCTCTCTGGGTCAATTGTTTTTCATTCACATAGTATAGTGTAAGAAATTGGCATGGGACACAGACGGTACTGGCATTTACTACAGTGATCCTCCGCTTCCACAGGAATCAGCCAGTTAAAGAATATGCATACTTATATTGGTCCACAATGGATCAATGTTACAATGCAAAAATATGCATTCCTGGAATTCAGCTTTTATGCCGTGTACACACGATCGGAAATTCCGACAAGTAAACGGTGGATTTTCTTCTGACGGAATGTTGGCTCAAACATGTGTTGTATACACACGGTCACACAAATCTTGTCGGAAATTTCGACCGTCAAGAACGCGGTGATGTACAAGATGTACGACGAGCCGAGATCAATGAAGTTCAATAGGCAGTTTGACTCTTCTGCTTGATTCTGAGCATGCATTTTTTTTGCACAACGGAATTGCATACAGATGAGCTAATTTTCCTATTGGAACTTTTTCAGTCGGAAAAATAGAGAACCTGCTCTCAATCTTTTGTTGGCAGAAATTCCGACAGCATAAGTCCGATGGAGCATACACACGGTCGGAATTTCCGACCAAAAGCTCACATTGGACTTTTCTTGTCGGAATGTCCGATCGCGTGTACGGGGCATAAGTTATAGTTAAAGTCTTGTGGGCTAAATCAAAATTTGCTTTCTTAGTGAATCAAGCCATAAAAAATTCCTGACAAAGTCCCTGGATTTTGCTCTATTTTAAAGTCTTGCACTTTCTGCTAAAGAAATGTATTTTCACTCTACCTATTGCATTTTCACAATTAAAATATTATAAAATAAGCCTAAAAGCCAACAGGGAGAGAGTGACCACAATAGGTTTACAGACCTGGAAACTTCCCTGGAGGGATCTTAACATGGTAGTACTTTGCTACTTATATTTTTTACTAGTTTTCCTACTGTCACAAGGTGGTACACATGCTTCTGTCACAAATCCTTTTCTATAGTAATTATGTACAGTATCTCACAAAAGTGAGTACACCCCTCACATTTTTGTAAATATTTTATTATAACTTTTCATGTGACAACACTGAAGAAATTACACTTTGCTACAATGTAAAGTAGTGAGAGTGTACAGCTTGTATAACAGTGTAAATTTGCTGTCCCCTCAAAATAACTCAAAACGCAGCCATTAATTGTCTGGCAACAAAAGTGAGTACACCCCTAAGTGAAAATGTACAAGTTGGACCCAAAGTGTCAATATTTTGTGTGGCCACCATTGATTTCCAGCACTGCCTTAACCCTCTTGGGCATGGAGTTCACCAGAGCTTCACAGGTTGCCACTGGAGTCCTCTTCCACTCCTCCATGACGACATCACAGAGCTGGTGGATGTTAGAGACCTTCCACTCCTCCACCTTCCATTTGAAGATGTCCCACAGATACTCAATAGGGTTTATGTCTGGAGACATGCTTGGCCAGTGCATCACCTTTACCCTCAGCTACTTTAGCAAGGCAGTGGTCATCTTGCAAGTGTGTTTAGGGACATTATGTTGGAATACTGCTCTGCTGCCAAGTTTTCGAAGGGAAGCGGATCATGCTCTGATTCAGTATGTCACAGTACATGTTGGCATTTATCGTTCCCTCAATGAACTGTAGCACCCCAGTGCTGGCAGCACTCATGCAGCCCCAGACCATGACACTCCCACCACCATGCTTGACTGTAGGCAAGACACACTAGTCTTTGTACTCCTCAACTGGTTGTCGCTTGACACCATCTGAACCAGTTCAGTTTATCCTGGTCTCATCAGATAACATGACATGGTTCCAGTAATCCACGTCCTTATGCCGCGTACACACGATAATTTTTTGTCATGAAAAAAACGTTTTAAAAAAATGTAATTTAAAATGATCGTGTGTGGGCTTCACATAATTTTTCAAGTTCTGAAAAATGACCCCAAAAAAATTTGAACATGCTGCATTTTTTTAACATCGTTTTAAACAATGTCGTTTTTCGAGTTGTAAAAAATGATCGTGTGTGGGCTAAAACAATGTTTAAAACCAGCGCATGCTCAGAAGCAAGTTATGAGACGGGAGCGTTCTGGTAAAACTACCATTCATAATGGAGTAAGCACATTCATCACGCTATAACAGACAGAAAAGCGCGAATCGTCTTTTACTAACACAAAATCAGCTAAACCAGCCCAAAGACGAATAGAACTTCCCCTTTATAGTGCCATCGTACGTCACCACGCTTTGCTAGATAATTTTTAAAAAACAATGGTGTGTGGGCAACGTCGTTTTTAATGATGAAGTTGGAAAAAACTTTGTTTTTTCAACATGCTGAAAAACTACAGGTTTTTTTTTCCATGCCAAAAAACGATTGTGTGTAATCGGGATTAGCCTGCTTGTCTTCAGCAAACTGCAGACTTTTTTGTGCATCATCTTTAGAAGAGGTTTCTTTCTGGGATCACAGCCATGCAGACCAATTTGATGCAATGTGCAGTGTATGGTCTAAACACTGAAAGGCTGACACCCCACTCCTTTAAACTCTGCAGCAATGCTGGCAGCACTGCTATGTCTATTTCCCAAAGAGAACCTCCGAAAATGACGCTGAGCACATGCACTCAACTTCTTTGGTCGACCATGGCGAGGTCTGTTCTGAGTGGAACCTGTCCTGTTAAACCGCTGTATGGTCTTGGCCACCGTGCTGCAGCTCAGTTTCACGGTCCTGGCAATCTTCTTATAGCCTAGGCCATCTTTATGCAGATAACAAAACCTTGGGAATGCCCAGGAAAAAACCAAGCCTACTTGGTAGGGGAATGTCCAGGGAAAAACCAAGCCTACTTTTTTTCTGATCCTCAGAGTTCTTTGTCAGAGGTGCCATGTTGAACTTCCAGTGACCAGTATGAGAGAGTGAGAGTGATAACACCAAATTTAACACACCTGCTCCCCATTCACACCTGAGACTGTGTAACACTAATGAGCCACATGACACCGGGGAGGGAAAATGGCTAATTGTTTCCCAATTTGGACATTTTCACTTAGGGGTGTACTCACTTTTGTTGCCAGCAGTTTAGACAATAATGGCTGTGTGTGGAGTTATTTTGAGGAGACAGCAAATTTGCACTGTTATACAAGCTGTACACTCACTACTTTACATTGTAGGAAAGTGTAATTTCTTTAGTGTTGTCACATGAAAAGATACAATAACATATTTACAATACTCTGAGAGGTGTACTCACTTTTGTGAGATACTATAGCTTGGATTCTGCTTTGGACTTTCTCTAAAAAATGCTTAGAAAGGCAAGATTTTTTTTTTTTTTTTATTATTATTATTTTTAGGTATGCTCTGTGCATGAGAACATAGAACAAATTTGTCAAAATTGGGCTGCAAAAATGAAAATACACTTTAATAGGCAGTGCAGGGTTAATGAACAGGGAAGGTAAAATTAATAATAAAAGAGAGTCTCTGGTGTATGTAGCTGGCCTGGATCTAGCACGGATAGGTGGAAGTTTTTTTTTTTTACTGTGTTTTTAGATGAAATTGCTGCTGCTATGTCTTTGGACATTTTCTCTATGGACATTATGCCACTATAGCAATCCAGTAACTTTTGTGTTCAGGGCTTTATTGAGTTGTCATAGACGCATTGTTTATGTTTATTTGATGTGACTGAGGACAAGCCTGTGGTGGTCACAATAGACTTTGTATTTGAATTTTGATGTCCTGTGTCCCAGCTAATCCCTTGAATTTCACAATAATCTGTATTATAAAACATACCCTACAATTAGGTAGATACATACTGTACTTGTACACTGTATTTCTCTTAGTGTATGGTTTTGTACTAGGCCTCTTAAATGATTTTCTGAATATACTTACTGTCCAGAATTGCTCTTCCCAGTTCATTCTTCTTTAGTGTCTTCTCTACCTCATCCATAACCCATGGTATGAATACGGTCTCTACATCTGAGCAAGAAATGTTAACACAAATTAAACATGAATGTTTTAAATGATGAGAAAACAGAAGGTGAAAAATAACCATATATGTAAATGCTGTACAGTATATTTCGGAAATTCAGGAAAATGCATGAAATTCAATAACAAAATACACTCTGTGGGGTAGATTCATGTAGAGATCCGACGGTGTATCTACTGATACACCGTCGGATCTGTGAGATCCGACGCTCGGATCTATGCGGCTGATTCCTCGAATCAGGTTCCGCATAGATCTCCCTTAGAGCCGACTGGTGTAAGTGAGTTACACTGTCGGTTCTTAGGCTGCATTCTCCCGCCGTCCGCTAGGTGGCGCTTCTTTTTTTCTACGCGACGAATATGCAAATGAGGAGAACCGCCGATTCAGAACCGAACGCCCGGCCGTCGCTTTTTTTTTACGTCGTTTGCGTTCGTCTCTTTCCGGCGGATCGTTGACCCTGCTATATGCGGGGTAAGTGCGGCGGATCCTATGTTAAGTATGGCCGTCGTTCCCGCGTCGAGTTTTGAATTTTCTACGTCGTTTACGTAAGTCGTCCGGGAATATGGCCATACGTTAATTGCGTTAACATCGAAAACAATGACGTCATTTAAAGCAATGCACGCTGGGAAATTTTGCCGGCGGCGCATGCGCAGTACAATCGGCGCGGGGACGCGCGTGATTTAAATAGTAAACTCCCCCTAGCCGCGGAATTTGCATTCCGCCGGGGGATTTACGATCCGCCAGGGCTAATTACGAGGCAAGTGCTTTCTGAATAAAGCACTTGCCTCAAAAACTGGCGCAGGCGGATCGTAAAAAAGATAGATCACGCGGATCAAAAGATCCGCTGATCTACATGAATCTACCCCTGTGGGTCTGTTTTTGGCACCATTTGCATTTATCACTCATAGCAGGCTTGGTCCAGCAACCGTTTCAAAAGTCTTTTATGAACACTAGTAGGCTGTTTTACTAAAGAAGTTGAGAACCCTAAAACCCCATACACACAATCGGAATTTCTGATGGAAAAATTAAGATGGACTTTTTCCATCGGAAATTCCGACCGTGTGTATGCCACATCAGACTTTTTTTTCGAGGAATTCCATCGGAGTTTAGATAGAAAACATGTTCTCTTTTACTCCGATGGAATTCCTTCTGAATTCCAATGTGAGTTTGTCCAGGCTAAAGCCTGATCGTGTGTACGGGGCATTAAATTGTGTGAATGAATATACACTTAAATTACCCGGTCATGAGAAGCAAATACCTGTATGGTCAACAAGACCCCAAAGCCCTCCTTTGCATTTGGAAGCATTCAAAAACGCCAAGATCGTAAATTTTGAATACTTTTGTTTTGAAGCCTGTAATATTGGCACACTATCGGATGTAAGACTTAGCGAGTGCTGAGGTTTGACTGTGTGTATTTATTTTGACATATTTAGTAAGGGGCATGGAGAGTTTTTTGAAGTTGTAATTTTTTGTCACAATTTTTTGGAAATCGAAAAAAAGAAACAAAAAATACCATCAGTCCACAAATGCGTTTCTGAGAGAATGGTCAAACATTCCCATGGACACTCTCCTAAACCTTGTGGACAGCCTTCCTAGAAGAGTTGTAGCTGTTATAGCTGCAAAGAGTGGGTCAACACAATATTGAACCCTACAGACTAAGACTGGGATGTCATTAAAGTTTATGTGCATGTAAAGGCAGGTGTCCCAATACTTTTGGAAATGTGTTTATATACACAGTGGGTATAGAAAATTCCAGGACAGTACAAATATACCACAAATGACTCCTTTTTGGAAAGTAGACAGTCCAAGGTATTTAGTAAGAGGCACGGCAAGTTTTTTTAAGTTGTAACTTTTTGTCAATAAAAAAACTAAAAAACTTTTTTTTTTTCATTTCTTTTCAGGATTTTGTTTTTTTAAACACACTGTGACCAGAGCAATACAGTGTTGCCATAGTAAAACTATACTACTCAGGGGGAAGTGATCAGGATTTTTTACACACTTTTTTTTTTTTACTGGTATAAGTAAGCGTTTGCACTGAATGAAACTGATTAATTCAGTAATAGTGGCTGATCCTGTGTGTACCATATGATTACTGTGACCAATCACAGTTACCAACACAATTGTAGACAATGAATGGCATGTAAAAAAGCAATCTGTTCTTTACAATTGTCATGTGGTCCGCTGTGATTGGTCACAGCGATCCCATGGTACTGGCAGCGGCCGATACACTGATCAGTTATGGGTGTGTTACACAGTAACATTTAAACGCCCTTTCCTGACAGACTCCATGGCAGCCTACGTGTGGGTTAATCCCGCCTCTCATACCTCATAGGACCCCTCTCCCATAAAGCTTTGCTTCTCACCATAGACTGTGTTCCTTTTTTGTCCTCCTCCTAGGACCTTGGTTGTTTTTACCTTAAGAAGTTTTTTTCCCTGATCCAGAAGTCCTGGTGATTTTTCCCTCTATAGTCCACAAGTCTCTGCTATTAGCAGGATGGACGTATGCAAGTCTGTAGTGTTTACCCTCAAAAAGCTTTCTTTAACCTGCCATTGGTAGGTAAAGCAGTAACTGGCCATTTATCCTGGCTATTAGCAGGAGGCCTTATGTCACAGACCACACAGCGTGAGCAGCGGTGGCTCCAGCTCCAGGCAGGATCATGGGACTCCTTGGTGGTAATGTATATTCTACAGTTACTTACTTTATGGCAGCCGGTTTGTGTATGTTGTTTGTCCTCGTGCAGTTATGGCCGCTGGAATGCATTGCGTTCCAGCCTCGCCGCCTCCTGGTAGTTCTGTGCATGCGCCGGTCTCGTTTGCGAACGAGGCTTGGTTGCGCATGCGCGGTCCTGTTCGGTTGGCCGCGATCGCGCATGCGCGCGAGGTCTACGGGGGTGACGCCGCACACAGCGCAGGCGCGTCTTGAGCACGGCGGAGCGCGATGACGGCTTCGCAGGGCGGCAGGTTCAAATAGCTGTCAGATGCAGCTATTCATTGACACAGTCCTGAAACACAGCACTCTAGGTAGCGTTCTTCTGTCCTAAGGTAAGAAACAGTGCTGGGTCACTGTCCTGTCCTTCCTCCTTAGGTATGTCTTGTTATTTTTAAGCCTCATTTGTTTCTTTTTTCTTTTTGTCATTGGTCTTTGCAGTACTGTGGGTTTCATTGCCATGGATGTGTCACCGCCCCCCTGTGGCCAAACCTTACGCTGCAGGTAGGATGGAATTATTTCCCTCTGCCTGTTTTTCCAATAAGGCTTCTTTTTTTTGGTCACTTTTTAAAAATAGCTTTTTTTGTTTTTTTTTGTATTTGTTCCCAGCCCCTCTAGGTCTGTTTCTTTGTCGCTAGCACGTGAAGATAATGTTGAAGCTCGTTCTCAGCGTCATCATTCAAATTCTAGAAGTTCTAGATCATCATCTAAACATCACAGAGACGGTTCTAGATCTAAGTCCAGTCTCCATTCTCACCGCCATTCCAGTCACTCCGGAAGAAATTCCTGTTGGGGATGTAGAGCTCAGGTCCCAGAAGGAAAATCCCTCTGTGAGCCATGTTATTCCCGTGCTGTAAGGGAAAGAGGAGGTGAAGACCAGCAGGTAGAAGCCCTGGTCAGAAGAGTAGTCCAAGAATCGTTGAACGGCTCTGATTCCATCCAAGCGGTTGTCCCTCCAGTTGAACCATCACCAGTCCCTATTCAGGATACTCCTGTGGTTCCGGGGCCCTCTCAGCTTTACCGCTCCCCGAGTGTGTCCTCAGAGAGTGAAGAGGAAAATATTAATTATGCAGCAGGCTTTGATTTTTCTCTGGTCCCAACCTTGATGAAAGCAGTTAAAGACGCTTTAATATGGGAAGATACAGTAGAATCACCTTCCAAGCAAAGGAAGTTCTTTAAACAGCTCAGAAAAGACCGTCCAAACTTTCCCCTTCTTGGTGAACTTGGAGATGTAATTACAGAAGAATGGTCTGGCACAGATAAGAAAAATTCCTTAATTTCTAAAGTAGCAAAGTTGTACCCATTCAAGATGATGAAGTGAGACATTTGGAGTCAGCCCCTTTAATTGATGCAGCCCTAATGAGACTGGTAAAACATGTCACTCTCCCTTTGGAAAACACTGTTTCCTTCAAAGATGGCTTGGAGAGGAAGATAGACACTGATCTAAAACGCATCTACATCACAGCAGGCATGGCTTGTAAACCAGCCTTAGCCCTTGCAGCCTTGTCAAAGGCAATGGAGGCCTGGACAGATGAGATGGACTCTGTGTTGTCCTGCGCCTCTGAAGACTTGGCCAGAAGCGTTCCAGTCCAAGAATTAAAAATGGCCTCTGTGTTTTTGGGGGAGGCCTCCCTTGACCTTATTCGCCTAGTGTCTCGGGTTATGCTCTCCTCTGTTACTGCCAAACGTGCCTTGTGGCTACGGCCTTGGGTGGCTGACCCTGCCTCTAAACAGGCCTGGTGCAAAATACCCTTTTTAGGGTCCTCCCTTTTTGGGAATAAGTTGGACAGTGCCATTGCCCGAGCCACTGGGGGTAAGTCAAGCTTCCTTCCCCAGGATCGACGTCTGTATGGACAGAGAAAATTTTTTCCCAGGCAGGATCAAGATCGGGCAAGGGAGGCCCGCCGGTACAGACCTGGGCGTGATTTCAGGAAGAACTGGCGAAAAAAACAGCCCTCCAGTCAAAGGTCCGCAAAAAGCTCTTCCTCTGGTGGACGTGAGGCCCCTAAGTCCTTTTGATATAGGGTCGGCCCAGACGGAAAAAGTCGGGGCTCGCCTCCTTCAATTCCAGCACATCTGGGCAGCCTCGATAAAGGATTTTTGGTCCGTCAAGACCGTATCTATAGGTCATTCTTGGACATTTATCGCCCCGCCTATTCTGCAGTTCATTCCCACAGTCATGCCTTGCTCAGAAGAGAAAAGACAAGTCCTCTTGTCATACACAAGCTCACTTGTGGCTCAAGGTGCTGCTATACACGTCCCAACAGCCGAGAGATTCCAAGGGATGTATTCACCACTTTTTCTGGTCCTAAAAAAGTCAGGTTCCTGGAGACAAGTGATAGATCTGACACATCTAAACACCTTTATCAAGAAAGAGAAATTCAAGATGGAGTCGCTCCTCACGATCCGTCAAGCAGTTCAGCCAGGCGACTGGCTGGTGTCCATAGACCTGAAAGATGCCTACTTTCACGTCCCTATAGCTGTGGAATTCCAAAGGTATCTCCGGTTTGCTGTAGGCAATATTCACCTCCAGTTTACTTGTCTCCCTTTCGGGCTCACAACATCGCCAAGAGTATTCTCGAAACTCCTGCTGGCAGTCGTGGCTCTGATCAGAATCAGAGGCATTCGTCTGCATCACTATTTAGACGACCTGCTACTACTTTCACAAAGCAAGGAGCAGCTGTTATCCCACAAAGACCTGGTCATATCCATTCTGACCGAGTTTGGTTGGCTACTAAACAAAGAGAAGAGTCATCTAGAACCGACACAATCTCTAATCATTCTCGGTGCCCAATTCGACACAGCTCTGAGTACCATCTAGCTGCCCCTAGTGAAAATCCCTGTAGTCCGGGACAGGATTCGTTGTGCTCTAGAAACACCTTTTCTCAAAGCCTCAACATAATAGGTACCATGGTTTCCACAGTCCCTATGGTGAGATGGGCACAGTGGAAGATGCGACCCTTCCAGAAGGGTTTTCTCCAGCAGTGGGACTCGAAGTCACAATGATTCGGATAACATCACACATGAGAGAGAGTCTTCCCTGGTGGCTACTTCGGAAAAACCTCCTCAATTGCCATTCTCTAGCCCCTGTTTCTTGGATCACAATCACATCGGATGCCAGCAACACAGGTTGGGGGGCTCTCTGCCTGAAGGAGGTAGCCCAAGGGAAGTGGGACTTCCCATCCCAGAAAGTCGTCTCCAATGTCCTGGAGCTTTGGGCAGCCCTTTGTGCTCTACATGCCTTCTTTCACCTAATAAAAGGGTCCTCAGTCCTCCTAAGGATGGACAACAGATCGGCAGTGTCATACATCAAGAGACAGGGTGGCACTCGCAGTCTGTCTCTACTGAAGGAGGTAAATCCAATCATGTCTTGGGCACAGACACACCTGTCGAATTTGTCAGCTGTATATCTCCCTGGAGCTCAGAATCTACAGGCGGATTTCCTCTCGAGAACATCTCTCGACACCAACGAGTGGTCTCTCCACAACGATGTTTTCAGTTGGATCCTGTCACTGGATTTTTCACCGGAAGTGGATCTGTTTGCGTCCCCACGCAACTTCAAACTGGAGAAGTATTACACCAGATACCGCTGTCCCCAGGCTTTCGGGGAAGACCCCCTAACGGATCAGTGGAGATTCAGCAGAGCTTATGCCTTCCCTCCAGTCCCAGTCATCCTCCGATTCCTAGCGAGACTCAGGTGGGAAGAAGCCGAGGTAGTGGCAATAATTCCATTTTGGCCCAACAGGCCGTGGTTTCCGTTACTGTCCCAATTGAGCTTCCGGGATCCAGTTCAGCTTCCATCCAGACCGGATCTCCTGTTGCAAGGGACGATCCCTCATCCATGTCCAACCCACCTGCACTTGATGGCATGGTTCTTGAAAGGAGAAGGTTGGAAACATTAGGATGTCCAAGCAGAGCCATCGCTACTTTGTTAAACGCCAGAAGGCCAAGCACCAATAAAATCTACCAAAGAATTTGGTCAAAGTTCTCAGACTACACCTCTTCCATGGGTGGTTCTCCTGCTAACCCCAGTATCAAGGATATTCTAGGCTTTCTCCAAACAGGTCTTGATCTTCCTTTATCCGTCAGCTCATTAAGAGTCCAAGTTTCAGCTATCTCCGCATTCACAGGTGTATCCTGGGCTACTCACTCTCTGGTCAGACAATTTTTTAGAGGAGCCATAAGGCTGAGGCCTTTAAGAAAGCCAAGATTTTCCAAATAGGACCTACCATTAGTCCTGGATTTTTTCTCAGACCTTCAAATCTCAAATCAATTATCAGTTAAGGATCTTTCCCTCAAAGTGGTCTTTCTTGTTGCTATAACATCAGCAAAGAGGGTGTCCGAAATTGGGTCATTAGGATGTAAAGAACCTTTCCTTACGTTCTTCCCAGATCGTGTCGTGTCATCGGTCTTTCATGAGAACCAGGAGATAGTCCTTCCAACCTTTCGGGATTCGGAGGACTCGGATGCTCATCCTTTGGACGTCGGAAAAGTGTTGAAGCAGTATCTGGAAGCCACAGCTTCTTTTCGCCAATCCGATCATCTATTTGTTTCCTTCCATGGAAAAAACAAGGGAATGCGTGCTTCCTCTAGAACCATCGCAGCATGGATTGTCCAAGCCATCCAGGGGGCTTACAAGGCGAAAGGTTTGGCTCCTCCGGAAGCGGTAACCGCACATTCTACTCGGGGCGTAGCCACGTCGTGGGCGGCGGCCCGGCACGTGTCCCCAGAAGTGATCTGCAGAGCGGCCTCTTGGTCGTCGTTAAATACGTTTATGACGCACTACTGCATAGAACCGGCTTCTTTATCGTCGGTTAATTTTGGTTTACATGTTTTATCTGTTGACAATGTCAATTAAATTTGTTTTCTTTAACCAGCAATTGCCCACCCGGGTGTGTATGGCTAGTTATTTCCCACACGTAGGCTGCCATGGAGTCTGTCAGGAAAAAGGAAAATTTATATGAAATACTTACCGTAATTTTCCTTTCCTGATGGACTCCATGGCAGCAGGAGTTCCCTCCCTTTGCTGGAGTAGGCTATATTACGTAACACAGTCTATGGTGAGAAGCAAAGCTTTATGGGAGAGGGGTCCTATGAGGTATGAGAGGCGGGATAAACCCACACGTAGGCTGCCATGGAGTCCATCAGGAAAGGAAAATTACAGTAAGTATTTCATATAAATTTTCCTTTTTTTGCATAAGTGCCCATTTTGATGTTTATACTTCTGTGCTTTCTTTCAGCAACCTTTTTTTAACTTATTAAAATCGGTAAAAGCTGAAACCTGATTGGATTACTGACCTGGCCATCATGTCATACAAATGCATATATATATATATACACACTATTACACTATTACTATTTACTCAATAAACTATTCTCCAATGTTTTATTTCTCCAATTAAATGGAAAGCAAATATACAATATGTCAAATTTCACTGCCTTTCACCAATGCAAAGTCTTTGTGCCAGAGCTTACTTTTATATGGACAGCTGTAGAAACGATATATCGCTTCCAAGGCACATACTCTGCATCGTGCGAGAGTACGCCTCAATTATTAAAGTCAATAAGGTAGGCAGCTGATAATCATATATTGCACTAAAAGTAGCGTTTATAACCTTGTGTTAGGCCGATACTAGAACTAGGACCTATTTGACAGTATTGAATCCAGGATATCAGCTTGACAGTCCAGCTACTAGTACTTTCAGAGGGAGAGGCGAGTTATGACAGCCTATATATCTTTCTTTTGACAGTTTTTTTTTACTAAATCTGATGCTTAATCTGCTTATATTGTGTCCCCTCCTTCCCCTCCTCATTAACATGCTAACAACTGACAACATTTCCATTGGTATTACATATCTTATTTTAGACCAATTGATGGGAGGGGCTGGCAAAGTGCCATACATAGTATCCTGAAAACATCACAGCACCCTGCCTCAGTACTCCTTAACCACTTAAGGACCGCCTAACGCCGATATACATCAGCAGAATGGCGCAGCTGGGCACAGGCACATACAGGTATGTTGCCTTTAACTGCCGAGCCGTGGGTTGCGAGTACGCTCGCGACCCGGTCCGAAGCTCTGTGACTGCGCCAGCGGGACCCGATCGCCGCTGGCATCCCGCAAACGGGTCACAGGAGCTGAAGAACTGGGAGAGGTGAGTGTAAACAAACCTTCCCCCTTCTTCTCTGTGGCAGTGTCACTGATCGTCTGTTCCCTGTCATAGGAAACGGCGATCAGTGACGTCACATGTCCAGCCTACAGTAAGAATCACTCCCTTATGGCACACTTAACCCTTTAGCACCCCCTAGTAGTTAACTTCTTCACTGCCATTGTAATTTTCACAGTAATCAGTGCATTTTTATAGCACTTTTCGCTGTGAAAATAACATTGGTCCCAAAAATGTGTCAAAAGCATCGTCCGATGTGTCCGATGATCGCCGCCATTACTAGAAAAAAAAATATTAAAAGAAATGCCATAAAACTATCCCCAATTTGGTAAGGCGCTATACATTTTGCGCAAACCAATCAATAAACGCTTATTGCAATTTTTTTTACCAAAAATATGTAGAAGAATACGTATCGGCCTAAACTGAGGGGAAAAAAACATTTATATATTTTTGGGGGATATTTATTAGCGCTAAAAATAAAAACCACAGAGGTGATCAAATACCATCAAAATAAATCTTTGTGGGAAAAAAAGGACGCCAATTTTGTTTGGGAGCCACATCGTACGACCGCGCAATTGTCAGTTAAAGCGACACAGTGCAGAATCGCAAAAAGGGGCCAGGTCCTCGCCCCCTTAAATGCCGCATTTGGCATGTCATTTTTTTGGGGGGGGGGGGGGGGAGTGGGTACCTGGCTTAGACAGGTACTTCATGTCCAACTTCCTGCTTTCATTGTCTCACTGCCTAGGCGACTCCTCCTTTCCCCCTAGGCGACCCCTTCCTCTCTACAATCTTCTGGGACACATCACAGGTCCCAGAAGAGTGCCTGGCCACTAGGAGAGCGCAGCGCAACTCACGCATGTGCAGTGCGCACCTGGCTGTGAAGCCACAAGCTGTCACAGCTTGGTGCTCACACTTGCAATGACAGCGCCATGGAGAGGAGGGGGAGAGGAGCGAGGCTTCAGGCGCATGCCTCGCTGGACTGTGGGACAGGTGAGTGTCTGTTTATTAAAAGTCAGCAGCTACACTTTTTGGAACTCCACTTTAAAAATCCCTTAGCCCTGATGCAAACAGTGGGCTGGATCGTTGGTGGAGTTATGCAGATATCAAAATCTCTTGATGGGTTGATGTCAGGCTGGAGGAGTAGGCATTCCTAGGCAGACTGCATTTGCCTGCAGACTGACTTAGGTAATGCCCACAGCGATGGTGAGCCTCCATAATTAAAGGAACTGCAATCTAATTAATGAAATGGGATGGGCCAGGGACAGTCAGGCTAGAGAGCATAGAGCTAGATCATGGGTCTTCAAACTATGGCCCTCCAGGTGTTCAGGAACTACAATTCCCATCATGCCTAGTCATGTCTGTGAATGTCAGAGTTTTACAATGCCTCATGGGAAGTGTAGTTCAGCAACAGCTGGAGGGACGTAGTTTGAGGATCCCTGAGCTAGATGATACTATTTCTTCCAATCAGTAAATGAATCTGGCTCTATATAATATGCTGCAGCTTCGAATGCACACTGTGAGAAACTCAGTCTGCAGTAAAATAAGAATAAGCATTTTTAGTACAGGAGAGGCCATGACAGGTAGATGACAGTATATATACTGTATATGTCCATGCATTATCAATGCTGTTACATTCTATAAAAATTCCCATAGTTCTTGGTCTTGATTTTACAATCAAACCCCTTGCACTTAAATTCTTAAGCCTCTCTATACACATTTTAACCTTCCAGATTTGTTATCTTTGTCATATTTCCATTATTGCTCAGGGTATAATCAGATTGCTTAAAGGTACATGTTTTTTTTACTTTAATGCATTCTATGCATTAAGCTGAAAAAACAACCGAGCATTAGCGCCCCCCGAGCCCCCGTTTACTTACCTGACCCCTTTGATTGTCCCGCGCCTTGAATGCGCTGGCTTCTCGTCTCATTCATTGGTTGATTGAAAGCAGTGCAGCCATTGGCTTGTGCTGCTGTCAATTATATCCAATGACGCGGTGCGCTGGGGGGCGAGTCCGAGTGATACAGCCGCTCACTGTATCACGGGAGCGCGCCCGCAAGAACTTACCACCATGCGAGAGAGCTTGTATGAAGGTGGAAAGTTCTTGCGGGGGGGCTGAGACTGCCCCCGAGGGATCCCAGAAGACCAGGTTCGGGGCCATTATGTGCAAAACGAGCTGCACAGTGGAGGTAAGTATAACATGTTTGCTATTTAAAAAAAAATTTTCTTTAGTGTTGCTTAAAAAATTGTATCTTTAGCTCATAGGTTTTATTTGCAAAAAATGATGCAATTATATATTTTGCTTACAATAACATCCACTTCATGATTTTCTGTCAGTGGCAGACTTAGTGCAATTTAGTCACTCTTTTAGTCACTTAATCCAATTAATTTTCTAATGGTTCCACAGACCAGCACAAGAAACAGAAATGCTGGAAGCCTTATCTTTAGGAAACTTAGCATGCCATTATTTGACAGATAAAACACTGCCACCTACTGCTGAAAACAGACTTGATTAATTATGAAATAAAAAAAATAAAAAAAAAAGGTATAAGCGTGTGTGTGTGTGTTATTTTTACAGTGTTTTTAATCCATTCGTCTGTGACTGTTTCCAATGTTATAATGTATGTGAGCCAAAACATTTTATAATTTTAGGATAGAATAGGGAAGGGCAGAACCGCTGTCAGGTTTTTATTGTTTTCTACTATTCCACACTGGAGATTCTTCCTCTGTCCCCAGACCTGAAATTAAGGGAAAATCTAAACCTGTCACAGGAATAGAAGTAGAGTGGAAATCTTCCAATGGGTACACCTTAAGTGACAACTGTCTAAAATTCAATTTCCTTCACCTAAGGCCAGCCACAGACGGTTTAATTCAAACAATATATGGGCAGGCTGAATGTACACAAGTGGATCGATCAATCAACTTGGGTATAATTAGCCTGTCGGATTTTACATGCTAGTATTGCCAGCAGCTGTTATAGCCACTAGCAATAATTATTGTGTTCTCCCAGCGGGGACGGCTTCCCTCCCGCCTCCCCACTGGGACAACACAATGGCAACACATTGTTGCAGGAAAGAAGATCTCTCTGTCTATGGCTAGCCTAAGTTCACGTTGAGTCCACAAAACAGGAAGTGAAGTGAAATCCCCCCTTATGGGACACAACAAAAAACCTGACTGCAAATAAAAGTGTTCCTTACTTTATACAAAATGAACCACTAGCTGTCATGCAACAGTACATATTTCTGTGGCGGGATGGCACATGCAGACTCAGTCACGAATACATACATGATTGAGCCTGCCATGGTTTAGGAGAACACCCCTCCTGTGACTGCCGTGTCCAAGCATGATAACAATGTAAACAACCTGTCATGATAGTCTTAATAGCATCATGGGCCCCTGTGCAAAGTAATGCTCTGGGGCCCCTACAATGATGACAGTGCAGGTAAACAGACATCAAGAAGGTAGGAGGCAGACTGCCTCCCCTGTGTATCTATCACTCTCAGTGCCATCATGAGGCCCCCAATTTCAGGGCAGTGTGGGCTCAAGGTACAGCTTTTTTGGGGAAAGTGCAGGGGCCCCCCATGCAGATTGGGCCCCTGGGCAGTGCCCAGGTCTGCCATTTCATTAAGACAGCCCTGGTCATGAGTAGCTTTCCATTCATAACCAGCTTGCTTACTGTTTTAATCTGTGATTGGCCTATAGCAATCATATGGTACCTGGCTACCCTGTACCATATGATTAGCCAATCACAGATCAAATCAAAATCAAACTGTTCATGGGAAACCCATTCATGACAACTAAAGCTATTGCTTATACACTGATGGGGGACAAGAAAAAAAGTAAAAAAAAAGTTTACAAAATTGAAAAACAAATTATTTACATTTTGTTTTCTTTACATACATTTTATTTAATTTCCTAATTTTCCAAAAAACTGACAGAGTTATACATCTTCAAAAGACTCGTCATGCCTCTTAGAGCCCTTTCACACTGGTGCGTTTTTGCCGCGCTTTCATAAAACACTCCCCATGCCCCTCTCCATTGAAATTAATTGAAAACGCTGTAAAAACGCGGTAAAAACGGAGCGTTAAAATGGCGGTAAAACACTGCGATTTTACCGCGTTTTTAATTCATTTCAATGGAGAAGGGCATGGGGAGCGTTTTATGAGCCTTTTAATAGCGTTATTTTTACGGCGAAAACGCGGCAAAAATGCACCAGTGTGAAAGGGCTCTTACTGAATACCTCAGACTGTCCAGTTTCCAATAAAAAAGAAAAAGTGATTGAGTTCTCTTTCCTCTTGATAACTTCAAAAGGAAATGTTTTAAAGTGATTTTTTTTTTTTAATGCTTCAACCGTACAGGAAACATGAATCTTAAGGCTCATACACACGATCGGTTATATTCCGACAACAATTGTCCGATGGTTGTGTTTTGTCAGATAATCCAACCGTCTGTATGATCCATCGGACAATTCTTGTTGGAATTTCCGACAACAAATGTTGGATGTTCATGCTCTCAAATTGTCCGACAACAAATGTGTTCTGGAGAAGAGAAGACCGCCGCTCTAGGTGAGTGCAATGAACCGTAGGTGCTGACAATATACCTTTTCCCCTGATTTTTAACAAATGTGTTCTGTTGGATCCGATCGCGTGTACACAAATCCGTGGGAATAAAATCCAAAGTACAAACACGCATGCGCCAAACCAATGCTAACCATCAGACAACATTAGCAGAAGTTGCCCAAAGGGTGGTGCTAAAGAGCAGAAAAAACACATCGTTTCGTGACTGTTAGCTGAAAAAGTTCTGCCGTCTGTATGCAGAACAAGTTGATGGCCAACGCCCTTTGGACAAAATTCCACGCATTTGTCCGATGGATGTCCGATCGTGTGTATGAGACTTTAGACACAGCTCTAAAACTTTTTAAAGACCAAATTGAGCTATGTTCCATTCTTTGCAAATTCTCAACCATCAGAGAATATTCTTCGAATACTTCATACACACTTAAATATACCTGTGTGTGCTACTAATATACAAAAACCCCACTGGATTTATAAATATGGATCTAGTAAGTTTATATAACACAACTATGTAAAGTTATAAAACACATAGGCCTTGTACACACGAGCAGACAGATTTGTTCAAATCTGTCTGTCCGACAGATTTGAACAAATCTGTCTGCTGGGATTTTGGTTTGCTCGCGTGTACAAACGAGCAAACCAAAATCCCCGCCAGCAGACGGCGCGCTGACGTGTCGGTGACGTGGCGGTGACGTTGACGCCGCCACGTCACCGCACCAGGAAGTAAAACACTTCCGCGCATGCGCCGAATCCATTCGGCGGCGGTGCGGGACGACATGTCTGCTGGTAAGTGTACTAACCAGCAGACATGTCGGGCGGACGGATTCCCACCCGATAGATTTCAAAGCATGCTTTGAAATCTGTCGGGTGGCCAAATCCGTCGGCTCGGCCGTACACACGATCGAATCTGTCTGCTGAAACGGTCCAGCAGACCGTTTCCAGCGGACAGATTTGATCGTGTGTACGAGGCCATAATGGGCTTTTCTAGGGTTGCCATTAAAAAGCACTCTCTGATAAAAGAGCAGTCTATTGTAATGCTAGTGATCATTTAAAGAAATGCTGTCATGGTAATCTAAAGACTCAAAGCGGATTTCGGTTTTTACCATGACATAACGCTAAACACAAGAAACAAAAAAACACAAAGGAGCAAAGTAGATCATTAATTATATTATATGATAATCTGGAAAAGTACCTCTGAGAATAAAAGCATATAAACTACAGGAGATAGGCATTGGGTGACTTTGTTAGCTCACGATATGACTAAAAGGCAAATAGCAGTCAGCAGTCTTAATCCTGTGGCTGCGTAGTGCTATTTGTCTTTCAGCCATATTATCACCTATGATGTGGTTTGCTAAGAGGTAATCTTGTTCTGCAAAACATTACTTGCCCTCCTGCGTACAAGGTGACCAGTGGGCACACATCTAGAAAGCATGGTGCAGGATGATTGTTTTAAACACGGCTAGCAAAATGTGGAAATGATTAGCCCTTGCTCATATCCCTTATTTTGGCTATATAAGAATATTTTTATTTTAAATGATACACCAAAATCCAAATGTGTAAACCATGCATGGTTTTGAGCATTCCCGTTCAAATTGAGTTTATTTTTCATTCATTAAAGCAGAGTTTCTATCGTTTTTTCTGTTTATTAAAAGTCAACAGCTACAAAAAGTATAGTTGCAGACTTTTAAAGTGGAGTTCCGGCGAAAAAATATATTAAAAGTCAGCAGCTACAAATACTGCAACTGCTGACTTTTAATATACTGTATGGACAATTACCTGTCCTGGGTGCCCGCGATGTCCACACCCGAAGCCGATCTTTCCCTCGGCTCTCGGATGGAGGTGCCGCCATCTTCGGTAAGGGAATCAGGAAGTGAAGCCTTGCAGCATCCCCTCATCAAAGGGCATTTCAAAACACTGTATGTATGGAGCAGTACTCACGCAGGGCTCTGCGATTTATTGTGGTCCAGATTATTGCTCTGGAAGTCCAACTGAACACCTGGAGCTTGGCCTGGGTCACCTTTGTGTGTGCTTCTTGAGGGGGATAACTGTCATCACCAGGAGATCAACTCCTTTACAATAATCACCACCTGCTCCTGAGACAATCAGGTTTGCACAAATATACACAATTACACTTCTCCCCGATATTGGATGAGCAGGTGGTAAATTTACTGTATTTGCAAGCCTAAAGTATAACTAAATGCAAAGGCCCAGATTCACAGAGAGTTGGGTGCACATTACGCCGCCGTAGCGCAAACGCTGTACACTACGCCGACGCAGCGTGGAGAGGCAAGCACTGCATTCAGCAAGCTATTGCTCCCAACGCTGCGTCGGTGTGGCGTAAGTTTCGAAGGCGCAGGCCGGCGTAGGTGGAAGTGGGAGTGAGCATGCAAATGATGGTCCGAGCATGGTGCAGTGTTTTACGCCCGGCGTATTACGAACTGCGCATGCGCCGTGACGTAGTCGTGACGTGAACGCATGAAACAGCACCCTTATGCGCATGCTTACAACCACGCCGGGACAAATGCTGATCACCACGACGTGATCGCAACGTACGCCCAATACGCTGGCCTGTGTTCTCTGGTGCAGACCTTTGCATGTCTATTGCTGGGTTGCGCCTCATCTATGGGGAATATCTTTACGCCGGACGTAAAACTTACACGCACCTCGCGTAGCATACCCCGGGGCGCACGTACGTTCGTGAATCGCTGTATTTCCCTCATTTGCATATTTGAATGCCTAATCAATGGGAGCAACAACATGCATCCAGACGAAAAGTGCGCCCACACTACGCCGGCGTATGTAAGCTACGTCGGCGTAGGGTGGCCAGTTTTTAGGTGTATGTTGGTTTGTGGGTCCGGCGCACAGATACGCCGGCGCACATTTGCACTTACCGGCGCAAATTGCCACTTACGTCGGCGTAAGTGCTTTGTGAATCTGGGCCAAAGGGTTTTAGTTTTGAATGGACTAGAGATGGATTGGGAGAACTGTTAGTTTGTATTGCTGTCTGTGCCCTCCGGTAAGGAATTGCATTAAAGTCCAAAGTAACATGCTTTAAATCTTGCTGTGATAATAAAGTGCTGTAGTGCTTGTGAAAATCAATAACCAAATAACTGATCGGCGGCTCTCCTGACAGGGGGGGTTCGCGCTGATTGTTTAGCCCCCCCCTCGGATGCCCACACTGGACCACCAGGGAAGCCCACACTGGACCACCAGGGAAGCCCACACTGGAAGGGCAAAAAAAAAAAAAAACTGCAATAAAAAAAAAAAAAGTCAGGATTTTTTTTTTTAAAACATGCCAGTAAAAAAAAAGAAAGATGCCAGTCAGTGCCCACACATGGGCACTGACTGGCAACATAGATTCATCAGTGCCACCGCTCAGTGTCCATCAGTGCCACAGATTCATTAGTGCCACCGCTCAGTGTCCATCAGTGCCACCCCACAGTGTCCATCAGTGCCACCCATGAGTGCCCATCTGTGCCGCCTTTAAGTACCCAGTGCTGCCCATCAGTGCCGCCTATGAGTGCCTATCAGTGCCGCATACCAGCGCCGCCTATCAGTGCCCATCAGTGCCACGTCATCGGTGCCCATCAGTACTACCTCATTGGTGTCCATCAGTGCCACCTCATCAGTGTCCATCAGTGCCGCCATATAAGTGCCCGTAATTGAAAGAGAAAACGTACTTATTTACAAAAAAGTTAACAGAAAAAGATAAAAATGTATTAATTTTTCTACATTTTCAGTCTTTTATTAGTTGTTGCGCAAAAAATAAAAACCGCAGAGGTGATCAAATACCACCAAAAGAAAGCTCTATTTGTGGGGAAAAAAGGACGCCAATTTTGTTTGGGTACAGTGCAGCATGACCGCGCAATTGTCATTCAAAGTGCGACAGTGCTGAAAGCTGAAAATTGGCTTGGGCGGGAAGGTGCGTAAGTGCTTGGTATGGAAGTGGTTAACATGAACTGATTACTACAGCTGACAAGTCAGACGTTATGACTCTCACATGCTATTCACATCACATATTATCATCAATAGTATTTTCACACAATACAGTGTCATTAGCATCCACAATGAAAGGTCTTTCAGAAGCCAGACTTAATTAGTACAATAGATAATAGAATGCAATCACAGAAAGCCCCCTCACTACAGCCAGGGAGTTGGAGGATATTTAACATCAATTAACATCTTTCAGTTAACTTGTTGAGTTCCGAATGAACAACTTGTAATATTTCAAGATATCCTGCAATACATGAATTGTCATCACTGTCCCATCTCATGTAATTCATGATATAATTTCTCAGTCATCCTATGCCCCTATCGGACATAGGATGACCCTAGACCCAAGAGTCATTAGTGAAGCTTGCACAAGTGTACCCCGCATCCTTCAAACGTCTCTGAGTCCCACGGGCCATACCGTTACAGTGTGTAATTGTTATTCTTTAACAACATTCACATACAGTGCCTAAAAAAAAGTATTCATACCCCTTGAATTTTTCCACATTTTGTCATGTTACAACCAAAAGCGTAAATGTATTTTATGTTATAGCTATAGACCAACACAAAGTGGTATATAATTGGGCACTGTATGTGACTATTGTTATAGAATAAAAATCACACACACACATAAGTGCACTTGGAGGGACATGTGTCTTTTTTCAATCTTATAAGCTATGTGACTATTGGTATAGAATAAAAATCACACACACATAAGCTGACTTGGAATAACCTGTGACGTTTTTCAACATTAAAAGCTATGTAACTACTGTTATAGAATAATAATCACACACACACTCACAAAAATTGACCTGGATGGGCCTGTGTCTTTGTTCAACCGTATAAGCTATGTAACTATATTTATAGAGTACAAAATCACACACACACATACGTTGACCTGGTTGGATCTGTGTAATTTCTCAACCTTATAAGCTATGTAACCATTGTTATCGAGTAAAAATCACACACACATACTGTAAGTTGACCTGGATGGGCCTGTGTCTTTTTTCAACCTTTTAAGCTATGCAACTATGGGCACTAAGGGGTGGCAAGATGGCTGCAGTTCTAATAAATTTAATTAGCACAAAAATTCAGCTGAACAAACACACTCATTGGGCCAGATTCTTGTACATTTGCGGCAGCGTAGCGTTAGCCATTTACACTACGCCGCCGCCTGGTACTGGAGCAAGTGTTTTATTCCCAAAGCACTTGCTCCGTAGTTTGCGGCGGCGTAGCGTAAATGGCCCAGCGTACGGCCGCGTAATTCAAAGGGGGCGGCTTGTATTTAAATGAAGCGCGCCCCCGTGCCGATTGAACTGCGCATGCGCTGGCCGCGACGAAATCCCAGTGCGCATGCTCCAAAGGACGTCACATTTTCTCAGTGTAAACAACGTAATCGTAGCGTACGCCAGCCCCATTGAGAATCGACGTACGCAAACGACGTAAACGATGCGATCCCGAGGCCATACTTAACATGGCATACAACGGCAGCCGACGGCATCCGACGGGACTTCGTAAGGTTACTCCACATCTTAGCAGGGGTAACCTTACGTGGACGAAAACGACGTTAACCACGACGGGGCGGCGTAAAAGCGTTCGGGAATCGGCATAGGCAAATGAGACAAATGAGAAGACAACGTAAAGGCCACCTAGCGGCCGGAGTTGTCATTACATCTACGATCCGCCAGTGTAATTGTTTTACACATGGCGGATCTTCACCTGTATGTATGCGTAAGTGATTCTAGGAATCACACGCATAGATACACGGGCAAAAAAACGGCGATACGACGGGGTATCTGTGATACCCCGTCGTAGCGCCTCTGAGAATCTGGCCAAAGGTCTGCAGGCAGTTTCTGTACTTCAAATTCACTCAGTATAGATATGTTTGCTAACAGTTTTACACAATATGACAATGATGTATGAATGTTATGAGGTCCTCAGGTGTATTTTACATTTATAACCAAGATAGATAGATAGTTATATATTGGAAAATACAAACCTCTTTCCACTGGGTCATAGAAATATCCATTGTCCCTTAGGCTGCTAAACACAGATGGAATAAGGTCAGCCAGGTACTGCTGTGCAAAAGCCCTTGCTGCCACCTTCTCTGCTGTCTCCTTTTCTTTCAAAAGCATTTCCCTTTGTTGCTGTTTGCCTCGGTCCTATACAGAAAAATGAGTGTAATGACGGTCAACTTAAATTACATATTTAAACTTTATGTCCCTTGCAGTGAAATTATTCCCTGATCATCACTTTGAAATAACAGAACCCCAAAATACGAAGCTTGTATACCTTTTCTTCCCTGTGTCTTCTCTCCTGTTCCTCGAGACGTTGTGCCTCGGCAAGTTCAGCATTGCGCAGCTCCTCAAAGGCACGCTGTTGTGCTCTTAAGCTGGCAAGTTCTTCTTCTTCCATTACCTCAAGTAAAGCCTGCTCAACTGTTTTGCCAATCAGCACCTCCAGCAGCGGTTTAACCTCTAGATCAAAGTCAAAAAGCTGCAAAAGGAAATGAGCAAAGATTACTGGTAACCATTTTGGTTATTTTATTTTAGCCTATATACTTTTGTTGTAGGACAAAGTTTGTCAACCATGGAGAATCATCTTTATATAATACCAGTACTCGTATCTTGTAATATTGGAGGGTGTTTATTAAAACACATAGCAGAGTATGTGTACACCACTGCACAAATACTGTGCCCTTATGAGTAGGCACTAAATGTGCGAAATGCCCCAAGGTGTGATTCTGTAAGTATGCTGTGCTTTTTGTATGAATAAGCACCCACTGGTGTTGCAAGATACTACTAAAGACTTTTTGTATTATATAAAGTTGCTTAATTGGATCACAAAAGGTTTGGGGGCTGCTGGTATCTGCACACAGATTTGTGGCTGGGCTTCACTAGCAGCAGCAGGATTATTTTATGCATATACAAAATCATCTGCGGTCTTGCGATTGTCTAGAGACCAAAAGCTGTAGCACTATCATTAGTAGCATTGGAATCTTTTTTTTTTTTTTTTATTCAAGTAAATGCATTGCAAATTTCATTTTGTTTCAACCAAAACTATTTAGCCACCATCATTTGAGTTATGTAGTAATTTAAATTCAGGGTTCTGGACACAGCCTTTGACTACAGCATTATGGCAAATGCAGAATTAAAAAATAAAAAATAAAAATGGGTTTACAGAATGATAGCACATCACTTCCAATCAAGAGAAACCATTCCTTAAGTTTCAACAACAACCCAATGACTCTGAAAATAAAAGTCCAAACCCAAATCCCTCTCATTGTTGTACATATTATGAATATTGGTCAAGCACTGTTCAGCATAATTTTTTGGAGGTTACCATTTCTGCCTTTTTTTAATGGGATGCGAGTACTGCCTTCTTTTAAAAAGCAATATTTAATGATGAAAGTATGATGGATGTTTGTATATATTTTATAGGCAAGAAGTGTTCTCTTAAAAAGTTCCACCCTTGAGGGAATAATTAGGCCCCGTACACACGACCGAGCTTCTCGGCAGAATCCAGCGAGAAGCTCGCTGGGATCCATATTCTGCCGAGAAGCTCCATCGTGTGTAAGTTTTCGCCGAGCAAACTGACGAGCGAGGCGTCGACCCAAAACAAAATAGAGAGCAGGTTCAGTATTTCCTCGACGGGCCATCGGGACTAATGGCTCGACGCCTTTTTTGACAGCCTGGTCGACGAACTCGACGGCCGGCCGAGAACCTCGTCGGGCGGAACGATGGGTTTAGCCCGACGAGGTTCTCGTACATGTTTACGCGGCCTCAGACTTGTGGATGACACCTTCCCCATACACAGGAATCATCAATACATTTTCATCAAGTCTCTCTGCTGTGACTTTTTCCATTGTTTACTAGGCCAGATTACTATATTCGTGCACAAAAATGGTCTTGGTTTTGTTTATGGTTTGGGGTTCAGTTTGCTTGTAGACTTTCTTGTTCTTTTTGAAAGTCTATATGACCTAGTATAAAGAGGCAAGGAAAGTGGAAGTTAGGCGGATGGTTCACTTATCTAATTATTCAGTTGGGTTTTTATGTGTCTAGGAGATTCTTGCAGCCAAATCTGATTACAGTTCTTGGCATTGCCCAACAGCCAGAAACTTTACTAAGGGGTCCTTCTTTCCCTAGTAAATTATCCGTTTTAAATTATAGTAGAATTTTCGTATGGGGCCCCAGCACATATGGGGCCCAGACAGCAGGTGAAATAGATGTGGGCAGGACAGGAAAGGGGATTGGTGGGGTGGGGGATAGCAATTAAAAAGGAACTATGTGTGGTTCTCGGCAGAAGATGAAAGCTGGTTTCTCATCCTCTCCCTCCTGCCAGCTTTCAGCTGCTGCAGGGTGAGACACACAGGGCATTGTTCCTGAAATTGCCCCTCCCCTTTGCACCAATCCCCTCCCTGTCCTGCCCACATCCGATTTACCCCTGCTTTGTGCTCCCCCAGCAGGACTGCCGGCTTCCCTCTCCTGCCTGTTGCTGCGGGTACACAGAGGGATGTTCAGGATAGAGGCCTGGGGAAGGGGCTGGTAAATATAATTTACTGGCCCCTTCCTTTAGTGAATAAACACAGTGACTGATAGTTCAGTTTATAAATTAACAGGAGCATCTGCCTCCTGTTCATTTATTTTTAGTGCAGCTGACGCTGCAAAAGATGGAATTGAAGAATCTTTGTCCTCAATTCCTTTCTCTGTCTCAAATGTAAAATGTCAGGGGTCTTTTTAGACCCCCTAATATTCCACCCAAGCCCCCCCCAACAGAGTTGTAAAAAATAATGCAAAAAATAACAAATTGTGAAACGTAATTAAAAAAAATTAAGGGCTTATTCAAATGGGTTGTCTGGCCCATACAGTGTGAATGAGCAGTGGTTTGCTTATGCAGATGGAGTCGCCTGTTACTCTCTATGAGGATGCAGCAGCTGGGCAAACACAGCTACAGGTCCTAATTTGATATGTGTGCAGTTGTGGATGAGTGGCCCCAAATACATACTGTCAAATTAGGTCCTTGCACCTGTGTATGCACAGCTGCTGCATCCTCATAGAGTAACATAAGCTGCAGGAACACAGCAATAGTCCCATTTAAAAAACACTGATTCACACTGTACCTGTGAATGAGCCCCAATACCTTTACACACAGAACTTTATTCCTTAACTTAATACAGTTTTGATTATTTTTGGGTAACTGTCAGGTAGGCTGTACCGAGCCCTGTGATTTCCAACAGCAGCTTTGGACTAGAAATGAAAAATAAGAAAGGAAATAGGTCTAATGCCTTGTACACACACGACCAGTTTTCCTGTCGGGAACACTGCCATGACAGCTTTTGGCAGGGAAAACTGGCCATGTATATGCTCCATGGCAGTTTTCCCCCGTTAGGAAAACCTCCGGGAATCCTGACGGGAAAAATGAGAACATGTTTTATTTTTTCCTGCCGGGATTCCTATCATCAAGCCGACAGTTTTTCTATGGGGAAAGCCTGCGGTGGAGCATAAACATGGCCGAGTTTCCTGACCAAAGCTCTCAAAAAAATGTGAGTGATGAAACCCAGCAGCATCCATGAAATGTACACTTAAGGTAAATTTTATATTTTATCACGTTGCAAATTTCAGCACTATAAACCTAGACAAGTTTTTTTTTTTTATAAGTAATTACTTCTCCTTCCAAAATCTGAGTGGAAACATCAACTCCTGTCTTTGCCGGAATAAACAAAGGTGTAGGTGGTCTGTCCAAAAAGGCATCTGTCTGGCATTCCATATCTTTCTCTTCGACATGGTCACTTAGCTCTTCCAGGTAAAGCTCTGTTTAGGATTGTAACAAAGATTACATGACAACATTGAAAGTACCCAGCAAAAAGAGATAACCTTAAAGGGAATCTTTATTAAAAAAAACAATGGTGGCTGCTATGACTTTTCACATCATTGTTACAGGTTGGTTATTAACAAAATAATGAGTTCATGGGACCAACATGACAACAAGCATTTTCTGAAGCAGGGCAAGGATAGGCAGATCAATTGAGAAAGTGCACAAGAACGAAACGTGTTGGAAGGGGCCTACCTGCTGACATCATAACTGCGTCCTCATGGCAGGAGCGGTGACTGGTTATCTGAGTTTTTTGGCCTTATTTGTTTTATGCTGCAGCTTTTGTACTTGATTTTATGTCTATTAAAACTACTATATTATATGATCATCATTTGGGCTCCCACGGGTGAGCTTTTTTTTGCATAGTGCCTGAGTTTTTTGGGGACCACCATCCTACCAACATACCAGACGAGATGTCTCTTGGCTTCAGAGTAATGACCTAAAGGCACATTATCATTTAATATCTGGTGAGGGTACAGATTGGTGGAGGTGCACGTGTGTGACGAATTGTTCCCAAGCACATTGGGTGATGTTTCATTTCAAACTGGATGTTCATCTCATGCCGGATTTCTTTCACTTTCTGGTGAATGGTTAGACATATCGCGCACATTTTTTGTGTTGGCCTTGGTCGCTGAGCACACAGCCACAGTTCCCGGAAATTATGTCCCTGGGTGGCTTACAACACTCAGTACCATACCATCAACACACAGATGCTTTGTAAGTAACATGTAAGGTGGGTGGGTCTACTTATTTATCTATTCCCTTGTTGTTATTGTTTTACTATGTTAGATCATTTAGGAATTCATATTTTTCATTATAGATATATACCAGGTGCTTTCTCCTGAAGAGTGGCTTAAAGCCACGAACCACATTGAGCTACCAGATTTGTGTCTTATATTAATCATGTGTAGACAAGATTATTTATGGAATTTACATATGGAATATGATTTTATAGGATTTTATATGAATTTCTTGCATTATGCAAATGTTACCTTTACTATTTATTACAGGGACTAGAGAGGCTTTAGGTCATATAGATATTGGCTTGCAATATAGTTATGTATATATATGAATTTTATTCATATACCATGTAAAACGGTTTTGGACTCTGATATACAAAATAAAAATTGACATAAATGTATATGAATCAATAAATATTATTTTGTTTACTAATTTACTTATTCACTTAATTGCAACACTTCACCCCTTTTTCATATCACGCTCATTGTCGGAATTATTCTGGGTAACGCTGAAGATTTTGTGAAATCAAATCACTGATTCATATATTGAGACTTTATCTGTACTATAGGACTGGTACATATGTACTTTTTTTTCCTTGTTCTTTTAGGGCAATAACAACCCATAAATGTCTTTCAGAACTAGATGCACAGAAGTAGAACTGCACTCATTGACATTTTTTTCATTCAATCCCTTTCCATCATTTAAACCCTAAATTACTAGCAATAATTTTACATGAGGTTACATTTTTGTGGACATATTCCACTCACCTGTCTGCACATCAATGTGCTTCCTGCCTTCTACTGGCTCCGGGGTCCTGGGCCGCAACAGATCTTTGGCACGTTTCTTTGCCAGTGCTCTTCTGCGTGCTTCTTGTGCTCTCTGAATCTCCACTGGATCTGGCTGAGCTGCCTAGAAGCCAATCACACAGTAATAAGTGTATTTTTTTTTTACATTATTGCACTTATTTGTCAAGTTTTATTCTAAGGAAAGATTCTGTAATAATGAAAAAAGTATATATATATATATATATATATATATATATATATATATATATATATATATATATATAAACAAGGTATGGCGCATTAACTAAAATAAGTTACCAATTTCAAGATTATTAATGATAAAATAATATCAAAAGCATTGAAAATAATTACCATGTGCAATAATATAGTCTATAACAATAAAAAAATGATTGAATATAAACCAATAATGAACATGCATAATAAAGTGACATAATGAAATGAAGAAAGTAAAAAAGTCCAAGATATTCCCTAACGAAAAGGAGTGAATGTCAAGTCTTCTTAACCACTTTAGCCCCGGAACCATATTGCTGTCCAAAGACCAGAGCACTTTTTGTGATTCGGCACTGCGTCGCTTTAACTGACAATTGCGCGGTCGTGCGACGTGGCTCCCAAACAAAATTGGCGTCCTTTTTTTCCCACAAATAGAGCTTTCTTTTGGTGGTATTTGATCATCTCTGCGGTTTTTATTTTTTGCGCTATAAATAAAAATAGAGCGACTATTTTGAAAAAAATGAAATATTTTTTACATTTTGCTATAATAAATATCCCCAAAAAAGATATAAAAAAACATTTTTTTCCCTCAGTTTAGGCCGATACGTATTCTTCTACATATTTTTCGTAAAAAAAAAAAAAAATCGCAATTAGCGTTTATTGATTGGTTTGCGCAAAATTTATAGCGTTTACAAAAAAGGGGGTAGTTTTATGGCATTTTTATTAATATTTTTTTTTTACTAGTAATGGCGGCGATCAGCGTTTTTTTCGGTACTGCGATATTATGGCGGACACATCGGACACTTTTGACACATTTTTGGGACCATTGGCATTTTTATAGCGATCAATGCTATAAAAATGCATTGGATTACTATAAAAATGCCATTGGCAGTGAAGGGGTTAACACTAGGGGGCGGGGAAGGGGTTAAGTGTGTTCCTATTTGTGTTCTTACTGTGTGGGGGGGGTGAACTCACTAGGGGGAATCATTGATCTTCCGTTCATACATTGTATGAACGGAAGATCAGCGTTTCCCCCGCTGACAGGAACGAGTGCTGTGTGTTTACACGCACAGCTCTCGTTCCCCGCTCTGTAACGAACGAGCGCGCGCGCCGGGCACGCGCGCGGGACTCGGGGGCGAGCGGGGGGCGCGCGCGGGCCGCCGGCGGCGCGCACGCGCCCCCTAGTGGCCGCGAAAGTCCCGACGTAGGATGACGGGCTCTCGCGCAGGAGAGCCGACCTGCCGCCGTATAACTGCAGCGGCTGGTCGGCTAGTGGTCAATCAAGGTGTTGTCACATCACAGAGTAATTCTTCCATCAAATGTCATCTACGTGCTGATCCATTGAGTACGGTCTGGCTCCTGATATAAGTCTTTGCTGGGAGACTTTATAAAACACCCTGGGCTCTGATTGACCTCTTGCGGTCAGGTCAAGGAGTAAGGAGACTACAACACTATCACACGTGGGTGTTCGTTTGGTGGAAGAATTACTCTATCTATCTGTGATGTGACAACACTTTGATTAAGAAGACTTGAGATTCACTCATTTTCATTTGGGAATATCTTGGACTTTTTTACTTTCTTCATTTCCTTATGTCACTTTATTAGGCATGTTCATTATTGGTATATATTCAATAATTTTTTATTGGTATATGTTTCACTTTTGCACATGGTAATTATTTTCAATGCTTTTGATATTATTTTATCATTAATAACGGCTTCACTGCCTGTTTCCCTGACTGTGGATGGCGGTGCCGGGATCGAGGATCGGCATCGGCGGGGGACGTCAGCGCGGGCGCCTAGGACAGGTAAGTGTCCTTATTCAAAGTCAGTTAGTAGCTGCCGACTTTGAAAAAAAAAAAATGCGGGTGGAGCTCCGCTTTAAGTTCTATGAAAACATAATACCACATACTGTATAAGCCAGAAAAAGTTATAAAAAAGACAAGGAAAAAGCTTTGCCTTCCTTACCAGGGGCAGTATCAGCTGTGCATATGTGTTACCACGCACCACTCTTCTATCATACATTATATTTCCATAATGATAACTCTCTTCAGACCTGGAAAGCAAACACAATATGTATGTAACAAGAACGTTATGAAGATATTGTGAAAAGTTGGTCAAAGACGTTACAAAGTGGTTATATATGCATATATGATTCTGTTAGTGTCTGTAAATCTACATTCTATACTTGGCCTTGGAGAAACAACTTTATTGAGCATACAGTGGAACCTCGGATTGCTAGTAACGTGGTTAACAAGCGTTTCGCAATAAGAGCACTGTATTTTTAAAAATCGTAACTCGGTTTGCGAGTGTTGTCTGGCAAAACAAGCACGATTCAGGCCAAAGCGGTGTGCAGTAACGCATTTGGCCTGAGGTGGGGGGGCGCCGGAACCAAGCAGAGCCAAACATCGCTTCTTGCAGTCGATCTGCGCCGTTCGAAAATGCACAGGAGGCCCGAGGACAGCGCAGCTGACCTCTGCAACTCTCAGGTACAAAGTCTTTCTGAGGTTTGCCGAGGTGTCCTCGGGCCTTTTTGGCCATTTCCAAAGCTCTCCGGCGCCCCTCGCCTCTGGCCACATGCGGTATTGCATGCCATTGAAGTTAATGCGAAACAAATTATTTTAGTTTCCATTGACTTCAATGGGGAAACTCGCTTTGATATGCATGTAATTTGGGTTATGAGCATTCTCCTGGAACGGATTATGCTTTTAATCCGAGGTTCCGCTGTACTTGGCCACAAGAATGTGCACTGCCTTGAAAAACTGTCATACAATGAAAGGGTTAGAGTAGACCCCCAATGGAATGGGTTCTGTATTTTCCAGTCGTTGCTAAGTATTTTATATTATGCTTTCCTCAGGAATCAGCTCTGTGCAGTCCCATTATCCTGGTACAAAATGTGTAATTTATTTTATAAATGTTGAATCACCTTTCTCATTATATTTTGTGTATCTATCACTGGGTATAATAAGTAGGGTTGTCCCGATACCACTTTTTTATGACCGAGTACAAGTACCGATACTTTTTTTCATGTACTCGCCGATACCGAATACCGATACTTTTTTTAAATGTCATGTGACAGTTTTCAAACCACAATACAGACTAAGGATATTTTTTTTAGAATTATGAAGAACTCTAACTCAAGACATTATAAAAGAATATAAATGAGTAAAAATGAATAAAAATGTTTTATTTGCTTGTCACGCAGTAGTAAAAAACTCAAAGAATTTTCACAGAACATGTTGATAAATACAAAAAAAGTATTCGGTCAGGCATCGGGAGCATTTTCGCGAGTACAAGTACTCCCGCAAATACTCGGTATCGGTCCCGATACCGATACTAGTATCGGTATCGGGACAACCCTAATAATAAGGTTTGCAAATCAAATAACAGCACATCAGGGAGCCTCATTTTTTTGAAGTGGCTGACCTGAGGTTATGGCACTAGTCACAATGATTACAGAGAGACATCTATGAACTTTCACATTGTATTCCTGTAACATACTGTATGTGCCTTCCCATTGCTGTCGCTTCAAAGCAAGGACATATTCTGCTGCTCAATAAAACCTCATCTCAACTTCAAAATTACACCATACGACTTCCAATAAACTATCATACTTATGATTCGACAGAATACCTTTGTTTCTTTTAGTTAATTACTAATGGGAATATTTAATACAATTATTCATAAACCAGAACAACCAATCACCTATGATGTTATATTCTGATTATTCTAAGCTAACTGTGACTGGTTGCAGGTATATTATTAGGGCTGCAACTAATGATTATTTTCATAATCGATTAGTTGGCCAATTATTGTTTCGATTAATCGGATAATAGCCTTAAAAAAAAAAAAAATATTGCATTTTTTAAATTTTTGTTGGGCCAATTTGTTGTTGGGCAGATTACAACACAAATTGCCGCAAAAACACATTACATGCTTTTCTGCAGCTTCTCCATTGAAGTATATTGAACCAAAAAAAAACCAAAATGGCTCAGTTTTGCGTTAAAAAGTCCTTGCCCTTTCCAAATACGCAGCTGCTGAAAAAAAATCATGGATGTGAATGTGTCCCATAGGAAAACATGTAAATAAACTGTAGTGTGTTTCTGCAAAAAGCACCAAAAAACAGAGGTGTGACCCAGGCCTGAGATGTTTAGTAACATAATGGGGTTAAAAAACAAAAATAAGTACAAAAAGAGCAAATAATCGCTACTGTAAGGGGTTCATTTTTTTACTGTGGGACAGTGAATGTAATATTTACAGTAGCGATTTGCTTTTTTGCACTATAAAGGGCCAATTTTTTTTTTTAACCCATATGTTACTGGCCGAATAATCGATTATGAAAATTTGATTAGTTGTTTTGGCCCTATATATTACAGTGCATTTTCACTATATACATACATACACACAGTATCTCACAAAAGTGAGTACACCCCTCACATTTTTGAAAATATTTTATTATAACTTTTCATGTGACAACACTGAAGAAATTACACTTTGCTACAATGTAAAGTAGTGAGTGTACAGGTTGTATAACAGTGTACATTTGCTGTTCCCTCAAAATAACGCACAGTCATTAATGTCTAAACCACTGGCAACAAAAGTGAGTACACCCCTAAGTGAAAATGTTTAAATTGGGCCCAAAGTGTTAATATTTTGTGTGGCCACCATTATTTTCCAGCACTACCTTAACCCTCTTGGGCATTGAGTTCATCAGAGCTTCACAGGTTGCCACTGGAGTCATCTTCCACTCCTCCATGACAACATCACAGAGCTGGTAGATGTTAGAGACTAGGGTTGTCCCGATACCGATACTAGTATCGGTATCGGGACCGATACTGAGCATTTGCGCAAATGCTCCCAATGCTTCACCCGATACTTTTTTTTTCCAGCGAGAGAGCGCAGCAGAGAGGGGGTGGAGAGCGGAGCAGAGCAGTCCTCCGACGACGTCCCCCCCACCCCTGCCGCTGCCGCCGTCTAGTTGATCAGCTCGGGGAACATTACAGCTTTCATTTGAATAGCTGTATGTTCCCTGCCAAGCCTCGTCATATATAGCCCCTGCCCCTTGTCTGGGCCCTTTGATTGACAGATCATCCGTCCCAGGATTGGATGGGTGATCTGTCTATCAAAGTGCCCGGACAAGGCGGAGGGCTATATATGACGAGGCCCGGCGGGGAACATACAGCTATTAAAATGAAAGCTGTAATGTTCCCTGCGCTGATCAACTAGGCGACGTCGGTGGCGGGGGGGGTACAGGGCTTGGCTTTCTCTTTTGGGACAGGGCTGCATATGGGGACATGGCTGCATTTGGGGGGACATGGCTGCATTTGGGGGGACATGGCTGCATTTGGGGGGACATTTTAAAAAAAGTATAGGTATCGGCGAGTACATGAAAACAAAGTATCGGTACTTGTACTCAGTCCTAAAAAAGTGGTATCAGGAGAACTCTATTAGAGACCTTGCGCTCCCCCACCTTCTGTTTGAGGATACTCCACACAGCAGTTACAGGATCGCACTGTTGTGCACTGCAGGGGGCGTGCTAGTGCACATGTGCTAGAAAAAAAATACAGCTAAGTTGCCTACTCTGGCTGTCCCGCCTGTCTGCAGGAAAGATACTGTGGGTAGGCGGCAAGTGCTTAAAGTGGAGTTCCACCCAGGAAAACCACATTTGGCCAAAAGTCTTAAAAAAATAAAAATAAAAAAAAACGTGAAAAAAAAAAAATACTCACCCGAAATACCTGTTGCTATGCGGAAGTCCGTAATCTGCCTCTTCCACACCGCGGTGTCTTTTGTTCTTGTCCTTCTCCTTGTGAATGGGGCACGCTGCTTTCTAGGAACTGTGTGTGTTCTCAGAGAGCAGCGCGCCCATTCACAAGCCAGTGTGAGACTCACGCAGGCGCAGTAGGAAATGGGCAGTGAAGCCGTACTGCCTGTAGTGTGAATAGCGGCACGGGACCCGGAGCGATCGTGGGACCGGCATCGGGGGGGCCGTCAGCGCGGGCGCCTAGGACAGGTAAGTGTCCTTATTCAAAGTCAGCAGCTACACTGTTAGTAGCTGCCGACTTTGAAAAAAAAAAATGCGGGTGGAGCTCCGCTTTAAAGAAATACTATGTGAATTTGTTTAGTCATAATTATTTTGATTATATTTTCCAGAATACGATATATAATATGCAACATTTGTAGTTAATGAATCATTCACTTACGTAGGTGGTTGTATTGTCCTGTATTTATGGCGGTTTTGAACCACCCTGGGTTGGCTGGAGAATGTATATGTTCCACTTCCCATTTCCTTATGAGATGGTAATAGAGACGCCATGGCTGTAAAGGGCTTGAAGATCTTTGTAGTATGTTTGATATATTACAAGATGCTATAAGAAAAAGAAGCTGGGGGTTATGGTATGTACAAGACAGCACACACAAATTACAGTACAGTGTGATTTTAACCTATTCGATCGCAGGGCCGATCCTAGGGTCACAGGCGCCTGGGTGCATAAAGATTTCTGGCGCTCCCACATGGGCGTGCTCATTTTTACTAACCCCTCCACTTTACTAATGTTTCTATGGCAACGACTCAACAACAGAAATGCTCCCCCACGAAGTCTTCATTACCCTGGGATCCTTACATGATCTATTAACAATAAACAAAATACAGGAAGAGAAGCAGAGTGCTTAATTGGGACCTGGAGGGGGGCCTCTCTGATGGACACAGAGAAGGCTTCTGTTAAAAAGACCCCCAGACATTCTATAGACATGATACAGAAGATGATCAGAGACTACAGACATACTACAGGAGATTATCAGAGACTGCAGACATAGTACAGGAGATGGTCAGAGACTGCAGACATGATATAGGAGATGATTAGAGACTGCAGACATAGTACAGGAGATGGACAGAGACTGCAGACATGATATAGGAGATGATTAGAGACTGCAGACATAGTACAGGAGATGGACAGAGACTGCAGACATGATATAGGAGATGATTAGAGACTGCAGACATAGTACAGGAGATGGTCAGGGACTGCAGAAAATAGTACAGAAGATGGTCCATTAGACTCCTTTCACACTGGAGGGGTTTTCAGGCTTTAGTGTTAAAAATAGCGCCTGAAAAAAGCCTCATCTGCAATTCCAGTGTGAGAGCCCGGGTGAAAAAGAAAAGCTTCATAGTGCAGTACTTTGATAAAAGGATTTTTCTTTATTCCACTTGATAGAAACAAAGTACTGACATCTAAAACAGCTCTTGGTAACAAAGTTCTCCCTATCTACACGTTTATAACCAGAGCTTTTTTTCTCAGAAAATAGGTGCAGGAACTCAACCACGACCCTGTTCAGATTTCACAAACAGTAGAAGGGTCTTAAAGGGGCATTAAATACCAGGATTGCATCAAATACAGAGTGCAGAGTTCAGATGGCTACACACAGAGTGCAGAGCCACAGCTAAAAAAAGCCCTGTTTATAACTATCCTTGGATGTGGATGCCATCTCTGTGAGATCTGTTTGAAACAACAGTGCCTTTGGATACTGTAGAGGAGGAGTGGAGCAGGATTGAACTCCCCGATCCAGCTGAGGATACGTTGGTGTGCTGAGCCTGATTGATCCCTTTGGGGTCACAACGATCTGGTAAGAGGCCATTCACTTACCTTCAGAAGGATTGTTTTTTGTCACTAAAGATTTTGTGCCAGATTCACGTAGTGCGGCGTAAAGTTATGCTGGCGCTACGCCTCCGTAAATTAGAGAGGCAAGTGCTGTATTCACAAAGTTAAGTTATGGTGGTGTAGCGTAAATGGGCCGGCGTAAGCCCGCCTAATTCAAATGTTTTTCATGTGGGCGTGTTTTAGTTAAATGAAGTGTGACCCCATGTAAATGACGTTTATTTTAAACTGCGCATGCAACGGCTGTGAACGTATCCCAGTGCGCATGCTCCAAATGATGTCGAAAAGAGTCATAGAAAACGACGTGAACGTAATTTACGTCCAGCCCCATTCACGGACGAGTTACGCAAACGACGTAAAAATTTTAAAATTTGACGCGGTCCCGACGTACATACTTAACATTGGCTGCGCCATCTTTTTGTTGGAATAACTTTACGCTTGAAAATGCCTTACGTAAACGGTGTATCTGTACTGCGACTGCCGGGCGCACATTCGTGAATAGGCGTATTGTGCTGTTTTACATATTCTAGGCGTAAATCAGCGTACACGCTCCTAGCGGCCAGCGTAAATATGCAGTTAAGATACAAATGCGTAATACAATTAAACCCGGCGTATCTTGTTTTCTGAATACAGAAAAAAGATACGCCGGCGCATTTTCTCGAGATACGCCCCCGTAACTACTGTATTGCTGAATCTGGCCCTTTATATCATCTCTGTTGGCTGGTAGAAGATTTGGTTCCCCACGAATGGAACATGGGATGTTTTATTAGGACTGTTTGCACATGAATTTCATGCAACATATCACCCAGTTGTTGTCTATTTCTATTCCTTTTAAGGATATAGGACACTTGTATTTATTCATTATTTGGTCGCACACTTATCTGTTTATTCCTTCCATGTATGCCAAGCCTTGTATTCAGTTTTTTTTTTATCTAGGTGCTGCACCTTCATTTAGTAATTATTTCACTACATTTATGCAAATAATATTGATCATTTGTTTGTGCCTTAGCACTATTGTCTAACACATTGTCCACTAGGGGTTAGCATGGATGGCTATTGTTACACTGAACACAGCCTCATCCACCGTTAATCATCTTTGTTGGAGTACATATGGCTTAACCCAAACGTGAATTATGCTGCTTTTCAATCATGGGAGCAAGCACTGTATACTATACTGAATATAAACAGTGTTTTCATTTTAATACAATGCAGCCCAAATGCTTCACCACATGTCTATATGTTGAGCCACAAGGATCCAAAAAAAGTTTCCATCCACCAGAAGTACAGTCAACACAATTAAAAAAAAAATTGTAACACGTAACAATCGAAATTCAATTTACTTTAGGTGGCTATTACTAATGTTGACATGCATTTACTGAAGGAAGGTTCAATTCCATACCTACCAACTTTATGAGATGGGAACTAGGGACACCTGTTAGCAAAAGTAAGTAGGCATAGGACACACCCCCTGCCACACCACCTTAAAGGAGAATTATACAAAAACTAGAAAATGCATTTCCTGCAGAAAATGCGTGGGAATGCAAAATAGCTGAATTGCTAAAGCTAACTGGATGAATAGCTTAAATATGTATGTTACCCCCATCAAACCTGCACCATCAAAATTGCCCCATTCTATTGCCCCATCAAACATTGCCCCCATCCTATTGCCCCATCAAAACTGACCCCATTATATTGCCTCATCAAATTGCCCTATTAAAAACCGCCCCCAGAAAAAACTGCCCCATCTTATTGCCCCATCAAAAACTCTTCCATCCTATTGCCCCATTAAAACTGCACCATCAAATTGCCACCCATCAAAAAGTGCCCCATCCTATTGCCCCCATCAAAAAGTGCCCCGTCCTATTGAACCCATCAAAAAGAGCCCCATCAAAAACTGATACATGCTCTCATTGATTTCAATGTTAAAAAGGTGTTAAAAAACGTAATATTTTAAAAAGTATAAATAGAAAAAAAGAAGTTCCATCATTAGCTGAAAGAGCTGAACATTTTAAAAGTTGAATGGTTTTTAATGTGTGCAGAAGTTACGCAGAGCCAAAAAAAACGTACGGAATAAAATTACAATTAAAATTAAAGATAAAAAAATGAATAACAATAGTTGGACTGCTGAAGCATTCCCACTAAATATAAAACGGTTTTGTATTTTTTTTGAATCTGTCTTTTTCAATTTTTTAAACAAAAAAATAAAAAACGCAGTGATCAAATGCCACCAAAAGAAAGTTCTATTTGTGGGAAAAAAATTCAAAAAATGTCATTTGGGTACAGAGTTGTATGACCGCGCAACTGTCATTAAAAAAAATGAGAAAGCTGAAAGCTGAAAATTGGTCTGGGCAGGAGGGGGGTTTAAGTGCCCGGTAAGCAAGTGGTTAAGAAAAATCGTCTGTTATTCTCACGATGACCTGACAGGTTCTAATAATCCCTCTCCACTCCAGCCAACACTAAAAATAAACAGTATTTCCTTTATTTATAATGTAACAAATGTGGGGAGAAATGGGGGGAAAAAAACGATTGGTTTGGCAGGTTATAAATTAAAAAAAAATATATGATTTTGTAATGAACGTTAAAAATACAGAAATAATTGGGGTGTAATAACGAGAAAATAAATGAAAAGATGTTAAAAGAATAGAGATCTTTATTTCAGCCATGGGACTGAAAGGGTTAAATCTCATTCACAATAAGATTTTCATAAAGGAGCTGTGTCCCTATTATATCCATATACTGATCCTACAAGCTGAATTCACAAAGTTCAAAAATAAGGACGTGGCTCCTTTAAGCACTTCCCGATCGCCGTATGTAGATATACGTCCACAGAAGGGCACATTAAGGCAGATGGACGTATATATACGTCCCTGACTTTGCGCGGGTCAGGGGTCCGATCGGGATCCCCCCCCGCTACATGCGGCGGTCGGAAACCCGCGGGGAGCGATCCGGGACGAGGGCGCGGCTATGCGTTTCTAGCCGCCCGCTCGAGATCGCTCCCCGGAGCTGAAGAACGGGGAGAGACGTATGTAAACACGGCTTCCCGTGCTTCACTGTGGTGGCTGCATCGATCGAGTGACCCCTTTTATAGGGAGACTCGATCGATGACGTCAGACCTACAGCCACACCCCCCTACAGTTGTAAACACAAACTAGGTGAACCCTAAATCCTACAGCGCCCCCTGTGGTTAACTCCCAAACTGCAACTGTCATTTTCACATTAAACAATGCAATTTAAATGCATTTTTTGCTGTAAAAATGACAATGGTCCCAAAAATGTGTCCGCCATAATGTCGCAGCCACAAAAAAAAAAATCGCTGATCAATTAAAATAATAAAAATGCAATAAAACTATCCCCTATTTTGTAAACGCTATGAATTTTGCGCAAACCAATCGATAAACGCTTATTGCGATTTTTTTTACCAATGTGTCCCCCACATATTGCAGCCATGTATGTCCCCCACATATTGCAGCCATTTATGTCCCCCACATATTGCAGACATGTATGTCCCCCACATATTGCAGCCATGTATGTCCCCCACATATGCAGCCATGTATGTCCCCCATATTGCAGCCATGTATGTCCCCCACATATGCAGCCATGTATGTCCCCCACATATGCAGCCATGTATGTCCCCCATATTGCAGCCATGTATGTCCCCCATATTGCAGCCATGTATGTCCCCCACATATGCAGCCATGTCATGTCCCCCATATTGCAGCCATGTATGTCCCCCATATTGCAGTCATGTCATGTCCCCCATATTGCAGCCATGTATGTCCCCCATATTGCAGCCATGTCCTGTCCCTCATACCTATAGATATGATGCCGCCGCCGCTGCCGCATACCGCCGTTAATCCCTCTGCATTATAGCGTAGCGCGCATTACAAGCTTTCATTCTGAATACTTGTAATGCCCGCGCTGCCATGTATAGACACTCCTTCTCGGGATTGGAGGGATCCGTCCAATCCCGAGCAAGGATGAGTGTCTATACACGGATTCGTGCATAGACACTCCCCCTTGCTCGGGATTGAACGGATCCGTCCGATCCCGAGAAGGGGAGTGTCAATACATGGCGGCGCGGGCATTACAAGTATTTAAAACGAAAGCTTGTAATGCGCGCTACGCTATAATACAGGGGGATTAACGGCGGTATGCGGCAGCGGCGGCATCATATCTACAAGTATGAGGGACAGGACATGGCTGCAATATGCGGGGGGGAAGTATTCTATTTTGGTATCGGGGGTATTTGCGGGAGTACAATTACTCCCGCAAATACTCGGCATCGATCCCGATACCGATACTAGTATCGGTAAAACCCTAATTGTCAGTTATTATAAGATAAAAAAAAAAAAAGTGGTCACATGATCTTTGATGCCAATATAAGCCGGTTCCGAGAGGGAAGACAGCAGTAGCTGAGTGTTCACTGAAGAGTGAAGACGTGTTTCTAATCTCTCCTGAGATTTTTCTTGCTATTTGATTTGATTTCATTGCGATCGATTTCATTGCGTTTTCTAATTCTTGTACATTTAAAGTGTGTTTCTTTATTTCTTAATAATGAGACAATTTAAATGTAAAAAGCTTTTTTCTCTGAAAAACACCATAGAGAAACCCAGCAAAGGAAGGGCAGCTATGGAAGGAGGTATCAGTGACTAGCCAGCAGATACCCCAACCAAAAAGCGCCCCAAAATGAAGAAGACACGAGCATTTGTACACGGCTGTTTCAGAGCCGTTGTTGGATGTTTCGGATCCGGCTGTAAAGCCAATGGACATCACCGGGATACAGACACCGAGATTGGTAAGTACTATGGATAGTGATGGATACAAAATGTACTCTGGATGAGTCACCTTCACTCATCGATCAAAGGCTCCTTCACTCCAAAATTATTCCTTTTCATAGAATTTTAGAACAGAAGGAGATATTAAAGTGATTGTTAAGCCTCTATGTGATCTTTATATCCTCCCCTCTGTCAGATACAAAGCTGCATTCTAGTGCCTGTGTGTTTTTTTTATTTTTTAAAAGAACCGGTTTCTACCGGTTAAAGTGGAAGGAAATCCATCGATTTAACAGTTTCAAAAAATATTTCTATGCCAACTGTCACATTTATTGTGCTCTCAACCAAACTGTCATAACGGATCACATGTGCAGCGTTAAGGCAGTTGAATATTAAACAGAGGCCAATATGGATATAATGTAATACAAGTAGAAGATTTTTTTTTGTCTATAGAGCACAGGCACTAGGATGCAGCTTTTTATGTGCAGAGGGGATAAACAGATCAGGGATAGTGAGAGATGACAGGCAGGGAGGGGGAAGGGGAGAGGGGAAGAGACACGGAGAGTTGCAGATAGTAGCGTATGATGGAGACACATACAGGGAGGGTAAGGGGGGAAGACGGGGGAGGAGGAGGGGGGAGGAGACACAGGGAGAGCTGCAGATAGTAGCTTATGATGAAGACACGTACAGGGAGGGTGAGGGGGGGGGGAAGAGGAGGGGGGAGACACGTACAGGGAAGAGGAGGGGGGAGGAGACACGGGGAGAGCTGCAGATAGTAGCGTATGATGGAGACACATACAGGGAGCGTGAGGGGGAGGAGACACAGGGAGAGATGCAGATAACAGTGTATGATGGAGACATGTACATGGAGGGTGAGGGGGGAGAAGGAGACACAGGGAGAGCTGCAGATAGCAGTGTATGATGGAGACACGTACTGACTCCGGTGTCAGAACTCTGCAGCCCTGATACATGGGAGTCAGTCCAGAGAGGAGTAGGGTAGAAACGGGTAGGATCAGCCAGATATTTCATACACAGCACAAGTACTATAAGGCCACGTACACACGATCAAATTTATCTGCTGAAACTGGTCCGACGGACCGTTTCAGCAGACATCTCCGATCGTGTGTACGGGCTAGCAGACAGGTTTTTCCAGCAGACAAGTTTTAAAGCATGCTTTAAAACTTGTCTGCTGGAAACCTGTCCGTGCGACATGTCCGCTGGTTAGTACGCCTAATCAGCGGACAAAAATATCCCGCATGCGTCGAATGGATTCGACGCATGCGTGGAAGTATTTTACTTCCTGAAGTGGTGACGTGGCGGCGTCAACGTCACCGCCACGTCACCACGTCCTCAGCCCGAGGGCATTTTCGTCCAATGGTGTGTACACGCCATCGGACCAAAATCCGATGAGACATGTGCGCTGCAAATGGTCCGTCGGACATGTTTGAGCGGACATGTCTCATTGTGTGTACGCGGCCTAACAGGCTGTAAAGGAACAAAATCTTAATTTTTTGGGGATAACAAACGTTTTAATGCGCCAAAACACACAAACATGTATAGGAATGGAAATAGATATTGATTGGAGGTCACCCCCCCCAATAGAAGCTGGGTGTTTAATAAGAAGAAACAGAAGCACTGCAGATTACCCCCCCCCCCGCACATGGAAATTAAGAATCAGTTCCCTTTCTGACTCCATTCATTTTAGTGGGTTGGCATAACTGCCAGGCAACCAGAATTGTTATAGGAAGGCCACCATTAGTGATCCCTGTGTCCCTGTCATGTTGGGTTTATTTATTGTCTCTGGCATTGGAATTTAGAACCTTTCTCTGTATAATTTGATGTTGTATAAAAATATATATATATATATATATGTAGGTGAAAGTGCTAAACCTGATTCTTCTTTTTTTATTGCAGATGTACACAGTATTTACTGCAGAGACAGCTCACAAGGCAGGACTGCCCTAGTGAGCAAGACAGAATATGAATGCTACATGGAGGCTCCATCAGCATGTGACGTTCACACAGAGGCTCCACCAGCATGTGACGTTCACACGGAGGCTCCACCAGCATGTGATGTTCACACGGAGGCTCCACCAGCATGTGATGTTCACACGGAGGCTCCACCAGCATGTGACATTCACACGGAGGCTTCACCAGCATGTGACGTTGACACGGAGGCTTCACCAGCATGTGACGTTGACACGGAGGCTTCACCAGCATGTGACGTTGACACGGAGGCTTCACCAGCATGTGACGTTGACACGGAGGCTTCACCAGCATGTGACGTTGACACGGAGGCTTCACCAGCATGCGACGTTCATACTGAGACTTCACCAGCATGTGACGTTCATACTGAGACTTCACCAGCATGTGACGTTCACATGGAGACACCACCTGAATGTCACATTTATGTTGAGACTACAGCACAATGTGACGTACATGTTGGGAACCCACCAAAAAAACAGGGCAGCCATGGGAATATCTCCTCCCATGAAGGTGAGGGCAAGCTTACAGAAAAGGATAGGCAGATCCTGGTGGTAGGGGATTCTGTCATTAGAGCGACAGAGAGGGCAATCTGTCAAAATGACAGTAATCGACGAACAGTATATTGTTTTCCGGTCGCAGGAGTTCGGGACATTGCAGATCGAATGGACGGATTTTTGGATGCGGCTGGGGAGGACCCAGTTGTCATGATACATATTGGAACCAATGACAACATTAGAAGAAAATGGAGCACCCTACAAAATGATTTCAGGGACTTAGGAGCTATACTAAGGAAAAGAACCTCCAAGGCAGCATTTTCAGAAATACTGCCTGCACCTCGAGCCACACCAAGGAGGCAGCAGGAGTTTAGGGAGCTTAGCAGGTGGCTGAAGAACTGGTGCAGGAAGGAGGGGTTTGGCTTCATGGAGACCTGGACTGACTTTTCAATTGGTTACTTGCTCTACAGCAGGGATAGACTGCACTTAAATGAACAGGGTGCAGCTCTGTTGGCAAAGAAAATAGCCCAAAAGTTGGGAATTTCTTTAAATCAACCACGTGACATTCACATGAAGACTCCTTCAGGGTGCAACGATTCTGTTGGGACTCAGGCAGAATGTAACTTTCCCACTAAGACTCCAGCAGATTGTAGCGTTACCACTGAGACTCTGGCAGAATTGGCAGAATGTGACTTTCTGAGTGAGACTCCTCCAGAATGTGACATTCACAACGAGACTACTCCAGAATGTGACATTCACAACGAGACTACTCCAGAATGTGACATTCACAACGAGACAACTTCAGAATGTGACATTCTGAACGAGACTTCTCAAGAATGTGACAGTCACAACGACACTACTCCAGAATGTGATGTTCATAATGAGACCCCTCAAGAAAGTGACATTCACAATGAGACTACTCCAAAATTTTGCGATCACAATGAGGCTCCTCCAGAATGTGATGTTCACATCGAGACCCCTCCAGAATGTGACAATCGCGTAAAGAATTCATCAGCATGTGACTTTCACACAGAGACTCCACCAGCATGTGACGAAGATGGGGGCAAGGTTACCAGAAAGCATAGGCACATACCTAGTGGTTTGGGATTCAGTTATTGGGAGAATACAGAGGGCAATCTGTCACAAAGACCATTATCGCCAAACAGTATGTTGTTTAACGGGCGCTCGGGTTCGGAACATTGCAGATTGCATGGACAGATTTTTGGATGGCGCTGGAGAGGACCCAGCTGTCATGGTATATATCGGTACCAATGACAAAGTTAGAGAAAGATAGAGCGCCCTACAAAATGATTTCAGGGACTTGGGGGCCATATTGAAGAAAAGGTCCCCCAAGGCAATATTTTCTGAAATACTGCCTGTACCTCGAGCCACGCCACAGAGACAGCAAGAGCTTATGGTACTTAACAAGTGGCTGAGGAACTGGTGCAGGGAGGAGGGGTTTGGCTTCATGGAAAACTGGGCTGACTTTTCAGGCCGTTACCATCTTTATAGTAATGACGGATTGCACTTAAATGGGAGGGGTGCAGCTTTCTTGGGATTGAAGATGGCCAAAAAGTTGGAAGAAAAACTAGGTGATGAGAAGAGGACAATTTGCTAGTGAATATGAGGGAGAGGATCTTCATTTCAAGCCATCATGACAGGAATCCACTACGTCATCAATCTCTTAAAAGATTCTCATAAGCAGCTTCTGAATCACCAACTATCAATTTAGTTGGACAAGCAAGACAATGGGCTGTTCCTAGAAGAAGACTCAACAAAAAGTTTGAGGGACCCTTCTGTAGCTTCTGCAGAAGCTTTAAAGCGGTGGTTCACCCTAAAAATACTCTTTCCCATGTGATCCAGCATACTGGCGGCAGCGCCAGTATGCTGTTTTCTTTTTTTAAATGCCCCACTTAATGTGTAATCCTTAATTTTGATTTATTTCCCCCGTGGTGGATGGCGCCTGTATAGCCCGTCACGGCTTCTGAAAATACCCGATTTAGGACTCGGGTATTTCCGGCGCTATGCGGCGCCTGCGCACAGACCTAGGAGCTGACTGCGCAGGCGCCGTATTTCTCTGAGTCCTATTTCGGCTTTTTTCGGAGGGTGTGACGCGCCATAGCCATAGGACTCAGAGAAATATGGTGCCTGCGCAGTCAGCTCCTAGGTCTGTGCGCAGGCGCCGCATAGCGCCGGAAATACCAGAGTCCTAAATCGGGTATTTTCGGAAGCGGTGATGGGCTATACAGGCGCCATCCACCATGGGGGAAATAAATCAAAATTAAGGATTACACAGTAAGTGGGGCATTTAAAAAAAAAAAAGCATACTGGCGCTGACGCCAGTATGCTGGATCACATGGGAAAGAGTATATTTAGGGTGAACCACCGCTTTAAGGTTCGACAATACATTGCCCAAACATAATCACCTGTAAAAAGAAGTAAGGTTAATCAAAAATATAACACTCTAAAGGAAAAGGTAGAACAAAGGGGGAGTATGGAAGAGGGAGAGAGGGAGGAAAGGGTGGAAAAGGGAAGGTTGGAGGAAGAAGGGGGTGAAGGTTGGGGGGAACCCCCACACCCCTTCCTTACCCGGAACCTTTCATCCCCCCTACTTTCCTCCCTCTCTGCCTCTTCCATTCACCTCCTCCCCTTGTCCTACCTTTCCCTTTAGAATGTGATATTTTTGATTAACCTTAAAGCATAATGTCTACATTTACACTCTTGGCAACTTTTGGATATGAGGCAGCTTTTCAAAAACTTGGTTTGGTTGCCCTGGGCCTAGCAGGCTGTTTACTACCAACATCTCAAGCACATACAGGTGATATGTTTGATCTATGTATTGTCGATCAACATAAAGTAATTGATTATGTTAGGCCAGTCTGTTCTTAAGGCATGTGTTGGACCAGCTATAAGGGGAGGTTGAAGGCCGGTATGTTTTTAAGGCGTGTGTCGGACCAGCTATAAGAGGAGGTTGAAGGCCGGTATGTTTTTGAGGCATGTGTTGGACCGGCTATAAGGAGAGGTTGGAGGCCGGTATGTTTTTGAGGCACGTGTTGGACTGGCCATAAAAGGAGGTTGAAGGCCGGTATGTTTTTGAGGCATGTGTTGGATCGGCTATAAGAGGAGGTTGAAGACCTGTATGTTTTTGAGGCGTGTGTTGGACTGGCTATAAGTGGAGGTTGGAACTCTTTTTGTCTTTAGAGGTGGGAGGAGTCTTTCCAGCTTTCTTTAGGCTTTCTCTGCTGGAGAAATGAGAACTCTTCCCGCCAGTGAGGTCCTTCATAGAGAAGTCCAAGGCCTCACTCACATGGGGTGTATGAATCTGTACCCAGTGTGGGGGCTGCATTAACCCAAAAAGGACATCGATGTGGGTGCAGTTGTGCGGACGCACCCTAGGTGCGTTGGGGGCCGTGCACCGGCACCCACACAGATGTCACATTGGGTACAGTCACTGCACCCCAGGTGACAGCAATAGGACTGCCTACACGGCATGCTGGGAACACCTGTGCATCCCCATTCCGGTAAACACGTCCTCCCATGGGGTACGGATTCATAACCCCCGTGTGAATGAGGCCTAAGGATAAATGTAATATTTAGCTCAATTGTGTTTCTAATTTGGGGACCACTGCACCCCGCTTTGTTTTTTGGGTGCGTTTTATTATAGGAGTGTTATATATTGTAGTTTAGGATAAGTTTGGATTTCTTGTGAAGGCACTTCAAGTGAACATAAGTAATTTACCCCACTCAGCGGGGGCAAGCCTTATAGAGCACAGAAGCCGCATATGGGCAGTACAGAGGCTTAAGGGTTAGCCTTGCAGCACTGGGGTCCTTGTTTCAGATTCTGACCAGGACACTATCTGCATGGAGTTTGCATGTTCTCCATGTGCTTGCGTGGGTTTCCTCTGGGTACTCTGGTTTCCTCCCACACTACATGCTACTTTTACGTTGGTGGTGCAATGGTAAGCATAGCTGCCTTCCAAGCAGCTGACCCGGGTTCGATTCCCGGCCAACGCCATCTCCAATACTTGGAGTCCTCAGAGAGAAAAGCGCTATACAAGGTCAATGCAGAGTATATATTAGCGGTGGAATAAAGAATGAAGAAAATGTGTGGAATGTTTGAGGAAGAAAATGTTCCCCCAGAATCTATAGAAGGAGAACCCAGCAACTGATAGAAGATGCTTAGCTTTGGCTGTGATCACACCTAGGTGTTCCGGACCGTAGGCGGAATTACTGCAATTTCCCGAATTGCCACAAAACATTTCACACGATTGTGATCCCGTTACTTTCAATGGCACCCTAATCATGGGGCAATATTGCCACCTGACAAATCACACAAATAAAATGATGGGACGCCTGTTTCCCAAAAGCATACCTGCGATTTGTCAGGCGACAATCGCGGCAAAAATCACGCCTCGATTGGGGCGATATTGAAAGTAAGGGGATCGCATACTCCACCCAGCGGGAATATTACACCCCCCCAACTGTCTAGATTTACATTAAAGTTTCAAATACAAAAATCCTTCATTGCTGCAGACCTCAGCACACACCATGTGTGATGTAAACACTTATAGACCACCAATATATACAGCACCTCACAAAAGTAAGTACACCCCTCTGTGTGCGGAAGATCACATACAGTATGTCACAAAAGTAAGTACACCCCATCTGTGTGCAGGAGCCCACATACAGTATGTCACAAAAGTAAGTACAACCCTTGCATTTGTGTAAATCTTTTCTTGTTTTTTTTTATATGACAACACTGAAGAAATTACACTTTGCTACAATGTAAAGTAGTGAGTGTACAGCTTGTATACCAGTGTAAATTTGCTGTTTCCTCAAAATAACTCAACACAGCCATTAATGTCTAAATCTGAAGAATTTTATACAGGACAGTTAATGGAAGAAAGTGTAGAACTCTTGTCATTTGGAAGCTCAATTAACCAAAAGAAAAAGGCGTATCACAAAACTGAGCACATTGCCTGAAACTAGTCAAAAATACTTACGATGTATAAATTGTGAGAGCAATTTATAGAAAAGAAACAAAATATATTTTTTTTAAAGCTCTGTGCTCTAGCTATGACATTATGCACTCTAAGCACCCCATTGACACTCTGTTTCTATTTTATATCGCGCAGGGTATTGGGGTATTGCAGAGTATTGCGCAGGGTATTGCACAGTATTGGGGTACTGCAGAGTATTGGGGTATTGCAGAGTACTGGGGTACTGCAGGGTACTGGGGTGTTGCAGAGTACAGTACTGGGGCACTGCAGAGTACTGGGGTATTGCAGAGTACTGGGGTATTGCAGAGTACTGGGGTATTGCAGAGTACTGGGGTATTGCAGAGTACTGGGGTACTGCAGGGTACTGGGGTACTGCAGAGTATTGGGGTACTGCAGGGTACTGGGGTACTGCAGGGTACTGGGGTATTGCAGGGTCTTGGGGTATTGCAGAGCTGGGATGGATTGAGGGATGGCTAGATCTGTGACTGCATTTGTCACAGATCCAGCCACAGCGCAGCTGCTGACAACCCGCCCCCCCCCCTCTCCTCGCACACTGTACCGAACAGTACAGAGAGGAAACTAAGGCGAGGGAGGAACCGGCATTAAATGACCCCGGTTTGTTCATCAAATGACGGCGCGATCACGTGGTAAACGGCCGCTATCAGCGGCAATTTACTGTGATCCGTGATGCGCCAGGTCTTCTAGACCCGGCGAGCACAGACACTTCCACGAGCGCGTCCCATAATTCTATGCATTAAAGTGAAAAACCTTCTGCAGTGCAGCAGCCAACCCAGAGCCCCCCTTTTACTTACCTGAACCTGATCGTTCCGGCAACGGGGACAAGCACAGCAGCCCCAGCCGGGGTCTCGGATCACCATTGGACAGATTGATAGCAGCAGGAGCCATTGGCTCCTACTGCTGTCAATCAAATCCAGTGACACAGGAGTTGGGGGCGGAGCAGAGTCCTGTTGTCTGTGTCAATAGATGCAGCAGCAGGACTCTGGAGCGCACCCACATGAGCGCCCCCCCATGGAATGCAGCTTTCCTTGGGGGTGCTAGAGATGAGGAGAAGCCAGGAGCGTCGCTGGGGGACCCTAGAAGAGGGGGATTGGGGCCAATCTGTGCAAAACCCTTGCACAGAGGGGGTAGGTATGATATGTTTGTTATTTAAAAAAGGGGTTGTAAAGGTTTGTTTTTTATTTTTTAAATAGGGTCCTTTAAAGCAGTTGTATACCCCAAAGTTATTTTTTTTCTCTTATTTTTAAACCTGGCATAATGAGCTAGTGTGACTAGCATACTAGCTCATTAACAATTACTTACCTTAGATCGAAGCCCCCCGCCGCATTCCTCGGATACATCCTACGCCGCCGCCATTATACCCGGAGTGACCTTTGTCTATCACCACATGCGTGTGGAATGGCACGATCCCTGCGCATGCGCACATTTCCGTCACTTTCCGGCAGGCTCCCATTCAAGAGCCGCCACGATCAGTGCTCCTGCGCCGTTGTCTACGGTGCACATGCGCCGTAGGCATTGGTGCCAACTTTTCTGCAAATATCTCCTTAACCATGTAGATTTAGGAGATATTGCAAGCACCTACAGGTAAGCCTTAATGTAGGCTTACCTGTAGGTGCAATTATGACAAGAGGGTATACAACAGAGCTAGTGCATTGTTGGTTCACTAACCTTTTCCTTCGATTTCCCTTCTAAATGTTTTTTTTTTCTTTGTCTGAATTTCTCACTTCCTGTTTCTCCTCAGTAAACTTGCCACCATCATCCCAGTGGTGGAAAGTCAGCCAGAACAGCTTACTGAGGAGGAACAGGAAGTGAGAAATTCAGACAAAGAAAACAAAGAAAAACAACATTTAGAAGGGAAAATGGAAGGAAAAGGTAAGTGAACCAACAATGCACTAGCTTAAAGGAACCTATTTAGAAAATAAAAAACAAATCTTTACAACCACTTTAATGCACGTTAAGCCACATTAGTGTTAAGAAGTGTTTCTCTGCCCTTTTCTATTTCCCACTCCCAAAACCAATTACTACAACTTAAAAATGCACACAAGCGCAATTTCCATCGGAAAAAAGTTGGATATTTTTTTCAACGAAATTCCACTTAAGCTTGGCTTGCATACACACGGTCACACAAAAGTTCTCTGAACTTTCGAGCGTAAAGAACACGGTGACATACAACACTACAACGAGCCGAGAAAAAGAAGTTCAATGCTTCAGAGCATGCGTCAAATTTTTTCCGAGCATGTGTGGTTTTTTTCCCCGACGAAATTCCATACAGACGAATGGATATTTCGATTTTTTTTTTTTTCAAAATTCCACCAGCAAAAGTCTGATGGAGCATACACACAGTATAAATTTCCGATCAGACTTTTGCTGTCGTAAATTCCACTGGTCTGTATGGGGCATTACAGTTCCTAAAAACCTGTGTGTGAATGAACACACAGAATAACATGGAGAGGCATTTTTAAGCTGTTAAAAAATAAATAAAAAATGCCTGACAACCCTAGGAGCAGCTGTAAAAACATCCTGTGTGTATGAGGCCTTAATGTTTGGGTGCGTTAAATTATCCCTGTGAAAGGCAACAAATAGAAACTGATATTTCACACATATTACAAAAATCAATAGATATTATTTGACATTCACAAAGTGTTTTTTTTTTTATCAATAAAAAATTGCATTAAAGGAGTTGTAAACCCTTGAGATTTTTCACCTTAAAGGGGTTGTAAAGGTTCGTTGTTTGTGGCCCCGATTCCCCTTCTCCGTGGGGTCCCTCAGCGGTGCCCCTGGTTCCTCCCCACATCGAGTGCCCCCTGAAAGACCCGCTTTTCAAGGAGGCACTCGTGCAGCAGGACTCGGGAGCGCGCCCGCAAGAGCGCCCCTAGAGAATGCGGCTCTCTGAAAGGACATTTAAGAGGAGGAGCCAGAAGCACCGCTGCACAGAGGAGGCAAGTATGACACGTTTTTCTATTAAAAAAACAAACAAACGCACCTTTACAACCCCTTTAAATATATCCAGCCTTAGGCCACGTACACACGATCGGAAATTCTGACAACAAAATTATGGATTTTTTTTCAACGGAATTTCGGCTCAAGCTTGTCTTGCATACACACGGTCACACAAAAATTGTCGGAAATTCCGAATGTCAAGAACACGGTGATGTACAACACTTTGAGTTCAATAATTACGAGCATGCGTAGGATTTTTGTGCGTCAGAATTGCATACAGACAATCAGAATTTCAGACAAGAACTTTTTTTGAAACAGCTCTCAATTTTTGTGGTTGGAAATTCCGACAGCAAAAGTCCAATGGAGCCTTTCCGACCAAAAGCTCACATCGAACATTTGTTGTCGGAATTTCCGATCATATGTACGTTGTATACAAAGTCTAATTCACCCAATAGATAATTAAATCTATTTAAAAAGAAAAGGGAGGGGGGGGGGGGCGGTATAGTTAGAATAAAAAAAAATCTTATAAAACAGACTTTTCTAGACAATTATCAACATGTGAGTATGGAAACAGAAGTATGATGGAGAAAAACAAAGTAGTGGAGCACATGATCTCCCATCATAAGGAAAACACTCATGCATTCAGTGCAGGGAAGTAGCAGAAAGTCGAATACTGTTAGTAAGCATACAATATCACCTCTAAGAGCAGAGCTACATGGGGCAGACTTCTCACCGGCCCTCTTCAGTGATCAGATGTGCTCTCACAGGCTGTGACAATTCCTGACTGTGTACTATAGTGACCTGTAACTAGGCAACACAGCTCTTCCTTAGCAACACCTTCCCTGCACATGCTCAGTCCTCACTGGAGATTTTTTTTCTTCCTCAAAGCTTTATGTAGACACAACACAAACACAGTGAGTGCAAAGGCAGTCTCAAATTTCTATATAACAAAGTTCTAGTCTAGAACTTGTGGTGCCTTCTTCTTTCAGTAAATTTCAATTACTTTTTATGACCTATATGCTTTTCAATGTCAGAAAGATTGCATAGTTTACAAACCAGTGTGAGGGGAGATCTAAACCCAAATAATACAGTAATATATTGCAACTCTTAAATGTGATGGCTGTACTTATTTGTTAGTCTTGTTTGCTTTATTTTAACCTGGTGGTCTGGCTAATAACACAAATGATCATAAAAGCTAAAATAAATTAATAATAATAAATAAAAAAATGCCCCCACTCCTGCGCATTCACGTGCAAAAGTGAACGCATGTATTAGTCCCGCACACACCCAAACAGCGATCGTTCCACACATGTGAGGTATCCCCACAAACGTAAGATCATCAACAGTAATTCTAGCCCTAGGTCTGCTCTGAAATTCTAAAGTGGTAAGCTGTAAAGGCATCCATCGTCTATGGATAGTAAAATGTATGCCGTTTGTCGCCGTTGCACAGGCATGCGCACTTTTAAAGCGTGACATGTTTGGTATATGTTTACTTGGTGTAACATCATCTTTTATGTAGCCCCCCCCCCCCGTAGGAGCTGCTGGTTTAGATTTTGGGTTTTGCACGTTACCTCTGGGTTCGTTGTCCAGGGAAGGAAATCTGTATAAATTGCAATGCCCACACAAGATGTAAAACCTTCAGTTGTAGGCTTTATTTTTGCTGCATAAACTTGTGAAGGAAATAAAGATAATAGAGAGAAGGGGAAGGTTCAGGTACGCGGTACAGAATGCACAACAAGTATTCAAAGTTCCATTTCCAGTATTCTCACCAGGTCCGGACTGGGAATGAAAACCAGCCCTGGAAATAATTTCATACCAGCCCCACAGCATAACGTCCTTATTTTCTTGTTCATAAAAAGGAAAAACATTTTAAAACACATTTGAAGAGTGGAGTGTATTATGTAAAGATATGACACAAATGAAAGCACATACATTGTATGTATATTTTATATTATATATATATATACATATACATATATACATATATATATATATACATACATATATATATATATATATATATATACACACACACACACACACACATACATACACAGGCATACCCCACTTTTAAGTACACAATGGGGTTTATTTACTAAAGCTGGAAAGCGAAAAATCAGTCTCACTTCTGTATAGAAACCAAACAGCTTCCAAGTTTTATTACCAGGCTTAATTGAACAATCTGTGATTAGAAGCTGATTGGTTTCTATACAGAAGTGAGCCTGATTTTTTGCTTTCCAGCTTTAGTAAATAAACCCCATTGTGTACTTAAAAATGGGGTATTCACCTACCCCTTTTAGATGATTGGTTTTCAGGGGGGGCAGCAGCCCAATTCACGGTCCTAAGCGCAGGCAGATTTTTTTTTTTTTTAAATGACACATTTTTTTTGTTGCATTTAAAAAGGTAGGTGCAGAGGGGGGGGGGGGGCATGTTCGGGGTTGACCATGGAATAGTGAGAGAGAGAGAGAGATTATACAGTCCTGATTACAATTTGCAGAGGCATCAAAGGTGACAGAGAGAGGGGGGGGGGTGCACCATGCAACCCCCCTCTCTCTCTGTCACCTATGCCGCCCCTGCAAATTGTAATCTGGACTGTATAATCTCTCTCTCACCATTGCATTGTCAATTACCCCCCCCCCCCCCCCTCTCTGTCACCTACCTTTTCTGCCCCTGCAAATTATAATCTGTATAATCTCTCTCTCTCTCACACCATTGCACGTTGCACCCCCCCCCCCCCCCCCCGTTCTCTCTGAGATTTTTATACATGCTAAAAAGATTTTCAGAATTAATAACATAGGATCTTTGATCCAGTAAACAATGCTGAACCCAGCGCTCTAATGGAACTTATTACGCCTGCGCGTGCAATGATAAAATCAAGAAATAAATAAAAAAATAAAAGCAGTTAAAGCAGCTATTATATATGGTGATGATTGTAGAAGCAAATACTTGTTTAAACTAATAATGATACGGACGTCCCAAATGTCATTTAAACAATAACAGCGCTAAAATAAGTTCATGATTAGCTCAGAACTAAATATGTTGCCATATCCTGCTAAGAACGTGTTAATTTCTGTCACACCAAAGATACACGGTAACGTACAGTAAGTATGAGTCCTCAGAAAAAAATATATATATAAAATATAACTAAAACGTTCTCTGTCACTGTGAGTTCTCTGTGAGATTTGTATACAGTTTACAATTTTCAGGGGCAGCAAAGGTAGAAGGTAGGTGACAGAGAGAGGAGGGGGGGCTGGCGGTGCACCGTTATATGGTGAGAGAGAGATACAGCATACAGGATTTTCATTGAAATCTATTTGTTAACCTTGTGCTCCAAGGGTGGCCGATGCTGTTAACTTCTTCTCCTCTGCCTTCACACGTGACCCTGCAGGAGAAACATAGTGGGCGGTGCTGGCGCCGCACGGGACGATGGAACTTCATCTGACGTTCGGTTCTCCTGCTCGGCTCCTCCCCTCCCTCAGACACATGATCGCTCCAGTGATCTAATCCACACAGCAGGTTAGATGGGAAGGAAAGTGCAGCGGCGAGCATGGCAGCCGCAACCCGCTGGCGGCCGGCCCACCGCTGCTTTATATGGACATAATGTGACATTATACATGACACTGGAGGCATAGGGCAGGCAGGCGTCCACCCTTGTATAATTGCAAATTGCAGCCGCGGCTGCGGCCCGCCGCTGATTGATTTGACTGACAGCAGGCGGCCTACCAGGAATTTTCCCGGTATCCCAATAGGCCAGTCCGGCCCTGATTCTCACTCCTGAGTGGGTATTGCTCACCTGGATAGACCCCTCTCACATGGCCTAGCAGCCGGAATGATGCACAGACAGTATAGAAACAGTCTCTGTCACAGACGTCTGAGAACATAGGATGAATAGTCAGGAATCCTCTGCCACAGGATTTAAAGTCCCGAAATTCCTGCCTTACAGGCAAAGAGCCTTTAAGCCGATCTGGCGGACTGTAAGGTAATTTGCATACTGGATCCCTTTTCCTTAACAAGGTCACCAGGCCTATCCCAAGACATCAGCTTGCCTTGCTTGTCTCCTCCAGGGCAGGTCCTCCCCCCGGTTTCCTTCGCTAAGCAGCTTGGGATCCTGTGTAGAACCATAGGCTCCAGCCAGCATAGCTGGGCCTACTTGACAGGAACGCATCCTCAGACCAAACGTTGTCCAGAGACTGACATTACACGCACTCACCTTGCACCAGGAGGGCCACGAGGCGAAGGACTCTGAAAAATGGCGTCCGTTCCTTAGGTACCCCCTCCCAGCATGCACCGCGGGTTGACCACTCCCACTGTGCTGCTGCCGAAAAGGGTCACTCAACACACTATGGTTTGCCCGAGTTCCAACATGGGCCTGAAGTGGTAACGCCACCTACAGGCAACAAGGGAAAACTTCTACCGAGCACAAGCACAGCCAGAACAGAGGCTCCCAACGAGTCGGAGTCGGGCGCTATTCTAAATTTAGGGGTGTCTGAGCAAATAGTTGGGCTCAGACTCTGTTAATTCTATTTAAATTAGCCACTCTTATACTGCCTAGACACGGATATTTGTCATTCTTTTATGGATTTCTCACTCTAAGAAAGCTAAGAAAGGAAAAAACAAGGAAGAGTGAGAAATCCATAAAAGAATGACACATATCCGTGTCTAGGCAGTATAAGAGTGGTCATTGACTGTTCTTATTTTTTTATCGTTTGTTGGCAGACCACAGAGAGGACCTGGGCCCCCAGGAGCACCACCAGGAGCGTAGCAGGACACTGTGAACACTGATAACCCCAAGAGGGGGTAAAAATCTGGTGAGTGTAGTTCACATAGGAGCACAGCTTGAGTGGATCACTGTTTGAATTACAGAACTAGACGTTCACATCAGCACAAAGCACTTTCTTTTTTTTTTTTACGAAGCACTTTCTTATTATATTTATTCCCATTTTTTATATTTTTATAAATATTTATTTTTATTTATTTTTCACTCATCAATATATCTTCACTTTGTCAGTTTACTTTATGCGGCAAAAAAAAAAGGAAAAATAAAAAGAATCGAGACAAAAACGATTTCCCGGGACATTCCACGGGATTCGATAAGACTGGGACAAAGGTCTAAATTCCGTGAATGTCCCGGGAAATTCGGGACAGTTGGCAAGTTTGCACTGGTCACTCCTACATTTAAAAAACCCCACCCTGGAACCCCACCTGTCTTCACAACCTAAGACCCATCTCTATGCTCCCAATTACCTTCACGGTAACCCACAGGACATTTTAAAATCTCGCCTGAATGATTTATCTTCACAGATAGTAACCAACGTTAAAAAAAAACAAAAAAAAAAACAGTTATGCCGTGTTTAGTCACGTTTGGGCTTAGAAGCGTTTTAGTGGTTTTAAACTTTACTGCCTATTTTTCAAACATCATTTTAAATGTGCCTACACAACATCGTTTTCTGAAAATGCTCTTGCAAAGCGCGGTTACGTAAGACACGTTCGACGGCACTCTGTTCCATTGAAGCTCCCGTCTCATAACTTGCTTCTGAGCATGTGCGGGTTTAAAAACGTTGTTTTTAACGTTGTTTTGCCCACATACGATAATTTTTTGTGAAACAAAAAACGACATTCTGAAAAACGACATAAAAAATTTAAGCATGTTCGAATTTTTTCTTGGTCATTTTTCAGAAGATATAAAACAACGTTTTGCCCACACACGATCATTTTAAATGACGTTTTTTAAAACGTCGTTTTATTTCATCCCAAAAAACGACCGTGTGTACGCAGCATAAGGCCCCTTACACAAGGACGGATAGAATGGTGCTTTTAGCTGCAGATTCTCAAGTTATCTACCGCAGTTAAAAGCACACAATGCTTCCCTATGGCCCCATTCACACACTGCGTTTAGCTGCGGTTTCATTAAATGCGGTTTGGTGCAGATAGAAAAAAAACGATTTGGCACAGCTATCTGCACATAACCGCAGGTAATCACAGTGCACTGTATGAATCATGAGAGGGAACTCCACACCAAATTTTAAATAAAAAAACGGTATGGGTTCCCCCTCCAAGAGCATACCAGACCCTTGGGTCTGGTATGGATTTAAAGGGGAATGCCTACACTGAAAAAATGTCGTTGGGGTCCCCCCAAAAGCCATACCAGACCAGGAAAGGGCCACCCCACCTCCTGAAGGGACAAGCAAGCGCCCCCCCCTCCTGAACTGTACCAGGCCGCATGGCCTCAACATGGGGGGGTGCTTTGGGGCAGGGGGGCGCCCTGCATCCCCCCCCACCCCAAAACACCTTGTCCCCATGTTGACGAGGACAAAGGCCTCTTCCCGACAACCCTGTGGTTGCTTGTCGGGGTCTGCGGGCGGGGGCCTTATTGGAATCCGGAAGCCCACTTTAATAAGGGGTCCCCCAGATCCCAGCCCCCCACCACATGTGAATGAGTATGGGGTACATTGTACCCCTACCTATTCACCTGTGGGAAAAAGTGTCAAGAAAAAAAAAAACACTAGACAGGTTTTTAAATTAATTTAATAGGCATCCCTGGGGGTTTTCTTCCGACTTCTCCACTCTCTGGTTCTTTCTGCCTTCTGCAGGGCTCCTCCGCTATCTTCTTCCAGCTCTTTTACTAGCGGTGGCCGGGTCTTCTCTTCTTCCGACTTCAGCGGTCTTCTTCTGACTTCTCCTGCTCTCCGGTTCTTTCTGCCTTCTGCCAGGCTCCTCCGCTATCTTCTTCCAGCTCTTTTACATTGTCTTCTTCCCTCTTCTCTTCTTCCGATGTTGACTCGACAATCTCTCTCGCTGTTATGCTGTGTGTGAGCTGTGCAACGATTTATATAGGCCTCTGATATCACCTGGTGACCAAGCCCCATTACTATATAAATGGGTGCGCACTGTGCACGCGACTTCACAGCGGGAGGAAGCGGTGTGTCAACATCGAAGAAGAGAAAAGGGAAGAAGATTAAGGAGAAGACCGGGCCGCCGCTAGTAAAAGAGCTGGAAGAAGTTAGCCGGAGGAGTTCGTCAGAATTCAGAAACAACCGGAGAGTGGAAGAAAAGAGTTGAGAAGTCGGAAGAAGACCCCCGAAGTCTGAAGAAGGGAGAAGACCGGGCCACTGCTAGTAAAAGAGCTGGAAGAAGATAGCGGAGGAGCCTGGCAGAAGGCATAATAAACTGAAGAGCGGAGAAGTCGGAAGAAGACCCCCGGGGCTGCCTATTAAATTACTTTAAAAACCTGTCTAGTGTTTTTTTTTTCATGACAATTTTTTCCCCCAGGTGAATGGGTAAGGGTAGGATGTACCCCATACTCATTCACATGGGGTGGGGGGCTGGGATCTGGTGGCCCCCTTATTAAAGGGGGCTCCAGGATTCCGATAAGCCCCCCGCCCCGCAGACCCTGACAACCAATGGCCAGGGTTGTTGGGAAGAGGCCCTTGTCCTTATTAACATGGGGACAAGGTGCTTTAGGGTGGGGGGGGCACAGGGAGCCCCCATGTCTCAAAGCACCCACCCCCCATGTTGAGGGCATGCAGCCCGGTAGGGTTCAGAAGGGGGGCGCTCGCTTGTCCCCACCCCCTTTCCTGACCGGCCGGGCGGCGTGCTCGGATAAGGGTCTAGTATGCTTTTGGGGGGACCCCCACACCGTTTTTTTCAGCCTAGGGTTTCCCCTTTTAATCCATACCAGACCCAAGGGCCTGGTATTCTCTTGGAGGGGGAACCTATGCCGGTTTTTTATTTAAAATTTGGCGTGGAGTTCCCCCTCATGATTCATACCAAACACAGTGCCTGGTATTGGCGGGGATACAAGTCGGATGCCCGTTCAATATGGTGCCGCAGCTAAACGCAACCACATGTAAACGCAACTAATCACACTGTACAAATGCAGCTGATCGCTGTGCCTGGAGACCTAAATTTCACAGAAAATAAACATGCTTTTAACTGTGGCAGAACAACCGTCCATGTGAAAGGGGCCTAAAACTCAATAATAACTTACTAAATATACAAACTACTCTGTATTCTTGCTTTTTATACAGTTGACTGTCCGCTCCTGCCAAAAAGAAACTTAATTTGTTGGCCTCCATGACTCTGCTGTTGTCTGAGTCTCCTCTTCAGCTTGGTTCACACCTATGCATTTTTTTGTGCATTTTCAGTTTTGCAGAAACACACTACATCCATTGAGCATGGTTTCCTATGGATATAGTTAACATCTATGCATTTTATTTAAAGAGCCAGGGACTTTTTTTTTCTGGTTTTTGGTTCCACAGACTTAAATGGAGAAAAACGCAAAATGCACCCGGAGTATGCAAAATTCAACCTGTGTAGGTGTGAACTAGGCCTTACTTGTCTCACTGCACGTTCAATATCACTTACAAATCAACTAATTTTCCTCTTTCTATAGGGATGCTCGATTCACACCTATGCAGTTTTAGTGCGTTTTGCATTTCGCATATTTGCACTATAGTCCATTTAACATGGTTTCCTATGGAACACGTTCTGTAGTGTAAATCTGCAAAATGCCAAAAAGCACTAAAAATGCATAGGTGTGAATCCAGCCTAATGGCCCATACACACGATCTGAATATAGTATGAAAAATGTCGTCCAAGGAAGAATCGTACAATAATTGGATCTTTAGTACACAGCTTTCAAGAGCGACAATTCATCCAATATTATTAAATCAGACAAGCACAGAAATGTTCCTCTTATGATGCCAGATCATACGATTTCCATTTAGTCAATACAGTTGTCGTCCAAAATAACAATAAAAATACACTACAACACAAGACATCACTTTCGATTTTTTTTCCTGTCATATGAGAATTTTCGTGACTTTAGTAACCTATTCAATTTCTACTTGCAACTATTTAGCCGAAAAAAGTTGAAAGGTCTGTCGTCCGATTGTGTGTACGGTGCATAAGGTTCCATCCTCAGCCCTCTTCTATTCTCAATCTACAGCTCTTACCTAGGCCAGGTAATAGCTTCCAATACAATTTCTATGCTGACAACTCCCAAATTGAACTCTCTACCCTTCTGTTCACCCCCGTCAGTCTCCTTGCACTGCACATCACCAGTTTGCTAACTGACATATCAGTGTCACACCTCTTCCTCAAATAAAATAAAAGTTTTGCATTATATGTACATTTTTACTATTCCCTTTGATCAATGTCTCAACTTTAAAGGGTGTATTTATATAAAAAAAATCTATTTGTCCAGCGACAGAGCTGTCTTAATGAGAGGGCACACCGGGGCACTGCCCAGGGGCCCCAGCTGCATGGGGGGCCCCTGCACTTTGCCCAAAGCAGCTGGTCCTAGAGCCCACCCTGCCCCGACATTGGGGGGCCCCATCCAGAAACGATAGAGAGAAAGGAGTCACCGCTCCAGGTGGGATCACTAAATGGTTACAGGTGGTGCAGGATACCGAGGGTGCTGGCGGTGCACTAAGCAAAATGAAGACAAAGAAAAATGGATAGCCGCACTCCAAAACCTGATGGGTGGTCTTTTATTCAATAGACAGCATGTACAAAAATAGGGTCACAGCAGTAGAAACAAGGAACAGCCGACGCGTTTCGCACTGGATCAGTGCTTATTCATGGCTAATGAAGCATTAAAACTGTTAGGTATATATAGAACATAGGGTGAACATGTGACCAATCTCAATTAATTGGCAGGGAGGAGCCTATGATATTAGGACAACCCCTGATGCCAATGAGATAGTCACATTACACCTGTGCACACCAAAGCAAGAAAAAACAAACAAATACACACAAATGTGAAACCAATAATCAAAATGTATAAATAATAGCACATTATAAACATAATGCACATATAAAATACTGTATATGTGGTACATACATAGTACTACAGTGACACAAAATGGTAAAACATGAGGCAATGATGAATAAAATAAAATAAAAGCTTAAAGACGATGCAATTCAAACCACAATAGGCTGTAAAAAGAGCATAAGATAAACTATGCAAATGAAATGTATAATGGTGATGGAACAAATAAATATGAATAAAAGTGAAAATAAATGTGAATGTGTGTGTCGATATGAATGAAAACATATGTAATGAAATGAAGCACTAGATCTATCTAACAACTTGGTAAATGGCAGAAAGAATAGATCTATGTGTGTATTGGAGATGGATTCATCCATTATGGTGACGTGCATATAAACATAATTGAGAATGTGGATGTAAAGGGTTACCCGAAATTAAATGACAACAATTGGGAAAAATGCACCCATAAATACATCCAATCATAAAAAATATATTCATACATAAAAGAAAAGAGTGGCAAATTGTGTCAAAGCATGTAGACACATCGTAGCCAAATATGAAAAGTGTGAAAAAAGTGAATGAAAGTGAAATGGAAATAATTAATAATGGGCGTCACTGAAGTGAGAGACCAAAACATAATGTGATCAAAGGTGTCAGCAAATGTGAAAAACTTCCGTGTAGGGATGCTGGTATATGTATTCTAAAACATTTGGGTCACCTGTCGCAGCAAACAATCCTCCAATAATTTATCTCAGACTGAGAAACAGGCTCTTAATTCTTTGAGGACTGATGTGACTATTACTATTCGGAATGCTGATAAAGGGGGTTCTGTAGTCGTCCTAGATTCCTCCACATATAGAGAAGAGGCTATCTGCCAATTGTCAGATCCCAATACATACCAGCTCCTTAGAGCCGATCCAACCATTCCATTCACCAAAGCACTCTCTATCATTCTCGATAGCGGGCATTTTCTCTGAATCTGACAGAAATCTCTTCACCCCCAGTCACCCTGTCATTCCGGTTTTTCATCACCTGCCAAAAATACACAAAGGCTTGAATCCCCTAATGGGGAGACCCATAGTAGCAGGTATTGGGTCCCTAAATGAGAGACTGGGTGAATGGATTGACGGACAGCTACAACCCCTAGTCATCGGGCTTCCCGGCTTTCTACGTGACACCAAACAGCTCCTTCAGAAGCTTGATGGCTTTGTATGGAACAAACAATTTAGGTGGATTAGCTGTGATGTAGCTAGCTTGTACTCTTGCATTCCGCACCATTTAGGCCTACAGGCTGTTAACCATTTTTTAAAGGAGTCAGGCAATTTTTCACTGGCATTACAAGAGTTCATTCTTTTATCTCTGGAATACCTGCTCACTCACAATTATTTCATGTTTGATGGGGACTACTACCTCCAAAGATGCAGGGCCTCTATGGGAGCCAAATTTTCACCCTCCCTAGCCAACCTATACATGGGCTGGTGGGAGAGGTCCCGCATCTTTGGATGCGATAGTCCCCGACGCAGAGATACCACGTTCTTTTGTCGCTACATTGATGACCTGCTGTTTATCAGCTCCGATGAGTCTGCCAGCCTTGATTCTTGGCTACTGTATCTTAATGACAACCATCTTAATTTACGTTTTACTGGCAATTACCAGCCCATCAGTATTGATTTTTTGGATGTCAGACTCACCGGCGCTGATGGGGTCATCACTACCAGCTTACACAGAAAAGACACGGCGGGTAATGCCCTTTTACGCGCAGATTCCTCCCACCCCCAACACACAATCAAGGGAATTCCCTTTGGCCAATTTCTTAGGCTAAAACGCATCTGCAGCAATATGGAAGATTTTGACAGGGAATCCTCAGATATGGCTTTTAGATTTAAAGCCAGGGGATACCCTGCCAAAATTATTAACAAGGCACTCCTTAGAGCCAGTTCCATCCCTAGATCGTCCCTACTTGTTAATAAAAGCTCTAACAAAGGGTTGTCTTTTAATGACACCATTCCCATTTTTTCTACACCGTTTAGCCCCGAATTTAACGACATTAATATCGACACACACATTCACATTTATTTTCACTTTTATTCATATTTATTTGTTCCATCACCATTATACATTTCATTTGCATAGTTTATCTTATGCTCTTTTTACAGCCTATTGTGGTTTGAATTGCATCGTCTTTAAGCTTTTATTTTATTTTATTCATCATTGCCTCATGTTTTACCATTTTGTGTCACTGTAGTACTATGTATGTACCACATATACAGTATTTTATATGTGCATTATGTTTATAATGTGCTATTATTTATACATTTTGATTATTGGTTTCACATTTGTGTGTATTTGTTTGTTTTTTCTTGCGAGCATTCCAGAGGGTGTGCACAGGTATAGGCAGCAGTGACTATCTCATTGGCATCAGGGGTTGTCCTAATATCATAGAGGCAGGAGACCTCCCGCCTCCAGACCGTGAGCAATTAATTGAGATAGGTATATATCAGAACATAGGGTGAACATGTGACCAAACAGTTTTAATGCTTCATTAGCCATGAATAAGCACTGTAGAAATCCAGTGCGGGAAACGCGTCCGGCTGTTCCTTGTTTCTACTGCTGTGACCCTATTTTTGTACATAGCTGTCTATTGAATAAAAGACCACCCATCAGGTTTTGGAGTGCGGCTATCCATTTTTCTTTGTCTTCATTGGGGGGCCCCATGATGGCACTGAAAGTGATAGATACACAGGGGAGGCAGTCTGCCTCCTACCTACTTGATGTCTGTTTACCTGCACTGTCATCATTGTAGGGGCCCCAGAGCATTACTTTGCCCAGGGGCCCAAGATGCTATTAAGACGGCCCTGTCCAGCGAAACTGCACGTGCAGTCCTTCTGTGCACCAACTAACCAGCTGTGGAAATTGGGGAAAATCTGTACGGCTCTTCAAATATTATGGGCAGTTGATGACAGGTTCATTCAAAATTGGAAAAATTCTGCTTAAAGACTGGCCACTAGAATCTCGGAGCTGAGGTTCACAGTAAATAAATAGGTTCCCATCCTTAGTAAGAAAAGATTAAATAAAGAGATTTATAATTAATGATAGACTGCCCATCTAGCAGTATGCTGTTTACCACAGATCCACGCTAGATGGACAAGTTTCCCGTATTGGGACAGGTGAGCGGTCCAGTGAAGCCCGGAGTGACAAGGACAAAAGGGAAGATAACGATTCAGGGCCCTGGCATGACTGGGGTGGAATCTGGGCAACAAAGGGTTAGAGGAATGTAGGAGGTGCTTTCAGGGAGTGGCTGTACGCCTTAGCTCCATGGGGAAGGAGGAGTGCCTTATAAGATGCATCCGAGGGGTGGCATGGACGGCTCCAAAAGGCACAGTCAGACTGGAATAGACTCAGGGAGGCAGTTTTTCTCTTGCTTCCCTAAAAGGTAGGCCCAAGTATTTCAGCATTGATTTGCTGCTAGCGCGGCTGAGGGCCGCGGCGGCCAGTCGGGAGCCAGGATAGGCCGAAATAGAAGCTCCAGGTGGGGGGCCTCTCATCGCGGCCTTAAATGTGGCGGGGGGGTCCCGGGACGAATCGCGGGTGACACCACGCGCGGGTCGGCGGTATCCAGGTTTGCACCCGCCAGTAGAGCGCTGATTGCTCCTTTCAATTGTTCCACTACCTGATCAGCAGGCCCAGCGGCATAGTCGGACAGCCTCGCAGGAGGACCCGTCGCCCCCCCCGGCCAAGCAGCACATGCTTCGGCTGGGGGTGATAGTCCAAGAACCAGGGACATCCGCCGCCTAGTCTGGGCCCAGTGGGCGGGGTCTCGGGCAGACAATGGCGCCCGAGCCTCGTCCACGCGTCGGAGCAGCATGGAGTCAAGCGGTCCCCCCCCGGGGCACGGGGACAAAAGGTAGTACGGGATCCCAAAGAGCCAAATGCGCGGGGCAACTAGCCGTGCTGAGGGTCATCTACGATCGGGACCACCGGTTCCCAGGCAAACGTGGGGATATACTCTGGCCGGAGTCCCCGGACCGTTTCAGGCTCGCAGCCGTTAGTCCCGGCAGCAGACGGAGCCAAGAGAGCAGCTCCACTGAGCCCCGCCTGGTCCAAGGGTAGAGGACGAGTCCAACGCCGGGAGGCTGGGATCTACGGCCTCCAAATGGCGTCCTGCGCCTGGGAGGCAGTCACCCATCACCAGTGACCAGGCCTCGGCAGATCGAGCAAAAGGGGTGAGGCCAATCGATTCGCAGGATGGAGATCAGGTATAAAAGGTGTCGCCTGCGGTGGAGTTGCTGGTATCAATAGGCTGTGAGGGACGTGCCCGGCCAGCCTGGTAAGTCTTCTACTGATTTTCACTATTGATTTTGCAACTGCATTGCGTGCACTGTTAGGGGTGGGGGGTGGTGGTCCTATACCGGGGTTACAAGGTAATATCTAGCTGTACCTGCTGTGTTGTCGCCGCATACCGGGGGCCCCGGGGTGGCGGGGGTTTCGCCTGCTGCCCAGGGTTCCGAAAACACCTGGGGGCATGCAGGATTTGTTAGGACATGGGTTGCAGAGACCTTTTGCACCGTTTTGCTGGGGCGGGTACGCTGCCTCAGGCTGCACCATGGGTAGGGGGTTCACTGGGGGGGGCTCCTGAGGAAGTGGGGGCCATGCCCCGGCTGGGTGGTACAGAAAGTGGCTGGCAGTGACACGGGGGTTGAGAAAACGGGGGGTGGAAGACGTGACGGATGGCTGATTCTGAACCCAGGGGGAGGTATATGTATCGCAGGGGGCCAGGACCCTGCCGCTCATCTGAAACGTTTCCTGGAGGTCAGGGACAAAATCGAAAAGGGTGAGTATGTGGAGATTTTTTCCCTGTTGCCATTAGAGAAATTTAATCATTAGATAGGGTGAAGATAGACAGCCCTTCTAAAAAAGATTGATGAGGAGAAGAGACGATACAGGTTGATTCCATCGGACGTTCAGTAATTGGTATCCGCAGGCATTTGCGATCATGGCTAGCGTCATAGGGGAAAATAAAGATACAGCCCGGACACTGTTTGGCGCTCTTCGGCTATAATACACTGTTTGGCGCTCTTCGGCTATATCGGGTTTACATAAGCCCCAGAAAGCATAAAGGTCCCAATTACAAGGTGGCCAGAATGCGGGGTAATTTTCCTCTTTCTATAGGGATGCTCGATTCACACCTATGCAGTTTTAGTGCGTTTTGCATTTCGCATATTTGCACTATAGTCCATTTAACATGGTTTCCTATGGAACACGTTCTGTAGTGCAAATCCGGATGTGGGGGGGCTCACCCCCTGTCCCGATGCTTCAAAAAGGGAAGCGTACGGGGGATCCTACAAACATGCATAGGTGTGAATCAACGCCAGTGAAGGGGGAAAGGATGGGACCTTTTCTAAATAGATACCTGGACAGGGCCGCGGCGCGGCTGCTCGCGGCCGGGTTTTCCGAGGGTTTTGTCATTCCCTGTTCTTTGTCGAAGGTGCCTCCCTTGGCAAGGAATCTGCGGTCTGCCTTGGAGAACCCGGCCGTCGTGTCGGCAAAATTGGCAAAAGAGGTAGAGCTGGGTAGGATGGCGGGACCGTTCACAGAGATGCCATTGCTGGATTTGGTGGTGTCGCCTCTGGGGGTGGTGCCCAAGAAGGAGCCAAACAAGTTTCGCCTCATTCACCACCTGTCCTTTCCAAAAGGTGGGTCGGTGAACGATGCGATCGATCCCGAGGCATGCACGGTATCGTACACGTCATTTGACGTGGCGGTGCGGTGGGTGCGTCGCTACGGGAAGGGGGCCTTGATGGCGAAATCAGACATCGAGGCTGCGTTCCACTTGCTACCAGTACACCCGGACAGTTTCCGGCTGTTGGGTTGTCGGTGGCAAGATGGGTTCTATGTGGATCGCTGCTTGCCAATGGGCTGCTCGATTTCCTGCGCATTGTTTGAAACATTTAGTTCCTTCTTGGAGTGGGTGGTCAGGGATGTGTCAGGATTGGACTCTGTCATTCATTACCTGGACGACTTCCTGTGCGTGGGTCCTCCGTCATCCAAGGTGTGCGCAATTTTGTTGGCAACGTTGCAGCACATGGCGGACAGGTTCGGGGTGCCATTGGCGGCCGACAAGACGGAGGGCCCGGTCACAGCGTTGAGTTTTTTGGGGATCATGATTGATTCCGAGGCTATGGAGTGCAGGCTTCCGGTGGACAAGGTGGAGAATCTTCGGCTGGAGATTCGGGGGGTGCTGGGGCGGGACAAGGTTCAGTTGCGGGCCTTGCAGTCTTTGTTGGGCAAGTTGAATTTTGCCTGCCGCATCATCCCCATGGGCAGGGTTTTCTGCCGACGGCTGTCGACAGATACGGCGGGTGTTAGGGCACCAAAGCATTACATCCACTTAAAAGGGGAGCTGAAGGCCGATTTGCAGGTGTGGCATACATTTCTAGAAACGTACAATGGGAGGGCGATATGGATGTCTGGGCCCGTCAGCAACTTCGATTTGGACTTGGCCACGGATGCGGCCGGGTCCACGGGTTATGGGGCTTTCTTTAAGGGACGATGGAGCGCGGAGGCGTGGCCGGGGTCCTGGGTGTCAGCAGGTTTTGGGAAGAACCTGGTGCTGCTAGAACTATTCCCGGTGGTAGTGGCGATAGAGTTATGGGGTGCGGAATGCAGAGATTTGAAGATCAGTTTGAACTGCGACAACATGGGTGTGGTGGAGGTCATTAATCGGATTTCCGGCTCTTCAGTGCCGGTGGTGCGATTGCTGCGCCACCTCTTGTTGCGCTGTTTACAGTGGAATATATTTCTGTATGCGGTGCACATACCGGGGGTAGAGAACAGACTCACTGATGCTTTGTCTCGATTCCAGTGGGACAGGTTCAGGGAGCTGGCCCCAAGGGCGGATGCGGTCGGGGTACCTTGCCCGGGGTGGATGTGGGGACTTGCATTGGAGTAGCAGCAGATTGGATCAGGAAGTCGGTGAGTGGGCAGACATGGACCGCATATTCTAAGTGTATGGGAGGAATGGGCATAAGGTTCCATCAGACGGCTGGCGGACGCCGAGCTGGGGGAGGGGGAAATTGGCTGGTTGGTGGTGTATTTTGTGGCTAGGCATATGGAGAAGGGAGGGTCTACAGTGTCGTCCTACCTGGCCAGAAGAAATTAGCGGCCTTGGCCAATACAATTTTATTGATAACTCCCAAATTGGAGGGGCGGGAAGATCTACACAAAAATATTCTGGGTAAAGCAGGCGGTAAAAGGTTACAGGAAGGGGCGGCAGTCTCCTTGCAGAGATACACGGAGACCAGTGTCGTTTTCAATTCTGACATGCAGGATTTTTGGATGTCACACCTCTGGGGGAAAAGTTTGTTCGTCGCATTATGAAGTACAGTTGTTTCGGGTGTTTTTTTCGGTCGCATTTTTTGGCGCTTTTCGGGTGGGGGAAACAGTCAATGTCTCAACTTCAAAGTGGGTGGCCGGGGGCCTATTTGATAGAGGAAAAAATCTATTTGTCAGGGCATCAGAGGACAAGGTGAGTTTCCGGCTGAGGCGGTCTTAAAGACAGACCAAAAAGGTAGAGGGGTGGAAGTAGTGCTATATCTGCTGCCGGGTTCGGAGGTGTGCCCGGTGCGGGTGGTAAGGGAATTTCTACGAGAGCGTCCAGTGGGTGGTGGGCCGTGCTGGATACATGAGGATGGTTCATTTCTATCACGTTTTCAATTTATAGCGGTCTTTAGGAAATGTTTGAAAAAAGCAGGTTTGGACGAGCGATTGTTTGCCTCGCACTCCTTCCGTATCGGGGCGGCGACCGATTGGCGGCCCGGTGCGGGTTGGATGATGGCACTGCAGTAAAAAGTGATTGGGAGATACACAGGGAATCGAGGCAGATTCTGTCCTACCTACTTGATGTGCTGTTTACCCTGCGGGTGTCATCATTGGAGGGGCCCGTAAGAAAAAGGGAATTACTTTGCCTTCAGGGCCCAAGATGCTATTTAGACGGCGGTGTCCTTGGTCTTTGATGGTGACAGTTAACTGAAAATGGAAATGGTTGGGGGGCTCATCGGTGGGATGGGCTCCTTATGGGGTTATTGCAGTGGAACGGTGTCCAGCTACAATACGTTGTGACGGTGCACTGCGGGTTAAAAAGGGGTGTCTCCGAGCTGGAGTCAGCTGGAGGCTCTGGGTCAAATGGTGATGGTACGCAGTAGTGGTGACAGGTTCATTCATAAATTGAAGAAAATTCTGGTTAATGGGGGATTACCGTCAAAGACCAATTAGGAGCTGAGTGTTAAAAATAGTAATAAGTGTTTGGTATTTATATTGTTAATAATCTTACAGTTGGAATTGTTGGAAAATTCCTAGCATCAAATAAAGAGATTTGGTTAATTATTTAATTTTGGTTACAAAAATAGAATGTAGCTGTATGCTGGCCAATTTTACTCCACATTTTACTGTGTCGGTCTCGTTTACTGGGTTTAGGTGGGCATGGGGTGCAAAAGGGGGGTGGTATAAGGGGATGGATATGGGGGAAGGTTTAAGTTATGGTTGCACATTGAAACTACGCTAGTCATGAACTGTTTGCATCCAGGGGCATGCATTAATCCTTGTATGCCAGTGTACATTAATTTGTACAGGCGGCTGTCCCGTCAGAGAGAGGTTTATTTTTCATGGTGTACTCAGGGCTCTTGTGCATTAACCCCAAAGTGAACAGAATAACCATCTTAAAAAGGTGTCTTAATTACAGCATTTTCCTCACTTCTTGCTCTGTTGCTCTGTTGATCAAAAAGGTGTCTTAATTACAGCATTTTCCTCACTTCTTGCTCTGTTGCTCTGTTGACAACACAAATATTGTGCATTTCCCATCATTTTCTCCTGTCACCAGGACAAACAGACTTTTATTTTGTTATGTTTGTGTCCATAACCATTGGGGAGATTCAGACCTCTGACAGGGCATCTCACTCTTTTCAATTAAATTAAAAACTGAAACAGTAAAAAAATTGTTGTTGCAATAACTTTAACATGGCACATGCGTTGCAGTAAGAAGTAGATAAATGTGTCACGGTAAAGACAAGATACATGCGTTACAGTAAGGACTAGAGGCATGGATTGCAGTAAAGACTAGAGACATGCGTTACAGTAAGGACTAGAGACATGCATTGCAGTAAAGACTAGAGACATGCGTTACAGTATAGACTAGAGACATGCATTGCAGTAAAGACTAGAGACATGCATTACAGTAAGGACTAGATACATGTATTGCAGTAAAGACTAGAGACATGTGTTAAAGTAAGGACTAGAGACATGGACTGCAGTAAAGACTAGGAACATGCGTTACAGTAAGGGCTAGATACATGCATTGCAGTAAAGATTTGAGAAATGCATTACTAAGGACTAGATACATGCGTTACAAAAATTGCAGTAAGGACTAAATGCATGTGTTGCAGTAGGGACTAGATACATACATTGCAGTTAGGACTATATACACGTACATTACCAAGGACCAGTGGCGTAGCGTGGGGGGTGCAGGGGTGCCGTGTCCTCCTAAATTTAATTTCCTGTGTCCCCGGCCACCCGAAGCTCCAGCCGCCATCTTTTAATGTCCATCGCCCTGTGATTGGGCCATGGGGGTCATGTGCGGTGTCGGGTTGGCCTGTCCGTGATCCTGAACTCCCACCTCTGCACTTTACCTCCATTCCCCCAATCACAGTGCGCCGGACACTGAACAAACATGGCGGCCGCCTCCTCCTATTCTCCGGAGTGGACCGATGTAATGATGCAGGACAAGCAGGTGAGGAGGAACACGGACAGGAGCGAGAGGCAGAGAGAGACACAGAGACAGAGGCAGAGCGGCACAAGAAAAGAGAGAGACTGAGGCAGAGAGAGAAAGAGGCAAGGAGAGAGACACACAGATGCAAAGAGAGAGAGACACATTCAAACAGAGTCAAAGAGAGAGAGGCAAAGAGAAAGTGACACACAGAGGCAAAGAGAGAGAAAGACACAAACAAGGGCAAAGAGAGAGGGACACACACACAGAGGCAAAGAGAGAGAGAGACACACACACACAAAGGCAAAGACAGAGAGACACACACACTGAGGCAAAGAGAGAGAGAGAGAGAGAGGCAATGAGAGAGAGACATGCAAAGAGAGAGAGACAGGCAGAGAGAGAGACAGGCAAAGAGAGGCAGAGACAGAGGCAAAGCGAGAGACAGACAGAGAGAGAGAGAGACAGAGGCAAAGAGAGAGACAGAGGCAAAGAGAGATCAAGAGAGACACAGGCAGAAAGAGAGAGACACACAGAGGCAAAGAGAGAGAGAGACAGAGGCAAAAAGAGAGAGACAGAGGCAAAGAGAGCAAGAGAGACACAGGCAGAAAGAGAGAGACAGAGAGAAAGACATACACAGAGGCAAAGAGAGAGAGAGACACACACAGATGAAAATAAATAAAACAAAGTGGAACGTGTCATGAGCTACTTTGTCACTGTCAGGGAAGACAGACTTTCCATGCAAGCGCCCGGCATGCACGCATGCGTACTAGCACTTTAAGACACACACCTGTCACTAATAATGGAGTCAGGCAGGCTATTTAAGCAAGGCTCCTACAGAGGTTCCTTGCTGTTTGGTCTGCAGCTTCCGTGTCATTTCCTGTTTCCTGTGTGACCTCTGACTCTGATCCAGCTTGTTGTTACCTGTGAATACCTGCTGCATGTTCTGATCCCGGCTTCCCTTAGACTCTGATCCTGCCTGCTGATTCTGTCTGATGATCTTCCAGTACTACTTGGCTTGTGACCTGACCTCTCTTCTGCCTAACGTCTTTGCCTGATCTGCCTGATTATTACCGACCCGGCCTGTCTGACCCTGCATCCGGCTCATCCAGCCTGCTACAGCTCCCAGCCCTGCAAGCCTGCATCTGGTACTGCTCCGTGGTTCATCCCAGCCTGTCACCAGTCAAGCATCGTGTCAGCTCATCCACCTGCTGATCACCGCTACTACAGGGACTACTGAACTGTTTACAGGCACTCATACCCCACCGTGCTCCTGTGGCTACTGTTTTACTGCCAGTAGTCCGCGAGCCGGAGTTGTACGAGAGGCCTTCCTCTGCACGTCAGGCTCACATCCCAGGTACGTAACAGTCACGCTCGTCCCTCATTGGGCAACGCACTGAAATCAATGGGGGGCGCTATGCTTGTTGGGTGTTTGCCATCCAGGTGGATGTCAGAGGTGTGACTGGGACCTTCATCATTTCACAAACGATGGAATGCTGGGAAGGCAGAAATCTGCAAAAATCTCCCCCAGTGACTGAGCGCTCAACCCTCTCCCTCACAGCCCCATGTGTAATGTGCTGCACCCTCTTTTATACAGAGTCCCCCCATCCCCCGCATACCAGATAAAAGAGAACCAAAAACAAACATTTCTTTTCATTTACAAGAGAGTAAGGGAGGACTATAGCCCCTGTCAGGTTTTATTTGCCAACTGTGAACCCATTGGAGGGTTTTTCCATCACTTCCTGCCCCATAGACAAAAAAGGAAGTGAGAGAAATCCCCCCAAAGTGACATCGTCACTGGAGTGTCACCAGAACCAGTGTCCCCTATTGGAATATTTCCCCTCTAATTCCTGTTCTGGTGACAACACAAAATCTGGGATTTTCTTTCACCTTTGTTGGTAATGATAAATGAAGAGAATGAATCTCCCTAAAGGGGGCAGAGACAGCAATAAAAACCTTGACAGGGGCTCTAATCCCTCCCCACCCCATCCAACACTAACAATAAACAGGATTTTCTTTAACATACAGGCGAGAAATGGGGGGTGATATAGGCGAGAAATTTGGCAGTTAAAAAGGGGGAGGGTGAAAAAATAAAATAATGTGTTTTGGCGCTGAAAGGGTTACAAAAACGACTTTAAAAACAAATATTTGTTTTGCAAAGACAGGGTTAAAATATTGTTTGGCAGTGAAAGGGTTAAAAACAAAAGGCGGGGGAGTGGTTTGGCAAAGAAAGGGTTCATAAATGAAAGAAAAAAAACATCTGACTTGGCAGTTAAACGGTTAAAAATGAAAATAGAATAATAATTGGGGTGTAATAAGAACGATAAAATAAAAGAAATGAAAAGATTTGATGTGCCGGGATGATTTATTTACATTGTTATCATGAGAATAGAGATCTGGGACTGTAAGGGTTAAATCATTTGCAATAACATCTTCTTAAAGGAGCCGCGTCCCGATTTGATCTGTATACTGATCCTACAGTCTGCATTCACAAAGCTCACAAATAAGGACGTGGCCCCTTTAAGAAAAATCGTCAGTTTTTTTTTTTTTTTGCTGGGGAGGGGTTATAAAAAATAATAATAATTTGGTTTTGGCAATGAAAGGGTTAAAAAAATGAAAGGATTAAAATAAATCTTGGTTTAGCAAAGAAAGGGTTCATAAATGAAAGGGAAGACATTCCACCTGGCAGTGAAAGGGTTAAAAAAACAGTGAGGGTTAAAAACAAAAAGGAAAAACATTGTGATTTGGCGGTGAAAGGGTTATAAATGTAGAAATATTTGGGGATAATAATAATAATTATAACGAAAAGATTTGATGTTTCCCGGGAGGAGATCTGGAACTGAAAGGGTTAAATCTCATTCACAAGAACATCTTCTTAAAGGAGCCGCGTCCCTATTAGATCCGTATACTGATCCTACAGCCTGAATTCACAAAGTTCACAAATAAGGACGTGGCCCCTTTAAGAAAAATCGTCAGTTATTTTTTTTGCTGACTCAGCATGAGATAAAAAGAAGGAGGTCACATGACTCTGCTTTGTGATGTCATCGGCTGAGCGTATATAAGGCAGTGCAGAGGGGGAGGGCAGCAGAAGCTGAGTGATCACTAACCAGTGAAGACGTGTTTCTAATCTCTCCTGAGATTTTTCTTGCGATTTCACTCAATTTCATTCGATTCGATTTCATTGCGATTTCTAATTCTCGTACATTTAAAGCGCGTTTAATAATGAGACAATTTAAATGTAAAAAGATTTTTTCTCTGAAAAACACCAAAGAGAAGCCCAGCAAAGGAAGGGCAGCTATGGAAGGAGGTATCAGTGACCAGCCTGCAGATACCCCAACCAAAAAGCCCTCCATAATAAAGAGGACCCGGGCGTTATTGCGCGGCTGTATCAGAGCCGTCGTTGGATGTTTCTGTTTCAGCTGTAAAGCCAAAGGACATCACCGGGATACAGACACCGAGATTGGTATGTACTATGGGTAGTGATCGATACAAAATGTACTCTGGATAAGTCACCCACACATGTATAGGGATTTCCATGGACATTCATGAGGGGTCCCCCCCATATGTACACATGTATAGGGATTGCCATGGACATTAATGAGGGGTCCCCCCCATATGTACACATGTATAGGGATTTCTATGGACATTGATGAGGGGTCCCCCCCATATGTACACATGTATAGGGATTGCCATGGACATTGATGAGGGGTCCCCCCCATATGAACACATGTATAGGGATTTCTATTGACAATGATGAGCCCCCCCCCATATGTACACATGTATAAGGATTGCCATAGACATTGATGAGGGTTCACCCCCCCATATGTACACATGTATAGGGATTGCCATGGACATTGATGACGGGTCCCCCCCATATGTACACATGTATATGGATTTTCATGGACATTGATAAGGGGTCCCCCCCATATGTACACATGTATAGGGATTACCATGGACATGGATGAGGTGTCCCCCCCATATGTACACATGTATAGGGATTTCTATTGACAATGATGAGCGGTCCCCCCCATATTTACACATGTATAAGGATTGCCATGGACATTAATGAGGGTCCCCCCATATGTACACATGTATAGGGATTTCTATTGACAATGATGAGGCCCCCCCCCCCCCTCCATATGTACACATGTATAGGGATTGCCATGGACATTAGTCATTCCTGTGTCTCTGTCATGTCGGGTTTATTTTTTGTCACTGACACTGGAATTTTGAACTTTTCTCTCTAGAATTTTATGTTGTATAAAAAATATATGAAATGTAGGTGAAGGTGCTAAATCTTTTTCTTCATTGCTCAAGCACAAAATCTAAATGCTATATACTGAATACATGGGGTTGGGTGAGCTGCAGCTATAGATAGATCTGTTCTCCTATATTGGATCAGGTATATGAATGTGTATGACCACCCCTACAGTTCTCCCTGATATGATAATATTCCTTTAACCCTTTTGCTGCAACAACAATTTTCTCACACATTAGACTGGGTTCACACTTGTTCCGACAACGCTCCTACATTGGGAACTCATGTAGCATGACGTGTGAAAATCAATGTTTCCCTATGAGAGCCGTCTTAACTGGTCCTACACAAGTCGGTCCTACTTTGAAAATGCTCCCTGTACTACTTTGGTCCTACATTGATCCTACTTCAGCCCATTGAATATCTTTGAAGTAGGACCAAAGTAGGAGCCTTGTCCTAACCATCCCACTTTTGCCATCTGACATGTGATTACAGCACCAGTAAAAGGAATTTATCTCTCTGGGATTGTTTTGATTGGTCAAAGAACAAGTCAGACTATCACAAAGTAGGACCAAAGTAGTATCCTGTTCATGAAAGTAGGATGGATGTAGGACCAATGTAGGATCAATGTAGGACAAATGTCGCAGAGCAAAGCAGGATGAAAGTCTGTAGTGTAGTGTGAACCCAGCCTCAAGGTGAAGATTTGCTACATTATTGGGAACATCTAGAAATGTACACGGGACGTTTTTACAACCTCTCCTGAACGATTTAACTTGATAGTAACCCACGTTTAAAAGGTCTGTTTACATGCCGCGTTTATCGACGTTTTGCCACGTTTGCTTTAGAAGCGTTTTTTTTTTTTTTTTTTAAATGGACAAAAAACAAAAACGCCTATAAACAAAACACTGCTAAACGTTTAGCTGCGTTTAGAAGCGTTCAAACGCAACTGCCTAAAAACGACAGTAAACAAACCCGTGTACATGTAAACATAAGATAACATTGAATGAGTTCAGTGGCAGTTAATAAAAAGTGTCCAACTGCCTCTGAATGTCCGTTTAGCAGCAGCAGTGTACATGGGGCCTTAGCTTTTCTTTGGAGTTAGGGGGGCTACATTATGTAAGGAGGGAGGGCTGTAATATGTGGGAATCTAACTTATGATCTTCCATACAGGCCCACTTTGTTCAGAAAATGCCCCTGGAACAATCCGTCTCTTCTAGCCATAGCTGGCTGGAATCTAATGGCAGGGAAGTTTTATGGTCTCGGGCTCCCAGGAGCAGGTTTCCCCAATTTAGAAAGGTGTAGTGGACGGGTAGTTTTACATCTACCAATTCTGAATGGTGTAGAAGTGATTGGGCCTCTTTATAACCACCCCGATTTCTTCCAAAATATGCAGCAAATCTGGCAAAATTATTTTAAAACAAGTTTACTGCTTCTATTGGAGTCTTGCAAGGATATGACCTGTACATCATGGCAGTCAAAGGGTCAAACAAGTTCAAGTCATGGGGGTTAAAAAGCCAACTACTGTAGATACTCACATCCTTATAAATCTTTCACAAATGAAAACATGCTGCAATCTAATTAGTAACATAAACCTTTTTCACTTTATTTGGCCAAACTACTTAGCAACTGAGAGTCGTAGTAAACAGGAATATCTATTTTCCATGTGTTTTCCACCATTGTCATTTAGTGTTTTGTGACGTAAGTGTTCTATTGCTGTAAGGTAATAACATGTCATCATTTCTACTTATCTTGTAGTCATCGAGACAATCAACAAGGCAGTCAACCAGGCTGTCAGTGAGCCAATCAACCAGGTTGTCAGCAAGCCAGTCAACGAGGCATTCAGTGAAACAGTCCATGAGGTTGTCAGTGAGACAGTCCATGAGGTTGTCAGTGAGACAGTCCATGAGGTTGTCAGTGAGCTAATCAACCAGGTTGTCAGTGAACTTGTCAACCAGGTTATTAGCGAGCCAGTCAACCAAGCTGTTAGCGAGCCAATTAACAAGGCTGTCAGCGAGCCAATCAACGAGGCAGTCAGTGAGGCAGTTAACAATGCAGTCAGCGAGCCAATCAACCAGGATGTTAGCGAGTCAATCAACGAGGGAGTCAGTGAGACAGTCCATGAGGTTGTCAGTGAGCTAATCAACCAGGTTGTCAGTGAACTTGTCAACCAGGTTATTAACGAGCCAGTCAACCAGGCAGTCAGCGAGCCAATCAACCAGGCTGTCAGCGAGCCAATCAACAAGGCAGTTAGCGAGCCAATCAACCAGGCTGTCAGCGAGTCAATCCACAAGGCAGTCAGTGAGACAGTCTATGAGGTTGTCAGTGAACTTGTCAACCAGGATGTTAGCGAGCCAATCAATGAGGCAGTCAGTGAGACAGTCCATGAGGTTGTCAGTGAGCTAATCAACCATGTTGTCAGTGAACTTGTCAACCATGTTATTAGCGAGCCAGTCAACCGGGCTATCAGCGAGCCAATCAACCAGGATGTCAGCGAGCCAATCAACCTGTCAGGAAGCCAGTGTGTCAGCGAGCCAATCAACCAGGCAGTCAGTGAGCCAGTCAACAATGCAGTGTGGATGTCAGCGAGCCAATCAACGAGGCAGTCAGTGAGACAGTCCATGTCAGTGTAATGCAGTGAACAACCAGCGAGCCAATCAACCAGCGATGTCAGCGAGTCAATCAATGAGTCAGCGAGCCAATCAGTGTCAGACAGTCCATGAGGTTGTCAGTGAGCTAATCAACCAGGTTGTCAGTGAACTTGTCAACCATGTTATTAGCGAGCCAGTCAACCAGGCTATCAGCGAGCCAATCAACCAGGATGTCAGCGAGCCAATCAACCAGGATGTCAGCGAGCCAATCAACCAATGAGCCAATCAACCAGCTCAGCCTCAACAAGGCAGTCAGCGAGCCAATCAACAAGGCAGTCAGCGAGCCAATCAACCAGGCTGTCAGCGAGCCAATCAACAAGGCAGTCAGCGAGCCAATCAACCAGGCTGTCAGCGAGTCAATCAATGAAGCAGTCAGTGAGACAGTCCACGAGGTTGTCAGTGAGCTAATCAACCAGGTTGTCAGTGAACTTGTCAACCAGGTTATTAGCGAGCCAGTCAACCAGGATGTTAGCGAGCCAATCAATGAGGCAGTCAGTGAGACAGTCCATGAGGTTGTCAGTGAGCTAATCAACCATGTTGTCAGTGAACTTGTCAACCATGTTATTAGCGAGCCAGTCAACCAGGCTATCACCGAGCCAATCAACCAGGATGTCAGCGAGCCAATCAACCAGGATGTCAGCGAGCCAATCAATGAGGCAGTCAGTGAGGGAGGCAACAAGGCAGTCAGGAATGTGCCTGGCACCAACGTTGAATGCAGTCCACCTGCCGAATTTAACCTTGACAGCTTTATCTTTCATAAAATACTTGGTGAAGGCAGTTACGGAAAAGTAAGTAATCAAAGATATATGAACTGCAGGTTTATGGTATTGCGAGTTGGTGGTTATTAATAATGAGAAACTGAAATCTATTATTTCAATTAAGACCAGTTTACACCAGTGTGATGTGTTAGTGTGCGCTCAATGACATTGGAACATGATGCATTTAATTAAATATGTTTTAACCACTTCCGCCCCGGAAGGATTTGCCTCCTTAAAGATCAGGCCATTTTTTGCGATACGGCACTGCGTCACTTTGGCAACTTTCACACTGAGGTGCTTTTCAGGCGCTATAGAGCTAAAATTAGCACCTGCAAAGCACCCTGAAAGAGCCTCTCCTCTCACTCCTTTACCCTCAATATAAGAATTCTGAACACAGACTTAAAGGGTGTTCCAGGCTTTTTTTAAGTTTATTAAAAGTCAGCAGCTACAAAAAGTGTAGCTGCTGGCTTTTAATAAACATACACTTACCTGTTCCACTGTCCAGCGACGTGCTGCTGGAAGCTTCGTTCCGGTCCCCCCCTTCACCGCCGGCGCCTCCACTGCAACTGTGGGCACCCAGCCGTGACAGCTTTCGGCTTCACGGCCGGGCACTTACTGCGCAAGCGCGAACAGCGCAAGGGCCGCTAAAAGGTGATATGACGTATCGCCTAAAAAGTCCCTGGGCGGAAGGAGGAAGTGGGACAGAAAGTCCCACTCTTCCTGAAGCCCTCACTCCCCCCCAAGAAAATGACATGCCAAATGTGGCATGTAAGGGGGCGAGGAGTGGATTAAGCGCAAGTTCCACTTTTGGGTGGAACTCCGCTTAAAGAGCGAGTGCCTCCTGTAGGAGTTTTCTCTAAGTTTGCTAAAAGCCTATTTAAACCTATCCCAATTCACTAAGTTAGTGACTAACAGCTAAAACCACTTACAACTTGCTAAAAGCCTGCTAAGTTCATGCTCTATATACTTGTGTTTTCAAGCTAATACTAACAATTGTAGCCAGGCTGGGGGTTGCTGCTGGGGACCCAGAGGTAACCTTTTCAGAACCTGGTGCTGAATTAGCTCTAATCATTTGTGTCCTGTGGTGTTTTTTTTTTATTTTAGGTCGCCCTGGCATCCCATCCTGCCACAGACCAGAAACTGGCAGTCAAGGTGGTAACGAAAAGGCAATTATTAGAAGAAGATCCTAAAAGTGTCCTTATAGAGCGACAAATACTTGAAGAAGTTGGAGAGAGTCCTTTTTGTTCACACGCCTATGGAACCTTCCAATCAGAAGTAAGTGTCATATTCCTATCAATCACTCATCAAATCACATCCATTTGATCTCCAAGTCCAGCACACACCTAGAAACAAATCCCCAAACCAGAAAAACATTAGAGCTGGTCCAGCTTCACAGAGGCTCGGACATGGGAGAATTATGGCAGCTGCCATTGTAGAATGTTGGCAATTCTGGTTCTCTCCCTGGCTGTTTTGCTCCTACTTTGGCTTTGCTATCACTGACTTGGATCAGGATTAGCCCCTGTACTTCTCTCATGACAGAGTCACTGTAATGGTAGCCTGGTAGAACATGTTTGCATGTTATGTGGCTCTGTATATTGCTTACCCACTAAGTAAAGATGTTCGGCATATATTTAAAGTTCTTGCCAAAAAATTGTATTCTGACTTTAATGTGAACTTACATTTAAAGTGTATGTAAGCCCAACAGTGAGCATCTCTTGTTTGTTCCCACTTGGTGTAATAAATATACAAATCAAAGTATTTTGTTATATCTGTTCATTAAGAGCAGGAAAATACCTGTTGATCCTGCCAGAAATCCAGTGCTGTCCTTTGTTATCATAAGCCCTATATTTCTGCGTTTCTGATCAAACACAATCCTCACAATCACTTTACCCTTTTGAACCTTTAAATTTCTTTGTCTTTTACAGGAAAATCTTTTCTTCGTTATGGAGTACGTGAGAGGAGGAGAACTATACGACCAGATAAAGTCTTCTGCACCATTATCAATAGATGCAATAAGGTAAGTATCACAAAGATATCTATGGGCTGCGTGGCTTTGAAGAAATCATCTATTAATCGTTTATTTACTTATTCTGTGAGATGTGTGATATTAACAGACCTTTTCTCTTTTTTTACAGATTTATTGCTGCTGAACTTCTCTGTGCGCTGAAATATCTGCACGGACGTGGTATCATTCATAGGTAAGCATTTCCATCATGATTTTACATCCATATTTACCATTCGTTATTAAAGGACAACACCACCCAACACTGGTACTCTAGCTGTGGATGGGTGTACAAGGGTTGAATTCCCTTCTGCCAGTTCTGTTCCCTGCTGCTGAAGCTTTTGTGCATCTAAGTGAGAAAGCCTCACTTCCCCATACTGCATACATTTTAATTAAATATAAAATCAAGCTAAGAATCTCTCTCATTGTAACTGCAGTAATTAAACATGTCCCCTTCTAACGCGGCTCAAAAACCCCATTCAGCAGCCCCACAAAACTAGGCATAGGTGTAAAGATTGCTCTGGGTCCCATAAGCCCCCAAAAACCAATAGAAGAAGCAATATTCAGGCGCACTCTGTCAATCCGCAATGTGTCAACAACTATATTATTACATGTGGATAGAAACACTCCCCCAGTTGTCTCATTCTAATACATATCACCACCTAGTGGGACTTACACATGCCCCACTAGAAGGGCAAAATGTGACAGAGGAAGACAGCCTATGGAGTTTTTCTGCTCCCTTGTTTTCAATAAAGATGTTAAAGTATTGCAGAATGACAGACTGGGACTTGACATGGTTTATTTAACTGCAATAAGCTGGGAACTGAGCTCAAGAAGTTAAAGCGGAGTTCCACCCAAAAGTGGCATGTCATTTTTTGGGGGGGAGTGGGGGCTTCAAGAGTGGGACTCCCTGTCTCGCTTCCTCCTTCTGCCCAGGGACCGCTTAGGTAATAGGCGATTGCCTGGGGCACGTGACAGTTCCCAGGCGATCACCTGTCCAATCAGGCAGCGCATCTCCGCTCGGGCATGTTCAGTGAGTGCCTGGCCGTCAAGCCGAAAGCTGTCACAGCCGGGTGCCCACAGTTAGGATGGAGGCGCCGGCGGAAAGGGGGCGGAGAGGAGCGGAGCTCTGGGCGTCGCGTCGCTGGACAGTGGAGCAGGTGAGTGCATGTTTATTAAATGCCAGCAGCTATGCTTTTTGTAGCTGCTGACTTTTAATAAACATAAAAAAAGGCTGGAACTCCCCTTTAATGCTGAGATTCATAAAGTGGTGCAGAAAGTTAGTAAGTGATCTAACCCATTGGTAGCCATCAAATACTGACCTATTAATATTGGGTGAACTTTGGTTTTAAATATTTTGATGTGTAAATATAATGTTTTTTTTTTCTTTTACAGAGACTTGAAACCCGACAACATACTGTTTGACAGCTCCGGCCATGTGAAAATCATAGATTTTGGCCTTTCTAAAGTCGATGTGCTTGGATCCAAGAAAGTGCATAGTAATGTTGGTACTCCATGCTATATAGCCCCGGAGGTAAGTAGATACCACCCTTCCTTTGCCCTTTACCACTTCAATCTTTATATTATTATGTTTATGATTGTGACAAGAAGCCTAAAAAAAGACAGGGGCCACACTGTGACCTGTCATTCCTACCAACTATTTCTTACTTATTATTACTGCTCTGTGTATGGCTGATCATGTGCTTTATTTTATAGTTACCCTTACTCTCTGTTTTATCAGGTTCAGCATGGAAAACCCTACGATGGTATGGCCGACTATTATTCACTTGGTGTCACCCTGTTTGAAATGGCCACAGGAGCAGATCCCGAATCAGTCGGATCTAAGGACTCACTCTATCTAAAGAACGTTGACCCTGACCTTCGAGATGTTATTGAGCGAGTAAGTATAGATAGTCTAGAATTAGAATTATCCAAGAGCTATAGGTCCTGAGCGTTGTTTATGTAAAAAGGCTCTACTGCATTGAAGACAGAAGCTTGCAGAAAGTTCTCTAGCATCTAGTACAGTGATGGTGAACCTTGGCACCCCAGGTGTTTTGGAACTATATTTCCCATGATGCTCATGCACTCCAGTCCTGGGGTGCCAAGGTTCGCCACCACCGATCTAGTACATTACCAGATTCTGTATGTCGGGTACCCGGTCCCCCACTGTGCTCTCTGATTCCTTTTACCAGCCCCCACATCATTACTATTTGCTATAGTGATGTAGGATGTTTGAGTCAGAAAGCACAGAGGGGGTTATCTGACTTCTGGAAGTGTTAAATACAGATTTTATGGTAGGATATTCACCACACAGGAGGTCAGCATTACATCTGAACTACCCATGTGATATCCCGAAAACATGAGCTGTTGGAGAAACTCCTAAACCGGTTCAGGAATGCTACCTTAGATCCTTCCAGAAGACATATCTTAATTTAAAACGACACTAAGAAATTAAAATATTACATTCTGAGAATTCTTTTTTTTTTTAAATGGCCGACACTAAAGTGGCTGATTTAGAATTTTCTATTAGTGACAATATACTGTATGCTAAATATCATATCTTTTTCATTACAGCTTCTTAAAGAAAATCCAAAAGTTCGCGGGAGGGCAGTTTATAGACTACGAGAACACAGATTCTTCAGATCAATTGACTGGAAGAAGCTGGAGGAAGGAAAGGTCACCCCCCCATTGTGGATGCCAGAAGTAAGTCCATTGGAAGTGCAATAACTATAATGTGTGCCTATACAAGGAGATCATTTCATAGGGATCTGCATTTGGTCAGTAGGAATTGCAGAATTATAAACTGCTTTAGAAAAAAAAAAAAAAAACACAATCATCTGTATAATTTCTATATTGCAGTTGCACCCCACTACTATTACCAAAATATCAGTTATAATGGTAATATTAGGTAGTGTAGTGTTACATATGACAATGCATCTCCTGGTTGGTATGTCCTGTATTGAATGATAGGTCTGATTTATGTATTTTCTTGTTGCAGTGCCCAGAAATAGACACAAATGAGCAAATAGGAGTGAAAAAACTGATTTACTACAGAGGAAAGAAAGAGAAGAAAATTGCAAATGCGGAGCAGAGATTGTTTGATGGCTTCAGCTTCATAAGCAGAAAATGGAAAAAAGAAGCTCAACAGGAAATGAAAGAATGAAGTCGGCTGACTCACTAGCCAAAGATTCCTGTACTTTCTTCAGCCAGGCCAGTCCTTTGCTGATCTTCGGATCCCCGGTGTTATCATATAGACTTAGGGAGCCAGTGTAATATAGGGCAGTTTGGGTTGTATAGGGCAGGATAGGCTGGTATAGGGCAGTTTGGGTTGTATAGGGCAAATTGGGGTGGTATGGGGCAGGTTAAGGTAATATAGAGCAGGTTGGGGTGTTATAGGGCAGGTTAGGGTAATATAGGGCAGTTTGGGGTGGTATATGGCAGGTTAGGGTGCTTTATGGCATATGGCAGTTTGGGGTATTATAGGGCAGGTAATTTGGTATAGGGCAGGTTGGGGTGGTATGGGGCAAGTTAGGGTAATATAGGACAATTTGTGGTGGTATAGGGCATATTGGGGTGATATAGGGCAGGTTGGGGTGGTATAGGGCAGGTTGGGGTGGTATAGGGCAGGTTGGGGTGGTATAGGGCAGATTGGGGTGATTTAGGGCAGGTTGGGGTGATATAGGGCAGGTTGGGGTGATTTAGGGCAGATTGGGGTGATTTAGGGCAGGTTGGGGTGGTATAGGGCAGATTGGGGTGATTCAGGGCAGGTTGGGGTGGTATAGGGCAGATTGGGGTGATTTAGGGCAGTTTGGGGTGATTTAGGGCAGGTTGGGTGATTTAGGGCAGTTTGGGGTGATTTAGGGCAGGTTGGGGTGGTATAGGGCAGGTTGGGGTGATATAGGGCAGGTTGGGGTGATATAGGGCAGGTTGGGGTGATATAGGGCAGGTTGGGGTGATATAGGGCATGTTGGGGTGATTTAGGGCAGTTTGGGGTGATTTGAGGCGTGTGTTGGACCGGCTATAAATGGAGGTTGGAACTCTTTTTGTCTTTAGAGGTGGGAGGAGTCTTTCCAGCTTTCTTTAGGCTTTCTCTGCTGGAGAAATGAGAACTCTTCCTGCCAGTGAGGTCCTTCATGGAGAAGTCCAAGGCCTCACTCACACGGGGTGTATGAATCTGTACCCTGTGTGGGGGCTGCGTTAACCCCAAAAAGGTCATCCATGTGGGTGCAGTTGTGCGGACGCACCTTAGGTGCATTCGGGGCCGTGCACCGGCACCCACACAGATGTCACATTGGGTACAGTCACTGCACCCCAGGTGACAGCAATAGGACTGCCTACATGGCATGCTGGGAACACCTGTGCATCCCCATTCCGGGGATGAGGCCTAAGGATAAATGTAATATTTAGCTCAATTCTGTTGCTAATTTGGGGACCACTGCACCCCTCTTTGTTTTTTGGGTGCGTTTTATTATAGGAGTGTTATATATTGTAGTTTAGGATAAGTTTGGATTTCTTGTGAAGGCACTTTAAGTGAACATAAGTGATTTACCCCACTCAGCGGGGGCAAGCCTTAGAGAACAGAGGCCACATATGGGCAGTACAGAGGCTTAAGGGTTAGCCTTGCAGCACTGGGGTCCTTGTTTCAGATTCTGACCAGGACACTATCTGCATGGAGTTTGCATGTTCTCCCTGTGCTTGCGTGGGTTTCCTCCGGGTACTCCGGTTTCCTCCCACATTACATGCTACTTTTGCGTTGGTGGTGCAGTGGTAAGCATAGCTGCCTTCCAAGCAGCTGACCTGGGTTCGATTCCCGGCCAACGCCATCTCCAATACTTGGAGTGCTCAGAGAGAAAAGCGTTATACAAGGTCAATGCAGAGTATATATTAGCGGTGGAATAAAGAATGAAGAGAATGTGTGGAATGTTTGAGGAAGAAAATGTTCCCCCAGAATCTATAGAAGGAGAACCCAGCAACTGATAGAAGACGCTTAGCTTTGGCTGTGATCACACCTAGGCGTTCCGGACCGCAGGCGGAATTACTGCAATTTCCCGAATTGCCACAACATTTCACACGATTGTGATCCTGTTACTTTCAATGGCACCCCAATCATGCCACCTGACAAATCACACAAACAAAATGATGGGACGCCTGTTTCCCAAAAGCATACCTGCGATTTGTCAGGCGACAATCGCGGCAAAAATCACCTCGATTGGGGCAATATTAAAATTAAGGGGATCGCATACTCCACCCAGCGGGAATATTACACCCCCCCAACTGTCTAGATTTACATTAAAGTTTCAAATACAAAAATCCTTCATTGCTGCAGACCTCAGCACACACCATGTGTGATGTAAACACTTATAGACCACAATAAATATATACAGCACCTCACAAAAGTAAGTACACCCCATCTGTGTGCATGAGCTCACATACAGTATGTCACAAAAGTAAGTACAACCCTTGCATTTGTGTAAATCTTTTCTTGTATGTTTTCATGTGAGAACACTGAAGAAATTACACTTTACTACAATGTAAAGTAGTGAGTGTACAGCTTGTATAACAGTGTAAATTTGCTGTTTCCTCAAAATAACTCAACACACAGCCATTAATGTCTAAATCTGAAGAATTTTATACAGGACAGTCAATGGAAGAAAGTGTAGAACTCTTGTCATTTGGAAGCTCAATTAACCAAAAGTAAAAGGCGTATCACAAAACTGGGCACATTGCCTGAAACTAGACAAAAATACCTACGATGTATAAATTGTGAGAGCAATTTATAGAAAAGGAACATTTTTTTTAAAAGCTCTGTGCTCTAGCTTTGACATTATGCACTCTAAGCACCCCATTGACACTCTGTTTAATCGCTAAAATTTCATGAAATGATATAACTGGATAGTTAAATATTTTGTGAACATTTTAAAGTTTGTTTTGTGTCTGTAGATGAAAGTATGAAGGAGCGGAGGAAGATTTTAAGGATTTGAAGCATGCTCTCATTGACTTCAATTTTAAAAAGTGTTGAAAAGCCTAATATTTTAAAAAGTATAAATAGTAGAAAAAAAAGATGAAGTCCCATCATTAGCTGAAAGAGCTGAACATTTTAAAAGTTGAATGGTTTTAATAGCTTAAAGTATGCAGAAGTTACGCAGAGCCAAAAATTGTACGAAATAATACAATTTTAATTAAAATAAGAACAAGAAAATGCATTTCCTGCAGAAAATGCGTCGGAATGCTGAATAGCTGAATTGCTAAGCCCACACCAAAGCCATTCACCATAACCACTACATTATCTTTAGGACATACAAGCAGCGTATGGGGGGGAGGGGATGCATCAAAAACAGACTGGAACACATCAAAAATGCACATGCACAAAAGCATCCAGACTGTGTTTCTATGGTGTGAACTGGCTCTTAAAGGGGTTGTAAACCCTTGAGGTTTTTCACCTTAATGCATTCTATGCATTAAAGTGAAAAACCTTCTGTAGTGCAGCAGCCAACCCAGAGCCCCCCTTTTACTTACCTGAACCCAATCGTTCCAGCGACGGGGACATACACAGCAGCTCCAGCCAGTGTCTCGGATCACCATTGGACAGATTGATAGCAGCAGGAGCCATTGGCTCCTACTGCTGTCAGTCAAATCCAGTGACACAGGAGTTAGGGGCGGGGCCGAGTCCTTTTGTCTGTGTCAATAGATGCAGCAGCAGGACTCGGGAGCACGCCCACATGAGCGCCCCCCCATGGAATGCAGCTTTCCTTGGGGGTGCTAGAGATGAGGAGGAGCCAGGAGCGCCGCTGGGGGACCCCAGAAGAGGAGCATTGGGGCCAATCTGTGCAAAACCCTTGCACAGAGGGGGTAGGTATGATATGTTTGTTATTTAAAAAAGGGGTTGTAAAGGTTTGTTTTTTATTTTCTAAATAGGGTCCTTTAAAGCAGTTGTATACCCCAAAGTTATTTTTTTTCTTATTTTTAAACCTGGCATAATGAGCTAGTGTGACTAGCATACTAGCTCGTTAACAATTATTTACCTCGGATAAATCCTCCACCGCCTCCATTATACCCGGAGTGACTTCCGTGTATCACCACATGCGTGTGGAATGGCACGATCCCTGCGCACATTTCCGTCACTTTCCGGCAGGCTCCCATTCAAGAGCCGCCGCGATCAATGTTCCTGCGCCGTTGTGTACGGCGCACATGCGCCGTAGGCATCGGTGCCCACTTTTCTGCAAATATCTCCTTAACCGTGTAGGTTTAGGAGATATTGCAAGCACCTACAGGTAAGCCTTAATGTAGGCTTACCTGTAGGTGCAATTATGACAAGAGGGTATACAACCGAGCTAGTGCATTGTTGGTTCACTAATCTTTTCCTTCGATTTCCCTTCTAAATGTTTTTTCCTTTGTCTAAATTTCTCACTTCCTGTTTCTCCTCAGTAAACTTGCCACCATCATCCCAGTGGTGGAAAGTCAGCCAGAACAGCTTACTGAACAGCTTACTAAGGAGGAACAGGAAGTGAGAAATTCAGACAAAGAAAACAAAGAAAAAAAACATTTAGAAGGGAAAATGGAAGGAAAAGGTAAGTGAACCAACAATGCACTAGCTTAAAGGAACCTATTTAGAAAATAAAATACAAATCTTTACAACCCCTTTAATGCACGTTAAGCCACATTAGTGTTAAGAAGTGTTTCTCTGCCCTTTTCTATTTCCCACTCCCAAAACCAATTACTACAGCTTAAAAATGCTTGACGGCTTAACAAGGTATACAGCTTTAACACGCGTTTAGGAGTTGCAAATTTATGTTAAATTAGCCCTGTGAAAGGCAACAAATAGAAACTGATATTTCACACATATTACAAAAATCAATAGATATTATTTGACTTTAAAAGTGTTTTTTTTTTATCAATAAAAAATTGCATTAAAGGAGTTGTAAACCCTTGAGGTTTTTCACCGTAAAGGGGTCGTAAAGGTTCGTTGTTTGTGGCCCCGATCCCCCTTCTCCGGGGGGTCTCTCAGCGGTGCCCCTGGTTCCTCCCTGCATCAAGTGCCCCCTGAGAGACCCGCTTTTCAAGGAGGCATTTTTTTTCGACGGAATTTTGGCTCAAGCTTGTCTTGCATACACACGTCACACAAATATTGTCGGAAATTCCGAACGTCAAGAACGTGGTGACGTACAACACTATGAGTTCAATGATTCCGAGCAAGCTGTTAACTTCTTCTCCTCTGCCTTCACACGTGACCCTGCATGAGAAACGTAGTGGGCGGTGCTGGCGCCGCACGGGACGATGGAACTTCATCTGACGTTCGGTTCTCCTGCTCGGCTCCTCCCCTCCTTCAGACACATGATCGCTCCAGTGATCCAATCCACACAGCGGGTTAGATGGGAAGGAAAGTGCGGCGGCGAGCATGGCAGCCGCAACCCGCTGGCAGCCGGCCCACCGCTACTTTATACTGACATAATGTGACATTATACATGAAACTGGAGGCACAGGGCAGGCAGGTGTCCACCCTTGTATAATTGCAAAGTGCGGCCACGGCTGCGGCCTGCCGCTGATTGATTTGACTGACAGCAGGCGGCCTACTAGGAATTTTCCCGGTATCCCGGTAGGCCAGTCCGGCCCTGATTCTCACTCCTGAGTGGGTATTGCTCACCTGGATAGACCCCTCTCACATGATGCACAGACAGTATAGAAACAGTCTCTGCCACAGACGTCTGAGAACACAGGATGAATAGTCAGGAATCCTCTGCCACAGGATTTAAAGTCCCGAATTTCCTGCCTTACAGAGCAAAGAGCCTTTAAGCCGATCTGGCAGACTGTAAGGTAATTTGCATACTGGATCCCTTTTCCTTAACGAGGTCACCAGGCCTATCCCAAGACATCAGCTTGCCTTTCTTGTCTCCTCCAGGGCAGGTCCTCCCCCCGGTTTCGTTCGCTAAGCAGCTTCCTCCACTTAGACGGACAGCTTGGGATCCTCTGTAGAACCATAGGCTCCAGCCAGCATAGCTGGGCCTACTTGACAGGAACGCATCTTCAGACCAAACGTTGTCCAGAGACTGAACATTACACGCACTCACCTTGCACCAGGAGGGCCACGAGGCGAAGGACTCTGAAAAATGGCGTCCATTCCTTAAGTACCCCCTCCCAGCATGCACAGTGGGTTGACCACTCCCACTGTGCTGCTGCCGAAAAGGGTCACTCAACACACTATGGTTTGCCCGAGTTCCAACATGGGCCTGAAGTGGTAACGCCACCTACAGGCAACAAGGGAAAACTTCTACCGAGCACAACCATAACCAGAACAGAGGCTCCCAACGAGTCGGGCGCTATTGTAAATTTAGGGGTTGTCTGAGCAAATAGTTGGGCTCAGACTCTGTTAATTCTTTTTAAATTAGCCACTCTTATACTGCCTAGACACGGATATTTGTCATTCTTTTATGGATTTCTCACTCTAAGAAAGCTAAGAAAGGAAAAAACAAGGAAGAGTGAGAAATCCATATAAGAATGACACATATCCGTGTCTAGGCAGTATAAGAGTGGTCATTGACTGTTCTTATTTTTTTATCGTTTGTTGGCAGACCACAGAGAGGACCTGGGCCCCCAGGAGCACCACCAGGAGCACAGCAGGACACTGTGAACACTGATAACCCCAAGAGGGGGTAAAAATCCGGTGAGTGTAGTTCACATAGGAGCACAGCTTGAGTGGATCACTGTTTGAATTACAGAACTAGACGTTCACATCAGCACAAAGCACTTTCTTTTTTTTTTTCTTTTTTTTTTTACGAAGCACTTTCTTATTATATTTATTCACATTTTTATATTTTTATTTTTATATATATTTATTTTTATTTATTTTTCACTCATCAATATATCTTCACTTTGTCAGTTTACTTTATGTGGCAAAAAAAAAAAAGGAAAAATCAAAAGAATCGGGACATTCCACGGGATTCGATAAGACCGGGACAAAGGTCTAAATTCCGTGAATGTCCCGGGAAATTCGGGACAGTTGGCAAGTATGCACTGGTCACTCCCACATTTAAAAAACCCCACCCTGGAACCCCACCTGTCTTCACAACCTAAGACCCATCTCTATGCTCCCAATTACCTTCACGGTAACCCACAGGACATTTTAAAATCTCTCCTGAAAGATTTATCTTCACAGATAGTAACCAACGTTTAAAAAAAACAAAACAGTAATGCCGTGTTTAGCCACGTTTGGGCTTAGAAGCGTTTTAGTTGTTTTAAACTTTACTGCCTATAAACGACTGAGTGTACATGTACTGATAAGATTACATAGAGGAGAGTTCAGGGGCAGCTAAAGAAAAAATGCCCAACTGCTCCGAAACATCCATTTACCAGCAGCAGCCCACCTGAATCCTAATGCCGCGTACACATTGTCGTTTTTTGTCTTGTAAAAAACGTTGTTTTTTCTCATGAAAAAAAACGACGTTTTTCAAACATTATTTTAAAAAACGACGTGCCTACACACCATCGTTTTCTGAAAATGCTCTTGCAAAGCGCGGTTACGTAAGACACGTTCGACAGCACTCTGTTCCATTGAAGCTCCCGTCTCATAACTTGCTTCTGAGCATGTGCGGGTTTAAAAACGTCGTTTTAAATGTCATTTTGCCCACATACGATAATTTTTTGTGAAACAAAAAACGACATTCTGAAAAACGACATAAAAAATTTAAGCATGTTTGAATTTTTTCTTGGTCGTTTTTCAGAAGATATAAAACAACGTTTTGCCCACACACGATCATTTTAAATGAATTTTTTTAAAACGTTGTTTTATTTCATCACAAAAAACGACCGTGTGTACGCAGCATAAGGCCCCTTACACAAGGACGGATAGAATGGTGCTTTTAGCTGCGGATTCTCAAGTTATCTACCGCATCTAAAAGCACACAATGATTCCCTATGGCCCCATTCACACACTGCGTTTAGCTGCGGTTTCATTAAATGCGGTTTGGTGCAGATAGAAAAAAAAAACGATTCGGCAACAGGGCTGATCCTAGGGTCACAGGCGCCTGGGTGCAGAAATATTTATTGCGCGCCCAACATGAGTGTCGTCATTTTACTAACTCCTCCCCTTTACAAATGTTTCTATGGCAATGACTCAACCACAGAGATGCTCCCCACAAAGTCTTCATTAACCTGGGTTCCTTACATGATCTTTTAACAATAAACAAAATACAGGAAGAGAAGCAGAGTACTTTATTGGGATCTGGAGGGGGGCCTCTGTGATGGGCACAGAGAGGGCTTCTGTTAGAAAGTCTGTTAGAAAGAGCCCCCAGACATACTACAGACATGATACAGGAGATGGTCAGAGACTGCAGACATAGTACAGGAGATGGTCAGAGACTACAGACATGGTACAGGAGATGATCAGAGACTGCAGACACAGTTCAGGACATGGTCAGAGACTGCAGACATAGTACAGTGATGGTCCATTAGACCCCTTTCACACTGGAGGCATTTTTCATGCACTTTAGCGTTAAAAATAGCGCTTGAAAAAGCCTCATCTGCAATCCCAGTGTGAAAGCATGAGTGCTTTCACACTGGGGTGGTGCGCTGGCAGGACGTCCAAAAAAATCCTGCAAATAGCTTATTTGAGGCACTTTAGGAGCGATGTATACACCGCTCCTAAATTGTCCCTGCCCATTAAAATCAATGGGCAGTGCCTGCAAAGCGCTTTGGCAACGGCGCCTTTGAACCCTTTATTTGGCAGCTAGTGGGGGTTAAATGTACCTCTAAAATGACAGTAAAGCGCCACTAAAACTAGTGCCGCTTTACCGCCGATGCCCCAGCACTGTCAGTGTGAACGGGCTCTTGGTACATCTCATTATACATCACATCTGTAGATGGACTAGGCGCAGGAATGGGCAGGGGCTGTGTATCCTATGCAATCTATCATGCCATAAAACGTCTAGAGCAGGGGCAGCCCAGCGCACGTGTAAAGGGATATTGGGGATGTCATCACACAGCGCACTGAACACTGTGGCTCACCTAGGTTCTCTCTCTGTGCAGCCCGAGATAGAGATGGGAGGGGGAGGCATTCCAACTGGAGTTGGTGAAGACAGTTTGGGATCCAAGACTCCCAGTGTGAGGAATTCATTCATACACATCAGCAGCCACTGAAAACTAGAACCCTCTTGTCAGGAAGAGGAGCGACCCCTCCCCTGAGCACTGCCAGGCTGGATGGGCTGCCCTATACTCACACATCAATTCTGGACGGACACACACCTGTGCTCAGAACACTAGTTCTGGATGGACACAAACAAGGAAAGAAGGAAGGGGAAAACTCCGGCACTTTGGCACCCCCACCTCTGCAGACGCCTGGATGCAATGCACCCTGTGCACCCTGCCTAGGATCGGCCCTGTTTGGCACAGCTATCTGCACATAACCGCAGGTAATCACAGTGCACTGTCTGCTCTAGAGCTGGAAGAAGATAGCGGAGGAGCCCTGCAGAAGGCTGAAAGAGGAAAAGAAGACCCCCGGGGCTGACTATTAAATTACTTTAAAAACCTGTCAAGTGGTTTTTTTTTCATGACACTTTTTTCCCCCAGGTGAATGGGTAAGGGTACGATGTACCCCATACTCATTCACATGGGGTGGGGGGCTGGGATCTGGTGGCCCCCTTATTAAAGGGGGCTCCAGGATTCCGGTAAGCCCCCCGCCCTGCAGACCCTGACAACCAATGGCCAGGGTTGTTGGGAAGAGGCCCTTGTCCTTATCAACATGGGGACAAGGTGCTTTGGGGTGGGGGGCACAGGGAGCCCCTATGTTTCAAAGCACCCACCCCCCATGTCGAGGGCATGCAGCCCGGTAGGGTTCAGAAGGGGGGCGCTCGCTTGTCCCCACCCCCTTTCCTGACCAGCCGGGCTGCGTGCTCAGATAAGGGTCTAGTATGCTTTTGGGGGGACCCCCACACCGTTTTTTCAGCCTAGGGTCCCCTTTTAATCCATACCAGACCCAAGGGCCTGGTATTCTCTTGGAGGGGGAACCTATGCCGGTTTTTTATTTAAAATTTGGCGTGGAGTTCCCCCTCATGATTCATACCAAACACAGTGCCTGGTATTGGCAGGGATACAAGTCGGATGCCCGTTCAATATGGTGCCGCAGCTAAACGCAACCACATGTAAACGCAACTAATCACACTGTACAAATGCAGCTGATCGCTGTGCCTGGAGACCTAAATTTCACAGAAAATAAACATGCTTTTAACTGTGGCAGAACAACCGTCCATGTGAAAGGGGCCTAAAACTCAATAATAACTTACTAAATATACAAACAAATGATTACTACTCTGTATTCTTGCTTTTTATACAGTTGACTGTCCACTCTTGCCAAAAAGAAACTTAATTCGTTGGCCTCCATGACTCTGCTGTTGTCTGAGTCTCCTCTTCAGCTTGGTTCACACCTATGCATTTTTTTGTGCATTTTCAGTTTTGCAGAAACACACTACATCCATTGAGCATGGTTTCCTATGGATATAGTTAACATTTATGCATTTTATTTAAAGAGCCAGGGACTTTTTTTCTGGTTTTTGGTTCCATAGACTTAAATGGAGAAAAACGCAAAATGCACCCAGAGTATGCGAAATTCAACCTGTGTAGGTGTGAACTAGGCCTTACTTGTCTCATTGCACGTTCAATATCACTTACAAATCAACAATTTTCCTCTTTCTATAGGGATGCTCGATTCACACCTATGCAGTTTTAGTGCTTTTTGCATTTCGCATATTTGCACTATAGTCCATTTAACATGGTTTCCTATGGAACACGTTCTGTAGTGTAAATCTGCAAAATGCCAAAAAGCACTAAAAATGCATAGGTGTGAATCCAGCCTAATGGCCCATACACACGATCCGAATATAGTATGAAAAATGTCGTCCAAGGAAGAATCGTACAATAATTGGATCGTTAGTACACAGCTTTCAAGAGCGACAATTCATCCAATATTATTAAATCAGACAAGCACAGAAATGTTCCTCTTATGATGCCAGATCGTACGATTTCCATTTAGTCAATACAGTTGTCGTCCAAAATAACAATAAAAATACACTACAACACATGACATCACTTTCGATTTTTTTTCCTGTCGTATGAGAATTTTCGTGACTTTAGTAACCTATTCAATTTCTACTTGCAACTATTTAGCCGAAAAAAGTTGAAAGGTCTGTGGTCCGATTGTGTGTACGGTGCATAAGGTTCCATCCTCAGCCCTCTTCTATTCTCAATCTACAGCTCCTACCTAGGCCAGGTAATAGCTTCCAATACAATTTCTATGCTGACAACTCCCAAATTGAACGCTCTACCATTCTGTTCACCCCCGTCAGTCTCCTTGCACATCACCAGTTTGCTAACTGACATATCAGTATGGATGTCACACCTCTTCCTCAAATAAAATAAAAGTTTTGCATTATATGTACATTTTTACTATTCCCTTTGATCAATGTCTCAACTTTAAAGGGTGTATTTATATAAAAAAATCTATTTGTCCAGCGACAGGGCTGTCTTAATGAGAGGGCACACCCGGGCACTGCCCAGGGGCCCCAGCTGCATGGGGGGCCCATGCACTTTGCCCAAAGCAGCTGGTCCTAGAGCCCACCCTGCCCCGACATTGGGGGGCCCCATGATGGCACTGAGAGTGATAGATACACAGGGGAGGCAGTCTGCCTCCTACCTACTTGATGTCTGTTTACCTGCACTGTCATCATTGTAGGGTAAGGTGACCAGATTTTTAAAATGAAATCCGGGGACATATTTTTTCTTTACTAGTAATGGCAACAATCAGTGACTCTCTGCCCGTCGCCGCACGCCTCACATCCTCTCAAGTCTTACTCTTCACACCCCCCCCCCCGGCTACTACTGGATGGGGAGCGGAGGAAGATCACTCCGCCAGGGAAGGCAAGGAGATAGGCAGATGGCTGGCCAGGATTTGAGCCAAGGCAGAAGAACATGCGAGTGAAGCTGAATGGGCATGCGCCCGAAACTGAAGAAATATTCTCTCCGCTCCGACCAGCACATGATCATCAGAAAGGGGCACAGATAATGTGAAAAATACAACCCCCCTATGCTAGTAGGCATGGCGGAACGGGGGATTCTCATTTTTTTATTTTAATTCTGCACTGACTGTCTTTGAAATTGACCCTGACCCCCTATTAAATCCAATCTGGGGACAAAAACAGGGACAAACTTGGTCCGGGGACAGTGTCCTCAATCAGGGGACTGTCCCCTGAAACTGGGGATGTCTGGTCACCCTATTGTAGGGGCCCCAGAGCATTACTTTGCCCAGGGGCCCAAGATGCTATTAAGACGGCCCTGTCCAGCGAAACTGCACGTGCAGTCCTTCTGTGCAAACTAACCAGCTGTTGTGAGAATAGGGGAAAATCTGGTGGACGGCTCTTCAAATTTTATGGGCAGTAGTGATGACAGGTTCATTCATAAATTGAAAAAATTCTGCTTAATGGCCACTAGATGGAGCTGAGGTTCACAGTAAATAAATACATCTTAGTAAGAAAATTTCAAATAAAGAGATTTAAATTAATGATAGACTGTAGCAGTATGCTGTTTACCACAGATCCACAGATGGACAAGTGTATTGGGACAGGTGAGCGGTCCTGAACTGTTTGCATCCAGGGGCATGCATTAATCCTTGTATGCCAGTGTACATTAATTTGTACAGGCGGCTGTCCCGTCAGAGAGAGGTTTATTTTTCATGGTGTACTCAGGGCTCTTGTGCATTAACCCCAAAGTGAACAGAATAACCATCTTAAAGCCGATCTCCACCCTAAAGTGAAGATCCGCTGATCGGAACCCTCCCCCCTCCGGCGTCACATTTGACACCTTTCAGGTATCTTCACCCACTTCCGGCCCGCAGTCTCGGGCAAAAGTCGGGTTTTTCCCGTTGTGTGCTGGGAACTCTCGGCTCCCAGCACACAGCGGGAGCCAATCTGCGGACGCAGCGCGACTCGCGCATGCGCCGTAGGGAACCGGGCAGTGAAGCCGCAGCGCTTCACTTCCTGGTTCCCTCACCGTGGATGGAGGGGGGAGCAGCAGGGAGATGAGCGATCGCTCGTCCTCTGCTGCGGACGCCGCTGGACTCCAGGACAGGTAAGTGTCCTATTTTTAAATGTCAGCAGCTGCAGTATTTGAAGCTGCTGGCTTTTAAAAAAAAAAAATCAATGGGCCATCCGCTATAAAAAGGTGTCTCAATTACAGCATTTTCCTCACTTCTTGCTCTGTTGCTCTGTTGACAACACAAATTTTGTGCATTTCCCATCATTTTCCCCTGTCACCAGGACAAACAGAGGTCTGAATCTCCCCAATGGCTATGGACACAAACATAACAAAATAAAAGACTGACAGGGCATCTCACTCTTTTCAATTAAATTAAAAACTGAAACAGGAAAATAATTGTTGTCACAGTAAAGACAAGATACATGCGTTACAGTAAGGACTAGAGGCATGGATTGCAGTAAAGACTAGAGACATGCGTTACAGTAAGGACTAGAGGCATGGATTGCAGTAAAGACTACAGACATGCATTACAGTAAGGACTAGATACATGTATTGCAGTAAAGACTAGAGACATGTGTTAAAGTAAGGACTAGAGACATGGACTGCAGTAAAGACTAGGAACATGCGTTACAGTAAGGGCTAGATACATGCATTGCAGTAAAGATTTGAGAAATGCATTACTAAGGACTAGATACATACGTTACATAAATTGCAGTAAGGACTAAATGCATGTGTTGCAGTAGGGACTAGATACATGCATTGCAGTTAGGACTAAATACACGTACATTACCAAGGACCAGTGGCGTAGCATGGGGGGTGCAGGGGGTGCCGTGTCCTCCTAAATTTTATTTCCTGTGTCCCCAGCCACCCGAAGCTCCAGCCACCATCTTTTAATGTCCATCGCCCTGTGATTGGGCCATGGGGGTCATGTGCGGCTTCGGGTTGGCCTGTCCGTAATCCTGAACTTCCACTTCTGCATGTGACCTCCATTCCCCCAATCACAGTGCGCCGGACACTGAACAAACATGGCGGCCGCCTCCTCCTATTCTCCGGAGTGGACCGATGTAATGATACAGGACAAGCAGGTGAGGAGGAACACGGACAGGAGCGAGACGCAGAGAGAGACACAGAGACAGAGGCAGAGCGGCACAAGCAGAGAGAGAGACTGAGGCAGAGAGAGGCAGAGGCAAGGAGAGAGAGAGACACAGATGCAAAGAGAGAGAGAGACACACACAGAGGCAAAGAGAGAGAGGCAAAGAGAAAGTGACACAGACAGAGGCAAATAGAGAGAAAGACACAAACAAGGGCAAAGAGAGAGGGACACACACACAGAGGCAAAGAGAGAGAGAGAGACACACACACACAAAGGCAAAGACAGAGAGACACACACACTGAGGCAAAGAGAGAGAGACACACACACTGAGGCAAAGAGAGAGAGAGAGAGAGAGAGAGAGGCAATGAGAGAGAGACAGGCAAAGAGAGAGAGACAGGCAGAGAGAGAGACAGGCAAAGAGAGGCAGAGACAGAGGCAAAGCGAGAGACAGAGAGAGAGAGAGACAGAGGCAAAGAGAGAGACAGAGGCAAAGAGAGATCAAGAGAGACACAGGCAGAAAGAGAGAGACAGAGAGAAAGACATACACAGAGGCAAAGAGAGAGAGAGAGACACACACAGATGAAAATAAATAAAACAAAGTGGAACGTGTCATGAGCTACTTTGTCACTGTCAGGGAAGACAGACTTTCCATGCAAGCGCCCGGCATGCACGCATGCGTACTAGCACTTTAAGACACACACCTGTCACTAATAATGGAGTCAGGCAGGCTATTTAAGCAAGGCTCCTACAGAGGTTCCTTGCTGTTTGGTCTGCAGCTTCCGTGTCATTTCCTGTTTCCTGTGTGACCTCTGACTCTGATCCAGCTTGTTGTTACCAGTGAATACCTGCTGCATGTTCTGATCCCGGCTTCCCTTAGACTCTGATCCTGCCTGCTGATTCTGTCTGATGATCTTCCAGTACTACTTGGCTTGTGACCTGACCTCTCTTCTGCCTAACGTCTTTGCCTGATCTGCCTGATTATTACCGACCCAGCCTGTCTGACCCTGCATCCGGCTCATCCAGCCTGCTACAGCTCCCAGCCCTGCAAGCCTGCATCTGGTACTGCTCCGTGGTTCATCCCAGCCTGTCACCAGTCAAGCATCGTGTCAGCTCATCCACCTGCTGATCATCTGCGATTATTACTGTCTGACTGCACAGGGACCCTGCACCTGCAACTGCTTGGTATCAGGTCACCAGTCAAGCATACTCCCACCTGCTGATCACCGCTACTACTGAACTGTTTACAGCACTCATACCCCACCGTGCTCCTGTGGCTACTGCCTGCCAGTAGTCCGCGAGCCGGAGTTGTACGAGAGGCCTTCCTCTGCACGTCAGGCTCACATCCCAGGTACGTAACAGTACCAAACAGCCATGTCTGAGCCTGCAAGAGGATCCTCTCCAGTGGATGAAATATGTCAGCACCTCGCTGCTCTTACAAAAGCGGTTAAATCGCTGCAGGAGGGATACATGCGTCTGGAAGAGCAGGTACAGTCCCTGTCCACTACAGCAACCACAGCTCCTGCATCCGATCCTGCCTCCTCCACCACCCAAACTGGGACTTCAGCCAACCATACAGTAATGGTGTCACCCCCTGAGCCCCAAGTACCTACGCCTGAGAGGTTTTCCGGTGATCGGAGTAAATTTAGAGCCTTCCACAATGCCTGCCAGCTCTACTTTGCTCTTCAGCCACAGACTTTTTACCTGGAAGCCACCAAAGTGAGATTTATTATTTCTCTTCTACAAGGGGAACCGCAGTCTTGGGCCCACCGGCTGTTAGAAGAGAAAAACGCACAACTAGACACCATGCAAACGTTCTTTGGTGCCATGGCACTGATTTATGACGACCCACATCGTACCACCACCGCTGAAGCCGCTCTTCATGCACTACAGCAAGGCCATAGAGCGGCCAAAGACTATGTCAGTGACTTTAGACGCTGGAGTGCAGACACCAGCTGGAATGATGCAGCCCTGCGTCACCAGTTTCGTTTGGGTCTCTCTGAAAATCTGAAAGATGAGCTCGCTCGGGTCGGGGTGCCAAGCTCTCTGGAAACCCTAATCACTACGTCCATTCAGATTGACCGCCGCCTACGAGAACGCAGGTCTGAAAAAACCATACAGCACTCACGTCCAACCTGGATGTTACCCAAGATCCCCGATTCTCCTAACCTGGCTCCTGGAAACTCTGATTTCCCTACTCCAGAGACACTTGAACCCATGCAATTGGGCCTGACCCGTTCTTCATTGACTCCAGAAGAACGCCAACGCCGACGAATAAATAACTTCTGTCTGTATTGTGGAGCTGCCGGTCACTTTGTACGTACCTGTCCTGCCAAGCTGCGTAAATGTCTTTCCCTTTCTTCACCCAACCAGTTACCCCGGCCTGCCTTGTCTGCCAGCTCAGCGCATATCGCTCTGCCTGTTTCCTTCCAGCTGCCCGGAAGAACCGTATCAGTGACTGCTATTATCGATTCTGGAGCGTGTAGCTGTTTCATTGACCAGTCCTTCGCAGCTCAGCAACACATTCCTCTACAAACCAGAGAACAGGGGCTCACTGTATTCTTGGCTGATGGGTCTCACATTAAATCTGGACTGGTAACCAAGGTGACCCCACCAATGTTGACCACCTCCTCCACCAACCACCGAGAGCTGCTGCGTTTAGACGCAATCTCTTCGCCCTTCTATCCCGTCATCCTGGGCCTACCCTGGCTACAGGCCCACAACCCACAGATAGACTGGGAATCCGGAAGTGTCAAGTTCCAGTCACCATATTGCCAGAGACACTGTTTGGAAACTTCACCACCCTCACCTGCTACCCTGCTGTGTATGGACACAGACCCTGAATTATGTCAAGTAGTTCCGGATTCTTACCACGAATACCTGGACGTTTTCAGCAAACGAGGAGCAGACACCCTTCCCCCACACAGACCTTATGACTGCCCCATTGAGCTCCTTCCCGGGGCCGAGATTCCATTTGGGCGCATCTTTCCTTTATCTGAACGGGAATCAGGGGTCTTGAAGGACTATATTGATGAGAACCTGCAGAAAGGATTCATCCGTCCCTCTACCTCACCGGCCGGTGCCGGTATATTTTTTGTAGAAAAGAAGGATCACTCCCTGAGACCATGTGTGGACTATCGTGACCTAAATAAAATAACAGTGAAGAATCGCTATCCCCTTCCTTTAGTCCCTGAACTGTTCCAAAGACTCAAATCAGCAAGCATCTTTACTAAGCTGGATTTAAGAGGGGCCTATAACCTGGTTCGCATACGAGAAGGGGATGAATGGAAAACTGCCTTCCGTAGCAGATTTGGGCACTTTGAATATCTAGTTATGCCCTTTGGCCTTTGTAACGCCCCTGCCACCTTCCAGTACTTTATTAACGATATTTTCAAAGACTTTCTGGATATTTTCGTGGTTGTCTACCTTGACGACATTTTGATATTCTCTGTATCATTAGAGGTGTACAGAGGGCATGTTAAAAGCGTATTGTGCCGTCTCCGCAAATATGGACTTTATGCTAAAGCCGAAAAATGCGTCTTTGAGCAACAGAGCATCCAGTTCTTAGGTCTGATCATTTCGACCAACGGGATCAAGATGGACCCACAGAAAGTCTCAGCGATACTAGATTGGCCAGCCCCCACAGACAAGAAGAGAATACAACGCTTTGTGGGCTTTGCCAACTTTTATCGCAAATTTATCAATAACTTTTCCGCTATCATTCACCCTATTACACAGCTGACCAAACAAGGTATGCGTTTCTGTTGGACTCCTGAGGCTCAAGCCGCTTTTAAAACGTTGAAGAAATGGTTTACCATTGCTCCTGTCCTAAGTCACCCAGACTCTAACTTGCCCTATATTGTGGAGGTGGATGCTTCCGAAAGTGCAGTTGGTGCCATTCTATCCCAACGTCAAGGCCTCAAAGAGGTAACCCATCCGGTAGCATTCTTTTCACGCAAACTCACGTCAGCTGAAAGAAACTACGATGTAGGGGATCGGGAACTGTTGGCGATCAAAGCCGCGTTGGAGGAATGGAGATACTTGCTGGAGGGAGCGGCCCATCCAATTCTGATCTACACGGATCATAAGAATCTCGACTATCTGCGGTCCGCTAAACGCCTCAAACCACGCCAAGCTCGCTGGGCTCTCTTTTTCTCGAGATTCTCATTTCATATTACATACAGGCCCGGATCAAAGAATACTAAGCCCGATGCGTTGTCACGCATGTTTGAAGATCCAAGAGACATCCTAATACCAGATACTATTTTACCGGCTGGAAACTTCCTGCTATTACACACTGACCTTTTGTCTCAGTTACAGCAAGCTTCTGCAGAAACACCCAGTCCTCCAGGGGTCACACTACAAGCAAAGAATGGACTATTATGGAGGGGTAAGCAGATTTTTGTACCTAAAGAGGTTCGAGCAATGATCTTGGGGGTTTGTCATGACCACCCTTTGGCAGGCCACTTTGGGGTTCATAAGACTGTTGAACTTGTACAACGCTCATTTTGGTGGCCAGGGTTGGAGAAAGACTGCAGATCCTATGTAAATTCATGCACCACCTGCATCCGGAGTAAAAGCTCCCGTAACAAGGCTTGGGGATTGCTCAGACCTCTGCCTATACCTGACAGACAGTGGCAGATGATTGCTATGGATTTTATAGTTGATCTTCCACCATCTGAAGAGTGCACCGCTATCTTTGTGGTAGTGGATCGCTTTTCAAAGATGGCTCATTTCATTCCCCTAAAGAGTACACCATCGGCTGCAGAAACTGCTCGGGTGTTCATAAAAGAAATTGTCAGACTTCATGGAGTCCCTGCAAATATCGTGTCTGATCGCGGCATCCAGTTCACATCCAGATTTTGGAAGGCCTTGTGCGAGACCCTACAGATTGAACTCTCATTCTCTTCCGCTTACCACCCACAAACTAATGGGCAGACGGAGAGAACTAAACAGACCCTAGAACAATACATCCGTTGTTTTACTTCTTTTGTCCAGGACAATTGGGTATCATTATTACCCCTGGCGGAATTCGCCTATAATAATGCCAACCATTCTGCCACCAAGCAATCCCCATTCTTTGCTAATTACGGATTCCATCCCACCTTCTTACCTAATCTTGTCACAGAATCTTCCGTTCCAGCTGTCCAGGATACTCTGGACTTTTTCTCTCGAAATAATATGTTGTTGCAGGAAACCATCGCGAAAGCCCAGGAGGACAGCAAGAAGTCATTTGACAAGAAAAGAAGAGGGGAACTAATCGTGCAACCAGGAGATCAAGTATGGCTTTCAACGACGAATTTGAAGATGCTATGTCCTTCTAAAAAGCTGGCACCAAGGTTCGTAGGACCATTTCCGGTAAGGAGAAAAATTAATGACGTTTCTTTTGAATTAACCTTACCTGAATCTTTTTACTTTCAAAGATTTTTATTGAGTTATACAAGACAAAGAATATGGTAGAATATCAAAAAATCGAGGCATAAGACATATTAAAATCCAAAAACATAAATAGTACAAGCAAGATAAGGTCAGATTTTTAAATATGGAAGTTTTAGGGAACCATATTTAGTTAAATCTTCGTGTCCTCTAAGTTAAAAATCTGGAATCTAGCTTGACAACGTATTATATTCATTATATTAAATATCTAAGAGAGGCAAGCATTAATAGAAAGGAACAAACATAATATAAAACTAACAAAAATAAAAAAAAATTGCTTAGCCTCAGGCAGAAGAATATAAAGCAATACAGAAAACTCCCATTCAGGGTCTCAATTATTATACATAGAAAATGGTCGGTGTATCAACAGCCAGAACCGGCACCCCATATGGGTTCAGACTGTGCCGAGGCTAGCTGTTAGAGAAAACAGAACTTTCAAATTGGACCGAACATTTTCAATACAAGAAAAATAGGGAGATTCTGTCCTGTTATCTCAAAGTAGGATCTAATCAATTAAGATAGCAGCCATAAATATATTAATATGAAAATTTTCCTGAATAGAGAAATCTGTAAGATGAACACGAACATCATATAAATGACACGTCTTACGTCAATATTTGGGAAATAAAATTTAAAATAAAAACAGGTTGACACAAAAAAAAGGAAAGAGAAGAAGAAGAACAAAGACGGAAAATTTATTGACGCTCACGATCCATAGAAAGAGATGAATAAAAGAGTATATTAGAGAAACGAAGAGAGATGAAAGAGAAGGACCGAGTCAGCTTGCGGAGATGCCCCCCACCAAACGAGTTCCTGAATCTAGTGGGACAGGAATCAAAAGTTGTTCAAACTATACTATGCTGGGATACCTGGTCTAAGGGAAATACCTACATGTTGGGCCCATGGTTCCCAAATATTTTCGAACTTGTCATTGGAATCAAGCAAGATACTAACCAATTTTTCCTGGGTCATAATCCATGAAATTTTGCGCTTGGCAGCTATAAACGACACCTTGGGCTGTTTCCAGGCCTTGGCTAAAGTAGATTTAGCCCCCAATAAGATAAAATGGATTAGACTTCTTGAAAATTTTGGGGTCTTGGGGTCGTAGGTGTTTAGGAGAGCGACATCCGGGGACTTAGATATTTGCACACCTGTAACTTTATATATAAGATTAAAAATGTTGGTCCAATACCGTCTAATCCTGGGGCATTCTCACCATATATGGACCATGGAGCCAAAAAGACCACATCCTCTGAAGCAGATAGCATCCGAGGAGGGATACATGATTGATAACTTGGCAGGAGTAAGATACCATCTAGATATAACTTTTAGGTTGGCCTCTATTAGTGCCACATTCAGGATGCCTTTATATGCTCTCGAAAAGGCTAAAGACCATGTGTCCAAATCCCAATCCAACTGCAAGTCCCTTTCCCAAGCTGACATATAGGGGGTCTTACCTTCCTGATGAGCTAAACATTGATAAATAGTGGAGATACCACCTTTCTGCTCCTCTCCGCTGCCGCACCATGTTTCGTATTTTGTGAAATATGGTGGTAGAGGTTTTTCCCTCCAAATTTTATGGAGAAAATGCTGAATCTGCCCATATCTAAAGAGTTCCGAGTTCGGGAGCTCAAGTTGCCTCCTACAATGGTTAAGAGTTAAGGGTCCAGAAGCCGAAAAAAAATGTCCGATTCGATATAGTCCTTTGTCCATCCACCACTTAAATGAATTAATATCTAAACCCGGGACAAAGTCTGGATTATTAAAAATATGGGAAAGTGGTTTACTACTCGAGATTAGCGTTGGAATAGATTTCAACCTGTCCCAGAGCGAAAAGGAGTGAGACAAGACCGGGGAGAGGATAGCAGGTCTGTCCCTAGAAGGGACCCACATCAAAAAATCTAACGTATACGATGGGAGAGCCTGTCTTTCTATCCGAATCCAATCCGGCTTCTCAAACTTTGAGTAAACCGTCGAAAGTTGCGCTAATCGCGCCGCTTGATAATACCAGACTAGATTCGGCAGGCCCAGTCCCCCGAATTTCTTGGATCTAAGAAGGGTATCACGGGGTAATCTATGACCGGACCCACCCCAGACAAAATGAATAATTTTCCTCTGCATAATTTGGAGGTGATCCTTTCGTATCGTGATTGGAATAGCCCTAAACAAATACAACAGACGGGGAAGAAGGGTCATCTTTATAGAATTAATTCTGCCTAGCCAAGACAATCCACTTTTAGCCCAAGCTTTCAGATCTAGTTCAAGTTTCCTGTAAGTGGGGGGGGAAATTTACAGAGTACAATAATTCAATTTTGGAAGGAAGATTAATCCCGAGATACTCTAAGTGGTCGTCCTTCCATTTAAAATCAAAGGAGGCCTTTAGAGCTTCAACCGTACTATGGGGCAAAGAGACATTAAGAGCAAAGGATTTCTTGTAATTCACTTGGAGGCCAGAAGAATTGGAAAATCCTTTTAAGATGTTACATAAATTCGGGAGAGAAGTGACTGGGGAAGTAATAAAGAGTAATATGTCGTCCGCAAACAAACCACATTTATGGGTTTGGGTACCACAGGAGACCCCTAAAACATTAGGATTGGAGCGGATGGCAATCGCCAGAGTTTCAATGGCAATGGCAAAGACCAAGGGTGAGAGAGGACACCCCTGTCTAGTTCCCCGTGCAATATCAAAAGGAGACGAGTAATGACCTAAAAGACGAATTAGAGCTCTTGGCTTAGAATACAGTGACCTAAGTATACCTAAAAATTTATGACCGAACCCCCAACGTTCCAATAAAAAGAATAAGTAGGGCCACTCAATAGAATCAAATGCTTTATGTAAATCAAGGGACAAAAGCATACCCCTTTGTTTGGGACCTCCCTCCCAATTTGATTGCAGAATAGAGACCAGGTCTACCGCTCTCCTTATTTGATCAGGGCCCTATCTTCCTGGGATGAATCCGACTTGGTCTTTGTGAATGTATTTACTTATGAAGGATGAGAGACGGTTGGCTAAAATTTTGGTTAAGATCTTCAAATCATTATTAATGAGTGAAATTGGCCTATAGTTCTCCACCTCCTCCGGATTTTTATTAGGCGTCTGGATTACCGTGATAAACGCTGTATTGAGGTGGGGATCAAGGGGAGTTCCCTTAGTTTTTGCATTAAAAAATCTAGCCATATAAGGTGTAAGAGTTTCCGAAAAAGCTTTATAGTATGGAGCTGACAGACCATCTGGACCAGGAGCCGAACCTGTTTTCAAATTTTTGATGACCTCCGAGATTTCTTCGACCGTGAAGTCAGCTTCTAAGATATCTCTATGGGTCAAAGATAACTCGGGGATAGGCAGCCCTTGAAGGAAGTTAAAAATCTCCTGGTCCCCATCTGCCTGTGATGAACTGTATAGTTTGGAGTAAAACTCCTTAAATATTTGGAGAATCTTATTGGGGTTAGCTGTGAGATTTTGGTCCCTACCTCTAATCTTAGGAAAAGAGAGGGTTCGGATTCGCGGGGTTAATTTAGAAGCTAACATAGATCCTATCTTATCCCTCTGATGGTAAAATTTGGCCCCACTCCAGCGTATGTCCTTTTCTGCCTTAACCGTTAGTAGTAAATTGAGCTCCAACCTGATGGCATCTATTTGAGACGCCAATTCCGTGGTGGGTGACTTCTTATGTTGGGATTTAAGGACTGTAAGTTTATCTTCCAGCTTCCTGATATCAATAATCCTTTCTTTTTTAAAACGTGAAGCTAAGCTAATTATTTTCCCTCTAACGGCCACTTTGTGAGCTGCCCAGAGAACTTCGGGAGAGACTTCCTCGACATTGTTTAGGGTGAAGTATTCCTTTAAGGAATTTTCTATCTCCTTGAGTACAGTAGGGTCACTCAATAAGGATTCATTTAAACGCCAGTACGTCCCTGAAGATTTAGAAAGAGCATTCAACATTGACAAGCAGACAATAGAGTGGTCAGACCAGGAGGTGTCAGTAATAGTGGCCCTAGTAGAAGAGGGGATAAGATTAGGGGGAACCAGAATGTGGTCAATTCTAGCATAAAGTTTATGAGGGGCCGAATAGTGGGTGAAATCTTTTTTATTTGGGTTCAACTCTCTCCAAATGTCTATTAATCCCTGTTTATAAAGGGCACGTGCAATATTTAAACTGGCTCTAGTGGGGCGCATTAACTGTGAATTATACGGTTTAGACCTATCGAGTCCTTGATCGAAGGCGACATTCGAGTCTCCCCCAAAAATAGTCTTACCCTCTGTGAGAGGTAGCAAGGTCTTAAGGAGATCTTGAAAAAAAGTAGCCTGTCCCTTGTTTGGGGCATAGTAAGAGACAAAGGAGTATAAGACTCCTTCAATTAAGCCCTTAACAAGAACAAATCTGCCCCCTGGGTCTCTATGCATGTAGATATGACTAAATGGACAATTTTTAGAAAATAATATTGCTACTCCCCTTGTTTTATTTTCGGCGTTCGCTAAAAAAAAAGGTAGGATAGTGGGAGTGTAAAAACGTTGGACTATACCGAGCCGGAAAGTGAGTTTCTTGGAGCAAGACTACATCAAATTTAGACGATCGGTAATGATCGAAAGCTAATCTCCTCTTTCTGGGGGAATTCAGGCCCTGGACATTGTGGGTAGCAACCCTAAGCTCCCTAGTCAACCTAGAAGGATCAGACATCTGTGCGGCAGGGTGGGGAACTGCTATAATAAAAAGGACTTACCCTTCGGAGTCTTCTTAGAACAGGATCTTTAGGTAGAGAGTGGGAGGCAAAAAACCAGGTCCAGAATCTCAGGTGAAAGAGGCATCTCCAGCCGACTCGGAAAAGAGGAAGAGGTGAGAAAAGAATAGGAGAGAAGGAAGAAGAGAAAACAAATGCTAAATGAAACATAGCAAATAGTACATATTTCAATGTACTATCTAAGCTTCTGGTGGTGGAAAAACCAGGCAGAAACCTAGACACTAACAGTCGTAAACCTCTAAACGAGGCCCGACTTCCCATCCCGCAGAAGCGAAACTCGCTTGTGAGAGATAGGTGGAGGTGCATGTGAGTCATCCCAGACCCAAATTAAACCTAAAAAGAAACAATAAACAAAAAGTAACAGGCACAACCAATATATCCTAGTTTTGAGGGACCATCTGACTAGAACAAAACTAAAGAACTTATAACAAGTATCTTGATATAATAAAAAAAGAACTGCTTTTGAAAAGTTAGGAGCTACAAGGTAATGCCTGGTAGGATGGGCCTCCCTGACCTAAGCCTGCTATAGGAGAGACAATTAGGCATGCCAAGGACCTGCAGTGGCAATTGGAGATATAACCGCATAGTTTACACGGTAATAGGGTTAATAAGACTTAACCCGGGACAAAAAATCAAGCAAACCCCTATCTAAATTGGGATAGACTACTGCTCCACAGAGACATAATCCGAAAGAACCCCAAACGTCCCTTCAATAAGGTATCATTAAGGCCATAGGGCCAATGAGAAGCCAAGTCTCAGCCAAGAGAAATCACAGAGATCCACCTTCTTTGGATTTCTTAGACTTGCCAACATTCCACATCGGAGAAATCGGGCTGGTGGGTGAAGGACGCTTAGCGGAAGTTATTGACTCAGCCGAAATGACCATAGGAGCCTCCTGGGACATGAGCTTGAGACGAAGCAGCAACTTCTCCCCCTCCGACAAGCTGGAAAACATATAGGACTTGCCCTGAAACGAAAACTTGACAGCAAAGGGAAAGTTCCAACGGTATTTAATTTCCCATTTAGAAAGAACAGTAAGGATGGGTTTGAGATTTCTCCTCCTTTGGATGGTAGAAGGGGAAAGATCCGCAAAAATTTGAATCTGATGACCCCGGCAAGACAATTGTTGTCGGATTCTAGCTTGTTTCATGACCTCTTCTTTGGTAGCATAAAAATGTGGCTTCACTACAATGTCTCTCGGGAGACCATCCTTCCTGGGCGGACCTAGGGTCCTGTGGGCTCTGTCCAATTCTAAACGATGGGGCTTAATAGAAGGGATAAGCTCCTTAATCAGGTCTTGTACTGCTTCCGTAACATCTGTAATAGACTCTGGGAGGCCCCTGACCCTAAAATTATATCTCCTTGTTCTATTTTCGAGATCGTCAATTTTAGATAAAGCTACGTCCAGTTGTTCCTGAAGGGACTGGATATGTGCTGCGTTTTGGTTGGTACAAGACATAGTGATGTCCAATTTGCTCTCTATAGCCTTCATTCTAGAGCCCAGGTTAAATCAGATTTCATATCTCTAGTGATCTGGGCTGCCGTGTTAGCTAGTCCCCTTTCAAGCAGAGTAGAAAACTTCAAGAACAGATCACCCTGGGGGGAGAGAGGGTCCCCGTCATGCAGGGGCGGTAAGGGAGTTGCTAGGTGAAGAGGGAAGTTAGGCCCTGCTGGAGATGCATAATCCTCAAATGTGCGCCCTAAGAGGGATTCTGTGGAAGCAGGTGAGGGGGCTTGGATAATAAGCTGTTTGCCCTGTGTAGCCTGGGAGTAGGTGAGGGTAGCAGGTGCTATCACTTGCCTCATGTCCAGCTTCCCTCCTGCTGTCTCGTGTGCGAGTGCTGTGGCTTGAGCCGCGGCCATCTTGGATTCTCCGTCTCTGCCGGACTTGTTGAATTCCGGTCCGAGATCACGTCGAGCGGCCGGTATAGACATCCGTCTGAGAGCCCTGAGGTGTCCCTGAGCCGGCTGTCCAGGATTCGGGTCACGAGCTGAAACGTAGCGCCCGCTATAGCGATCGAGGGTCTGGGATGCTGCGGAGCTCCTGGTCTAAACGTCCATTCCGGGGCTCCCGCGCATGCGCCTCCTTACCTGAATCTTTTAAGATCCACCCAGTGTTTCATGTTTCCTTGCTGAAGCCTGTTGTGCCAGATCCATTTCCAGAACATAGACCTGGTCCTCCCACACCTATTATTATTGATGGGGATGAGGAATTTGAGGTCGAGGCTGTTTTAGACTGCAGGAAAAGAAGGGGACAGACGCAATATTTAATTAAGTGGAAGGGTTATGGTCCAGAGGAGAATTCCTGGGAACCCGCACAAAATGTACATGCCACAGACTTGATCCGTGCCTTCTTCCGCAGGAACCCACAAAAGAGGAACCAGTTGGGCACCCGGAGGTTGCCCGTAGGGAGGGGGCAATGTCAGGGAAGACAGACTTTCCATGCAAGCGCCCGGCATGCACGCATGCGTACTAGCACTTTAAGACACACACCTGTCACTAATAATGGAGTCAGGCAGGCTATTTAAGCAAGGCTCCTACAGAGGTTCCTTGCTGTTTGGTCTGCAGCTTCCGTGTCATTTCCTGTTTCCTGTGTGACCTCTGACTCTGATCCAGCTTGTTGTTACCTGTGAATACCTGCTGCATGTTCTGATCCCGGCTTCCCTTAGACTCTGATCCTGCCTGCTGATTCTGTCTGATGATCTTCCAGTACTACTTGGCTTGTGACCTGACCTCTCTTCTGCCTAACGTCTTTGCCTGATCTGCCTGATTATTACCGACCCGGCCTGTCTGACCCTGCATCCGGCTCATCCAGCCTGCTACAGCTCCCAGCCCTGCAAGCCTGCATCTGGTACTGCTCCGTGGTTCATCCCAGCCTGTCACCAGTCAAGCATCGTGTCAGCTCATCCACCTGCTGATCACCGCTACTACAGGGACTACTGAACTGTTTACAGGCACTCATACCCCACCATGCTCCTGTGGCTACTGTTTCACTGCCAGTAGTCCGCGAGCCGGAGTTGTACGAGAGGCCTTCCTCTGCACGTCAGGCTCACATCCCAGGTACGTAACAGTCACGCTCGTCCCTCATTGGGCAACGCACTGAAATCAATGGGGGGCGCTATGCTTGTTGGGTGTTTGCCATCCAGGTGGATGTCAGAGGTGTGACTGGGACCTTCATCATTTCACAAACTATGGAATGCTGGGAAGGCAGAAATCTGCAAAAATCTCCCCCAGTGACTGAGCGCTCACCCCTCCCCTCACAGCCCCATGTGTAATGTGCTGCACCCTCTTTTATACAGAGTCCCCCCATCCCCCGCATACCAGATGAAAGAGAACCAAAAACAAACATTTATTTTCATTTACAAGAGAGTAAGGGAGGACTATAGCCCCTGTCAGGTTTTATTTGCCAACTGTAAACCCATTGGAGGGTTTTTCCATCACTTCCTGCCCCATAGACAAAAAAGGAAGTGAGAGAAATCCCCCCAAAGTGACATCGTCACTGGAGTGTCACCAGAACTAGTGTCCCCTATTGGAATATTTCCCCTCTAATTCCTGTTCTGGTGACAACACAAAATCTGTGATTTTCTTTCACCTTTGTTGGTTATGATAAATAAAGAGAATGAAACTCCCTAAAGGGGGCGGAGACAGCAATAAAAACCTTGACAGGGGCTCTAATCCCTCCCCACTCCATCCAACACTAACAATAAACAGGATTTTCTTTAACATACAGGCGAGAAATGGGGGGGGGGGGGGGGCGATATAGGCAAGAAATTTGGCAGTTAAAAAGGGGGAGAGTAAAAAAATAAAATAATTTGGTTTGGCGCTGAAAGGGTTAAAAAAAGACAGGGTTAAAATATTGTTTGGCAGTGAAAGGGTTAAAAACAAAAGGCGGGGAGTGGTTTGGCAAAAAAAAGGGTTCATAAATGAAAGAAAAAAACATCTGTTTAACAGCAGTTAAATGGTTAAAAATGAAAATAGAATAATAATTGGGGTGTAATTATAACGATAAAATTAAAGAAATCAAAAGATTTGATGTGTCGGGATGATTTATTCACAATGTTACCATGAGAAAAGAGATCTGGGACTGTAAGGGTTAAATCTAATTTGCGATAACATCTTCTTAAAGGAGCCGCGTCCCGATTTGATCTGTATACTGATCCTACAGTCTGCATTCACAAAGCTTAAAAATAAGGACGTGGCCCCTTTAAGAAAAATCGTCAGTTTTTTTTTTTTGCTGGGGAGGGGTTATAAAAAATAATAATAATTTGGTTTTGGCAATGAAAGGGTTAAAAAAATGAAAGGATTAAAATAAATCTTGGTTTAGCAAAGAAAGGGTTCATAAATGAAAGGGAAGATATTCCACCTGGCAGTGAAAGGGTTAAAAAAACGGTGAGGGTTAAAAAATTGGTTTGGAGCTAAAAAGGTTAAAAACAAAAAGGAAAAACATTGTGATTTGGCGGTGAAAGGGTTATAAATGTAGAAATAATTGGGGTGTAATAATAATAATAATGAAAAGATTTGATGTTTCCTGGGAGGATTTCTCATAAGAATAGGGGTCTGGAACTGAAAGGGTTAAATCTCATTCACAAGAACATCTTCTTAAAGGAGCCGCGTCCCTATTAGATCCGTATACTGATCCTACAGCCTGAATTCACAAAGTTCACAAATAAGGACGTGGCCCCTTTAAGAAAAATCGTCAGTTATTTTTTTTGCTGACTCAGCATGAGATAAAAAGAAGGAGGTCACATGACTCTGCTTTGTGATGTCATCGGCTGAGCGTATATAAGGCAGTGCAGAGGGGGAGGGCAGCAGAAGCTGAGTGATCACTAACCAGTGAAGACGTGTTTCTAATCTCTCCTGAGATTTTTCTTGCGATTTCACTCAATTTCATTCGATTTGATTTCATTGCGATTTCTAATTCTCGTACATTTAAAGCGCGTTTAATAATGAGACAATTTAAATGTAAAAAGATTTTTTCTCTGAAAAACACCAAAGAGAAGCCCAGCAAAGGAAGGGCAGCTATGGAAGGAGGTATCAGTGACCAGCCTGCAGATACCCCAACCAAAAAGCCCTCCATAATAAAGAGGACCCGGGCGTTATTGCGCGGCTGTATCAGAGCCGTCGTTGGATGTTTCGGTTCCGGCTGTAAAGCCAAAGGACATCACCGGGATACAGACACCGAGATTGGTAAGTACTATGGGTAGTGATCGATACAAAATGTACTCTGGATAAGTCACCCACACATGTATAGGGATTTCCATGGACATTCATGAGGGGTCCCCCCCATATGTACACATGTATAGGGATTGCCATAGACATTGATGAGGGGTCCCCCCCATATGTACACATGTATAGGGATTGCCATCTATGAGGGGTCCCCCCCATATGACATATGTACACATGGGATTTCTATTGGGATTGCCATAGACATTGATGAGGGGTCCCCCCCCCATGTATAGGGATTTCCATATGTACATATGTACATGTATAGGGATTGCCATAGACATTGATGAGGGTTCACCCCCCCATATGTACACATGTATAGGGATTTACATTGACATTGATGAGGGGTCCCCCCCCATATGTACACATGTATAGGGATTGCCATAGACATTAATGAGGGTTCACCCCCCCCCCCCATATGTACACACGTATATGGATTTCCATGGACATTGATGAGGGGTCCCCCCCATATGTACACATGTATAGGGATTGCCATGGACATTAATGAGGGGTCCCCCCCATATGTACACATGTATAGGGATTTCTATTGACAATGATGAGCGGTCCCCCCCATATGTACACATGTATAAGGATTGCCATGGACATTAATGAGGGGTCCCCCCATATGTACACATGTATAGGATTTCTATTGACATGATGACATATGTACACATGTACACATGGGATTGTCCCCCCCATATGTACACATGTATAGGGATTTACATGGACATATGTACACATGATAGGGATTACCCCCCCATATGTACACATGTATAGGGATTGCCATAGACATTAATGAGGGTTCACCCCCCCCATATGTACACATGTATAGGGATTGCATGAACATTGATGAGGGGTCCCCCCCATATGTACACATGTATAGGGATTACCATGGACATGGATGAGGTGTCCCCCCCATATGTACACATGTATAGGGATTTCTATTGACAATGATGAGCCCCCCCCCCATGTATAAGGATTGCCATGGATGAGGGTCCCCCCATATGTACACATGTATAGGGATTTCTATTGACAATGATGAGGCCCCCCCCCCCTCCATATGTACACATGTATAGGGATTGCCATGGACATTAGTCATTCCTGTGTCTCTGTCATGTCGGGTTTATTTTTTGTCACTGACACTGGAATTTTGAACTTTTCTCTCTAGAATTTTATGTTGTATAAAAAATATAGGAAATGTAGGTGAAGGTGCTAAATCTTTTTCTTCATTGCTCAAGCACAAAATCTAATGCTATATACTGAATACATGGGGTTGGGTGAGCTGCAGCTATAGATAGATCTGTTCTCCTATATTGGATCAGGTATATGAATGTGTATGACCACCCCTACAGTTCTCCCTGATATGATAATATTCCTTTAACCCTTTTGCTGCAACAACAATTTTCTCACACATGGTAAATCACATTTTTGGGCCTTAGGATTAAAGTGGACCTGTACTTTAAAGGTGAAGATTTGCTACATTATTGGGAACATCTAGAAATGTACACGGGACGTTTTTACAACCTCTCCTGAACGATTTAACTTGATAGTAATCCACGTTTAAAAGGACTGTTTACATGCCGCGTTTAGCGACGTTTTGCCACGTTTGCTTTAGAAGCGTTCTTTTTTTTAAATGGACAAAAATCAAAAACGCCAATAAACAAAACACTGCTAAACGTTTAGCTGCATTTAGAAGCGTTCAAACGCAACTGCCTAAAAACGACAGTAAACGAACCCGTGTACATGTAAACATAAGATAACATTGAATGAGTTCAGTGGCAGTTAATAAAAAGTGTCCAACTGCCTCTGAATGTCCGTTTAGCAGCAGCAGTGTACATGGGGCCTTAGCTTTTCTTTGGAGTTAGGGGGGCTACATTATGTAAGGAGGGAGGGCTGTAATATGTGGGAATCTAACTTATGATCTTCCATACAGGCCCACTTTGTTCAGAAAATGCCCCTGGAACAATCCGTCTCTTCTAGCCATAGCTGGCTGGAATCTAATGGCAGGGAAGTTTTATGGTCTCGGGCTCCCAGGAGCAGGTTTCCCCAATTTAGAAAGGTGTAGTGGACGGGTAGTTTTACATCTACCAATTCTGAATGGTGTAGAAGTGATTGGGCCTCTTTATAACCACCCCGATTTCTTCCAAAATATGCAGCAAATCTGGCAAAATTATTTTAAAACAAGTTTACTGCTTCTATTGGAGTCTTGCAAGGATATGACCTGTACATCATGGCAGTCAAAGGGTCAAACAAGTTCAAGTCATGGGGGTTAAAAAGCCAACTACTGTAGATACTCACATCCTTATAAATCTGCAATCTAATTAGTAACATAAAGCTATTACACTTTATTTGGCCAAACTACTTAGCAACTGAGAGTCGTAGTAAACAGGAATATCTATTTTCCATGTGTTTTCCACCATTGTCATTTAGTGTTTTGTGACGTAAGTGTTCTATTGCTGTAAGGTAATAACATGTCATCATTTCTATTTATCTTGTAGTCATCGAGACAATCAACAAGGCAGTCAACCAGGCTGTCAGTGAGCCAATCAACCAGGTTGTCAGCAAGCCAGTCAACGAGGCATTCAGTGAAACAGTCCATGAGGTTGTCAGTGAGACAGTCCATGAGGTTGTCAGTGAGCTAATCAACCAGATTGTCAGTGAACTTGTCAACCAGGTTATTAGCGAGCCAGTCAACCAAGCTGTTAGCGAGCCAATCAACAAGGCTGTCAGCGAGCCAATCAACGAGGCAGTCAGTGAGGCAGTCAACAATGCAGTCAGCGAGCCAATCAACCAGGATGTCAGCGAGTCAATCAACGAGGGAGTCAGTGAGACAGTCCATGAGGTTGTCAGTGAGCGAATCAACCAGGTTGTCAGTGAACTTGTCAACCAGGTTATTAACGAGCCAGTCAACCAGGCTGTCAGCGAGCCAATTAACAAGGCAGTCAGCGAGCCAATCAACCAGGCTGTCAGCGAGCCAATCAACAAGGCTGTCAGCGAGTCAATCCACAAGGCAGTCAGTGAGACAGTCCACGAGGTTGTCAGTGAGCTAATCAACCAGGTTGTCAGTGAACTTGTCAACCAGGATGTTAGCGAGCCAATCAATGAGGCAGTCAGTGAGACAGTCCATGAAGTTGTCAGTGAGCTAATCAACCATGTTGTCAGTGAACTTGTCAACCATGTTATTAGCGAGCCAGTCAACCAGGCTATCACCGAGCCAATCAACCAGGATGTCAGCCAGCCAATCAACCAGGATGTCAGCGAGCCAGTCAACAAGGCTGTCAGCAAGCCAGTCAACAAGGCTGTCAGCGAGCCAATCAACGAGGCAGTCAGTGAGCCAGTCAACAATGCAGTCAGCGAGCCAATCAACCAGGATGTCAGCGAGTCACTCAACGAGGGAGTCAGTGAGACAGTCCATGAGGTTGTCAGTGAGCTAATCAACCAGGTTGTCAGTGAAATTGTCAACCAGGTTATTAACGAGCCAGTCAACCAGGCAGTCAGCGAGCCAATTAACAAGGCAGTCAGCGAGCCAATCAACCAGGCTGTCAGCGAGCCAATCAACAAGCGAGCCAATTGTCAGCGAGCCAATCAACAAGGCAGTCAGCAGAGCCAATCAACCAGTCAGCGAGTCAATCAATCAATGAGGCAGTCAGTGAGACAGTCCACGAGGTTGTCAGTGAGCTAATCAACCAGGTTGTCAGTGAACTTGTCAGCCACCAGGATGTTAGCGAGCCAATCAATAGCGAGTGAGACAGTCAGTCAACTAATCAGGTCAGTGAACTTGTCAACCATGTTATTAGCGAGCCAGTCAACCAGCCAATCAACCAGGAGACAGTGTTGTCAGCGAGCCAATCAACCAGGATGTCAGCGAGCCAATCAATGAGGCAGTCAGTGAGGGAGGCAACAAGGCAGTCAGGAATGTGCACGGCACCAACGTTGGATGCAGTCCACCTGCCGAATTTAACCTTGACAGCTTTATCTTTCATAAAATACTTGGTGAAGGCAGTTACGGAAAAGTAAGTAATCAAAGATATATGAACAGCAGGTTTATGGTATTGCGAGTTGGTGGTTATTAATAATGAGAAACTGAAATCTATTATTTCAATTAAGACCAGTTTACACCAGTGTGATGTGTTAGTGTGCGCTCAATGAAATTGGAACATGATGCATTTAATTAAATATGTTTTAACCACTTCCGCACCGGAAGGATTTGCCTCCTTAAAGATCAGGCCATTTTTTGCGATATGGCACTGCGTCACTTTGGCTACTTTCACACTGAGGTGCTTTTCAGGCGCTATAGAGCTAAAATTAGCACCTGCAAAGCACCCTGAAAGAGCCTCTACTCTCACTCCTTTACCCTCAATTTAAGAATTCTGAACACAGACTTAAAGGGTGTTCCAGGCTTTTTTTAAGTTTATTAAAAGTCAGCAGCTACAAAAAGTGTAGCTGCTGGCTTTTAATAAACATACACTTACCTGTTCCACTGTCCAGCGACGTGCTGCTGGAAGCTTCGTTCCGGTCCCCCCCTTCACCGCCGGCGCCTCCACTGCAACTGTGGGCACCCAGCCGTGACAGCTTTCGGCTTCACGGCCGAGCACTTACTGCGCAAGCGCGAACAGCGCAAGCACGAACGGCGCAGCGCTCCCTGATTAGACAGACGATAGCCTGGGACCTGTCACGTGTCCCAGGTGATCGTGTACAAGGAAGGGCCGCTAAAAGGTGATATGACGTATCGCCTAAAAAGTCCCTGGGCGGAAGGAGGAAGTGGGACAGAAAGTCCCACTCTTCCTGAAGCCCTCACTCCCCCCCAAGAAAATGACATGCCAAATGTGGCATGTAAGGGGGCGAGGAGTGGATTAAGCGGAAGTTCCACTTTTGGGTGGAACTCCACTTAAAGAGCGAGTGCCTCCTGTAGGAGTTTTCTCTAAGTTTGCTAAAAGCCTATTTAAACCTATCCCAATTCACTAAGTTAGTGACTAACAGCTAAAACCACTTACAACTTGCTAAAAGCCTGCTAAGTTCATGCTCTATATACTTGTGTTTTCAAGCTAATACTAACAATTGTAGCCAGGCTGGGGGTTGCTGCTGGGGACCCAGAGGTAACCTTTTCAGAACCTGGTGCTGAATTAGCTCTAATCATTTGTGTCCTGTGGTGTTTTTTTTTATTTTAGGTCGCCCTGGCATCCCATCCTGCCACAGACCAGAAACTGGCAGTCAAGGTGGTAACGAAAAGGCAATTATTAGAAGAAGATCCTAAAAGTGTCCTTATAGAGCGACAAATACTTGAAGAAGTTGGAGAGAGTCCTTTTTGTTCACACGCCTATGGAACCTTCCAATCAGAAGTAAGTGTCATATTCCTATCAATCACTCATCAAATCACATCCATTTGATCTCCAAGTCCAGCACACACCTAGAAACAAATCCCCAAACCAGAAAAACATTAGAGATGGTCCAGCTTCACAGAGGCTCGGACATGGGAGAATTATGGCAGCTGCCATTGTAGAATGTTGGCAATTCTGGTTCTCTCCCTGGCTGTTTTGCTCCTACTTTGGCTTTGCTATCACTGACTTGGATCAGGATTAGCCCCTGTACTTCTCTCATGTCAGAGTCACTGTAATGGTAGCCTGGTAGAACATGTTTGCATGTTATGTGGCTCTGTATATTGCTTACCCACTAAGTAAAGATGTTCGGCATATATTTAAAGTTCCTGCCAAAAAATGTTATTCTGACTTTAATGTGAACTTACATTTAAAGTGTATGTAAGCCCAACAGTGAGCATCTCTTGTTTGTTCCCACTTGGTGTAATAAATATACAAATCAAAGTATTTTGTTATATCTGTTCATTAAGAGCAGGAAAATACCTGTTGATCCTGCCAGAAATCCAGTGCTGTCCTTTGTTATCATAAGCCCTATATTTCTGCGTTTCTGATCAAACACAATCCTCACAATCACTTTACCCTTTTGAACCTTTAAATTTCTTTGTCTTTTACAGGAAAATCTTTTCTTCGTTATGGAGTACGTGAGAGGAGGAGAACTATACGACCAGATCAAGTCTTCTGCACCATTACCAATAGATGCAATAAGGTAAGTATCACAAAGATATCTATGGGCTGCGTGGCTTTGAAGAAATCATCTATTAATCGTTTATTTACTTATTCTGTGAGATGTGTGATATTAACAGACCTTTTCTCTTTTCTTACAGATTTATTGCTGCTGAACTTCTCTGTGCGCTGAAATATCTGCACGGACGTGGTATCATTCATAGGTAAGCATTTCCATCATGATTTTACATCCATATTCACCATTCGTTATTAAAGGACAACACCACCCAACACTGGTACTCTAGATGTGGATGGGTGTACAAGGGTTGAATTGCCCTCTGCCAGTTCTGTTCCCTGCTGCTGAAGCTTTTGTGCATCTAAGTGAGAAAGCCTCATTTCCCCATACTGCATACATTTTAATTAAATATAAAATCAAGCTAAGAATCTCTCTCATTGTAACTGCAGTAATTAAACATGTCCCCTTCTAACGCGGCTCAAAAACCCCATTCAGCAGCCCCACAAAACTGGCCACAGATGTAAAGATTGCTCTGGGTCCCATAAGCCCCCAAAAACCAATAGAAGAAACAATATTCAGGCGCACTCTGTCAATCCGCAATGTGTCAACAACTATATCATTACATGTGGATAGAAACACTCCCCAAGTTGTCTCATTCTAATACATATCACCACCTAGTGGGACTTACACATGCCCCACTAGAAGGGCAAAATGTGACAGAGGAAGACAGCCTATGGAGTTTTTCTGCTCCCTTGTTTTCAATAAAGATGTTAAAGTATTGCAGAATGACAGACTGGGACTTGACATGGTTTATTTAACTGCAATAAGCTGGGAACTGAGCTCAAGAAGTTAAAGCGGAGTTCCACCCAAAAGTGGCATGTAATTTTTTGGGGGGGAGTGGGGGCTTCAGGAGTGGGACTCCCTGTCCCACTTCCTCCTTCCGCCCAGGGACCGCTTAGGTAATAGGCGATTGCCTGGGGCACGTGACAGTTCCCAGGCGATCACCTGTCCAATCAGGCAGCGCATCTCCGCTCGCGCATGTTCAGTGAGTGCCCGGCCGTCAAGCCGAAAGCTGTCACAGCCGGGTGCCCACAGTTAGGATGGAGGCGCCGGCGGAAAGGGGGCGGAGAGGAGCGGAGCTCTGGGCGTCGCGTCGCTGGACAGTGGAGCAGGTGAGTGCATGTTTATTAAATGCCAGCAGCTATGCTTTTTGTAGCTGCTGACTTTTAATAAACATAAAAAAAGGCTGGAACTCCCCTTTAATGCTGAGATTCATAAAGTGGTGCAGAAAGTTAGTAAGTGATCTAACCCATTGGTAGCCATCAAATACTGACCTATTAATATTGGGTGAACTTTGGTTTTAAATATTTTGATGTGTAAATATAATGTTTTTTTTTTCTTTTACAGAGACTTGAAACCCGACAACATACTGTTTGACAGCTCCGGCCATGTGAAAATCATAGATTTTGGCCTTTCTAAAGTCGATGTGCTTGGATCCAAGAAAGTGCATAGTAATGTTGGTACTCCATGCTATATAGCCCCGGAGGTAAGTAGATACCACCCTTCCTTTGCCCTTTACCACTTCAATCTTTATATTATTATGTTTATGATTGTGACAAGAAGCCTAAAAAAAGACAAGGGCCACACTGTGACCTGTCATTCCTACCAACTATTTCTTACTTATTATTACTGCTCTGTGTATGGCTGATCATGTGCTTTATTTTATAGTTACCCTTACTCTCTGTTTTATCAGGTTCAGCATGGAAAACCCTACGATGGTATGGCCGACTATTATTCACTTGGTGTCACCCTGTTTGAAATGGCCACAGGAGCAGATCCCGAATCAGTCGGATCTAAGGACTCACTCTATCTAAAGAACGTTGACCCTGACCTTCGAGATGTTATTGAGCGAGTAAGTATAGATAGTCTAGAATTAGAATTATCCAAGAGCTATAGGTCCTGAGCGTTGTTTATGTAAAAAGGCTCTACTGCATTGAAGACAGAAGCTTGCAGAAAGTTCTCTAGCATCTAGTACAGTGATGGTGAACCTTGGCACTCCAGGTGTTTTGGAACTATATTTCCCATGATGCTCATGCACTCCTGGGGTGCCAAGGTTCGCCACCACCGATCTAGTACATTACCAGATTCTGTATGTCGGGTACCCGGTCCCCCACTGTGCTCTCTGATTCCTTTTTACTGTTTGAGTCAGAAAGCACAGAGGGGGTTATCTGACTTCTGGAAGTGTTAAATACAGATTTTATGGTAGGATATTCACCACACAGGAGGTCAGCATTACATCTGAACTACCCATGTGATATCCCGAAAACATGAGCTGTTGGAGAAACTCCTAAACCGGTTCAGGAATGCTACCTTAGATCCTTCCAGAAGACATATCTTAATTTAAAACGACACTAAGAAATTAAAATATTACATTCTGAGAATTCTTTTTTTTTTTAAATGGCCGACACTAAAGTGGCTGATTTAGAATTTTCAATTAGTGACAATATACTGTATGCTAAATATCATATCTTTTTCATTACAGCTTCTTAAAGAAAATCCAAAAGTTCGCGGGAGGGCAGTTTATAGACTACGAGAACACAGATTCTTCAGATCAATTGACTGGAAGAAGCTGGAGGAAGGAAAGGTCACCCCCCCATTGTGGATGCCAGAAGTAAGTCCATTGGAAGTGCAATAACTATAATGTGTGCCTATACAAGGAGATCATTTCATAGGGATCTGCATTTAGTCAGTAGGAATTGCAGAATTATAAACTGCTTTAGAAAAAAATAAAAAAAAACACAATCATCTGTATAATTTCTATATTGCAGTTGCACCCCACTGCTATTACCAAAATATCAGTTATAATGGTAATATTAGGTAGTGTAGTGTTACATATGACAATGCATCTCCTGGTTGGTATGTCCTGTATTGAATGATAAGTCTGATTTATGTATTTCCTTGTTGCAGTGCCCAGAAATAGACACAAATGAGCAAATAGGAGTGAAAAAACTGATTTACTACAGAGGAAAGAAAGAGAAGAAAATTGCAAATGCGGAGCAGAGATTGTTTGATGGCTTCAGCTTCATAAGCAGAAAATGGAAAAAAGAAGCTCAACAGGAAATGAAAGAATGAAGTCGGCTGACTCACTAGCCAAGGAGTCGTGTACTTTCTTCAGCCAGGCCAGTTCTTTGCTGATCTTCGGATCCCCGGTGTTATCATATAGACTTAGGGAGCCAGTGTAATATAGGGCAGTTTGGGTTGTATAGGGCAGGATGGGCTGGTATAGGGCAGTTTGGGTTGTATAGGGCAAATTGGGGTGGTATGGGGCAGGTTAAGGTAATATAGAGCAAGTTGGGGTGTTATAGGGCAGGTTAGGGTAATATAGGGCAGTTTGGGGTGGTATATGGCAGGTTAGGGTGCTTTATGGCATATGGCAGTTTGGGGTATTATAGGGCAGGTAATTTGGTATAGGGCATGTTGGGGTGGTATGGGGCAGGTTAGGGTAATATAGGACAATTTGTGGTGGTATAGGGCAGATTGGGGTGGTATAGGGCAGTTTGGGGTGATTTAGGGCAGGTTGGGGTGGTATAGGGCAGGTTGGGGTGATATAGGGCATGTTGGGGTGATTTAGGGCAGTTTGGGGTGATTTAGGGCAGATTGGGGTGATTTAGGGCAGGTTGGGGTGGTATAGGGCAGATTGGGGTGATTCAGGGCAGGTTGGGGTGGTATAGGGCAGATTGGGGGTGATTTAGGGCAGTTTGGGGTGATTTAGGGCAGTTTGGGGTGATTTAGGGCAGGTTGGGGTGATTTAGGGCAGGTTGGGGTGATATAGGGCAGGTTGGGGTGATATAGGGCATGTTGGGGTGATTTAGGGCAGTTTGGGGTGATTTGAGGCGTGTGTTGGACCGGCTATAAATGGAGGTTGGAACTCTTTTTGTCTTTAGAGGTGGGAGGAGTCTTTCCAGCTTTCTTTAGGCTTTCTCTGCTGGAGAAATGAGAACTCTTCTCGCCAGTGAGGTCCTTCATGGAGAAGTCCAAGGCCTCACTCACACGGGGTGTATGAATCTGTACCCTGTGTGGGGGCTGCATTAACCCCAAAAAGGTCATCCATGTGGGTGTAGTTGTGCGGACGCGCCCTAGGTGCATTCGGGGCCGTGCACCGGCACCCACACAGATGTCACATTGGGTACAGTCACTGCACCCCAGGTGACAGCAATAGGACTGCCTACACGGCATGCTGGGAACACCTGTGCATCCCAATTAGGGGATGAGGCCTAAGGATAAATGTAATATTTAGCTCAATTCTGTTGCTAATTTGGGGACCACTGCACCCCTCTTTGTTTTTTGGGTGCGTTTTATTATAGGAGTGTTATATATTGTAGTTTAGGATAAGTTTGGATTTCTTGTGAAGGCACTTTAAGTGAACATAAGTGATTTACCCCACTCAGCGGGGGCAAGCCTTAGAGAACAGAGGCCGCATATGGGCAGTACAGAGGCTTAAGGGTTAGCCTTGCAGCACTGGGGTCCTTGTTTCAGATTCTGACCAGGACACTATCTGCATGGAGTTTGCATGTTCTCCCTGTGCTTGCGTGGGTTTCCTCCGGGTACTCCGGTTTCCTCCCACATTACATGCTACTTTTGCGTTGGTGGTGCAGTGGTAAGCATAGCTGCCTTCCAAGCAGCTGACCCGGGTTCGATTCCCGGCCAACGCCATCTCCAATACTTGGAGTGCTCAGAGAGAAAAGCGTTATACAAGGTCAATGCAGAGTATATATTAGCGGTGGAATAAAGAATGAAGAGAATGTGTGGAATGTTTGAGGAAGAAAATGTTCCCCCAGAATCTATAGAAGGAGAACCCAGCAACTGATAGAAGATGCTTAGCTTTGGCTGTGATCACACCTAAGCGTTCCGGACCGTAGGCGGAATTACTGCAATTTCCCGAATTGCCACAACATTTCACACGATTGTGATCCCTTTACTTTCAATGGCACCCCAATCATGGCGCAATATTGCCACCTGACAAATCACACAAACAAAATGATGGGACGCCTGTTTCCCAAAAGCATGCCTGCGATTTGTCAGGCGACAATCCCGGCAAAAATCACCTCGATTGGGGCAATATTAAAAATAAGGGGATCGCATACTCCACCCAGCGGGAATATTACACCCCCCCAACTGTCTAGATTTACATTAAAGTTTCAAATACAAAAATCCTTCATTGCTGCAGACCTCAGAACACACCATGTGTGATGTAAACACTTATAGACCACAATAAATATATACAGCACCTCACAAAAGTAAGTACACCCCATCTGTGTGCAGGAGCTCACATACAGTATGTCACAAAAGTAAGTACAACCCTTGCATTTGTGTAAATCTTTTCTTGTATGTTTTCATGTGAGAACACTGAAGAAATTACACTTTACTACAATGTAAAGTAGTGAGTGTACAGCTTGTATAACAGTGTAAATTTGCTGTTTCCTCAAAATAACTCAACACACAGCCATTAATGTCTAAATCTGAAGAATTTTATACAGGACAGTCAATGGAAGAAAGTGTAGAACTCTTGTCATTTGGAAGCTCAATTAACCAAAAGTAAAAGGCGTATCACAAAACTGGGCACATTGCCTGAAACTAGACAAAAATACCTACGATGTATAAATTGTGAGAGCAATTTATAGAAAAGGAACAAATTTTTTTTAAAAGCTCTGTGCTCTAGCTTTGACATTATGCACTCTAAGCACCCCATTGACACTCTGTTTAATCGCTAAAATTTCATGAAATTATATAGCTGGATAGTTGAATATTTTGTGAACATTTTAAAGTTTGTTTTGTGTCTGTAGATGAAAGTATGAAGGAGCGGAGGAAGATTTTAAGGATTTGAAGCATGCTCTCATTGACTTCAATTTTTAAAAAAAGTGTTGAAAAGCCTAATATTTAAAAAAGTATAAATAGTAGAAAAAAAAGATGAAGTCCCATCATTAGCTGAAAGAGCTGAACATTTTAAAAGTTGAATGGTTTTAATAGCTTAAAGTATGCAGAAGTTACGCAGAGCCAAAAATTGTACGAAATAATACAATTTTAATTAAAATAAGAACAAGAAAATGCATTTCCTGCAGAAAATGCGTCGGAATGCTGAATAGCTGAATTGCTAAGCCCACACCAAAGCCATTCACCATAACCACTACATTATCTTTAGGACATACAAGCAGCGTATGGGGGGGGAGGGGATGCATCAAAAACAGACTGGAACACATCACAAATGCACATGCACAAAAGCATCCAGACTGTGTTTCTATGGTGTGAACTGGCTCTTAAAGGGGTTGTAAACCCTTGAGGTTTTTCACTTTAATGCATTCTATGCATTAAAGTGAAAAACCTTCTGCAGTGCAGCAGCCAACCCAGAGCCCCCCTTTTACTTACCTGAACCCAATCGTTCCAGCGACGGGGACATACACAGCAGCTCCAGCCGGTGTCTCGGATCACCATTGGACAGATTGATAGCAGCAGGAGCCATTGGCTCCTACTGCTGTCAGTCAAATCCAGTGACACAGGAGTTAGGGGCGGGGCCGAGTCCTGTTGTCTGTGTCAATAGATGCAGCAGCAGGACTTGGGAGCGCGCCCACATGAGCGCCCCCCCCATGGAATGCAGCTTTCCTTGGGGGTGCTAGAGATGAGGAGGAGCCAGGAGCGCCACTGGGGGACCCCAGAAGAGGAGCATTGGGGCCAATCTGTGCAAAACCCTTGCACAGAGGGGGTAGGTATGATATGTTTGTTATTTAAAAAAGGGGTTGTAAAGGTTTGTTTTTTATACCACAAAGTTATTTTTTTTCTTATTTTTAAACCTGGCATAATGAGCTGGTGTGACTAGCATACTAGCTCGTTAACAATTATTTACCTTGGATCGAAGCCCCCGCCTCGGTCCTCGGATACATCCTCCACCGCCTCCATTATACCCGGAGTGACTTCCGTGTATCACCACATGCGTGTGGAATGGCACGATCCCTGCGCATGCGCACATTTCCGTCACTTTCCAGCAGGCTCCCATTCAAGAGCCGCCGCGATCAATGTTCCTGCGCCGTAGCGCCGTAGGCATCGGTACCCACTTTTCTGCAAATATCTCCTTAACCGTGTAGGTTTAGGAGATATTGCAAGCACCTACAGGTAAGCCTTAATGTAGGCTTACCTGTAGGTGCAATTATGACAAGAGGGTATACAACCGAGCTAGTGCATTGTTGGTTCACTAACCTTTTCCTTCGATTTCCCTTCTAAATGTTTTTTTCCTTTGTCTAAATTTCTCACTTCCTGTTTCTCCTCAGTAAACTTGCCACCATCATCCCAGTGGTGGAAAGTCAGCCAGAACAGCTTACTGAACAGCTTACTAAGGAGGAACAGGAAGTGAGAAATTCAGACAAAGAAAAGAAAGACAAAAAACATTTAGAAGGGAAAATGGAAGGAAAAGGTAAGTGAACCAACAATGCACTAGCTTAAAGGAACCTATTTAGAAAATAAAAAACAAATCTTTACAACCCCTTTAATGCACGTTAAGCCACATTAGTGTTAAGAAGTGTTTCTCTGCCCTTTTCTATTTCCCACTCCCAAAACCAATTACTACAGCTTAAAAATGCTTGACGGCTTAACAAGGTATACAGCTTTAACACGCGTTTAGGAGTTGCAAATTTATGTTAAATTAGCCCTGTGAAAGGCAACAAATAGAAACTGATATTTCACACATATTACAAAAATCAATAGATATTATTTGACTTTAAAAGTGTTTTTTTTTATCAATAAAAAATTGCATTAAAAGGAGTTGTAAACCCTTGAGGTTTTTCACCGTAAAAGGGTTGTAAAGGTTCGTTGTTTGTGGCCCCGATCCCCCTTCTCCGGGGGGTCCCTCAGCGGTGCCCCTGGTTCCTCCCCGCATCGAGCGCCCCCTGAGAGACCCGCTTTTCAAGGAGGCATTTTTTTTCGACTGAATTTTGGCTCAAGCTTGTCTTGCATACACACGGTCACACAAATATTGTCGGAAATTCCGAACGTCAAGAACGTGGTGACGTACAACACTACGAGTTCAATGATTCCGAGCAAGCTGTTAACTTCTTCTCCTCTGCCTTCACACGTGACCCTGCAGAAGAAACATAGTGGGCGGTGCTGGCGCCGCACGGGACGATGGAACTTCATCTGACGTTCGGTTCTCCTGCTCGGCTCCTCCCCTCCTTCAGACACATGATCGCTCCAGTGATCCAATCCACACAGCGGGTTAGATGGGAAGGAAAGTGCGGCGGCGAGCATGGCAGCCGCAACCCGCTGGCGGCCGTCCCACCGCTGCTTTATACTGACATAATGTGACATTATACATGACACTGGAGGCACAGGGCAGGCAGGTGTCCACCCTTGTATAATTTCAAAGTGCGGACACGGCTGCGGCCCGCCGCTGATTGATTTGACTGACAGCAGGCGGCCTACCAGGAATTTTCCCAGTATCCCGGTAGGCCAGTCCGGCCCTGATTCTCACTCCTGAGTGGGTATTGCTCACCTGGATAGACCCCTCTCACATGGCCTAGCAGCCGGAATGATGCACAGACAGTATAGAAACAGTCTCTGCCACAGACGTCTGAGAACACAGGATGAATAGTCAGGAATCCTCTGCCACAGGATTTAAAGTCCCGAATTTCCTGCCTTACAGGCAAAGAGCCTTTAAGCCGAGACTGTAAGGTAATTTGTATACTGGATCCCTTTTCCTTAACGAGGTCACCAGGCCTATCCCAAGACATCAGCTTGCCTTTCTTGTCTCCTCCAGGGCAGGTCCTCCCCCTGGTTTAGTTCGCTAAGCAGCTTCCTCCACTTAGACGGACAGCTTGGGATCCTCTGTAGAACCATAGGCTCCAGCCAGCATAGCTGGGCCTACTTGACAGGAACGCATCTTCAGACCAAACGTTGTCCAGAGACTGACATTACACGCACTCACCTTGCACCAGGAGGGCCTCTGAAAAATGGCGTCCATTCCTTAGGTACCCCCTCCCAGCATGCACCACGGGTTGACCACTCCCACTGTGCTGCTGCCGAAAAGGGTCACTCAACACACTATGGTTTGCCCGAGTTCCAACATGGGCCTGAAGTGGTAACGCCACCTACAGGCAAAAAGGGAAAACTTCTACCGAGCACAACCATAGCCAGAACAGAGGCTCCCAACGAGTCGGGCGCTATTGTAAATTTAGGGGTGTCTGAGCAAATAGTTGGGCTCAGACTCTGTTAATTCTATTTAAATTAGCCACTCTTATACTGCCTAGACACAGATATTTGTCATTCTTTTATGGATTTCTCACTCAAAGCTAAGAAAGGAAAAAACAAGGAAGAGTGAGAAATCCATATAAGAATGACACATATCCGTGTCTAGGCAGTATAAGAGTGGTCATTGACTGTTCTTATTTTTTTATCGTTTGTTGGCAGACCACAAAGAGGACCTGGGCCCCCAGGAGCACCACCAGGAGCACAGCAGGACACTGTGAACACTGATAACCCCAAGAGGGGGTAAAAATCCGGTGAGTGTAGTTCACATAGGAGCACAGCTTGAGTGGATCACTGTTTGAATTACAGAACTAGACGTTCACATCAGCACGAAGCACTTTTTTTTTTTTTTTTTTTACGAAGCACTTTCTTATTATATTTATTCCCATTTTTTATATTTTTATTTTTATAAATATTTATTTTTATTTATTTTTCACTCATCAATATATCTTCACTTTGTCAGTTTACTTTATGCGGCAAAAAAAAAAGGAAAAATCAAAAGAATCGGGACAAAAATGATTTCCCGGGACATTCCACGGAATTCGATAAGACTGGGACAAAGGTCTAAATTCCGTGAATGTCCCGGGAAATTCGGGACAGTTGGCAAGTATGCACTGGTCACTCCCACATTTAAAAAACCCCACCCTGGAACCCCACCTGTCTTCACAACCTAAGACCCATCTCTATGCTCCCAATTACCTTCACGGTAACCCACAGGACTTTTTAAAATCTCTCCTGAACGATTTATCTTCACAGATAGTAACCAACGTTTAAAAAAAAAAAAAAACAGTAATGCCGTGTTTAGTCACGTTTGGGCTTAGAAGCGTTTTAGTTGTTTTAAACTTTACTGCCTATTTTACGACTGAATGTACATGTACTGATAAGATTACATAGAGGAGAGTTCAGGGGCAGCTAAAAAAAATGCCCAACTGCTCCTAAACATCCATTTACCAGCAGCAGCCCACCTGAATCCTAATGCCGCGTACACATTGTCGTTTTTTGTCTTGTAAAAAACGTTGTTTTTTCTCATGAAAAAAAACTACGTTTTTCAAACATTATTTTAAAAAACGACGTGCCTACACACCATCGTTTTCTGAAAATGCTCTTGCAAAGCGCGGTTACGTAAGACATGTTCGACAGCACTCTGTTCCATTGAAGCTCCCGTCTCATAACTTGCTTCTGAGCATGTGCGGGTTTAAAAACGTTGTTTTAAATGTCGTTTTGCCCACATACGATCATTTTTTGTGAAACAAAAAACGACATTCTGAAAAACGACATAAAAAATTTAAGCATGTTCGAATTTTTTCTTGGTCGTTTTTCAGAAGATATAAAACAACGTTTTGCCCACACACGATCATTTTAAATGAAGTTTTTTAAAACGTTGTTTTATTTCATTACAAAAAACGACCGTGTGTACGCAGCATAAGGTCCCTTACACAAGGACGGATAGAATGGTGCTTTTAGCTGCGGATTCTCAAGTTATCTACCGCATCTAAAAGCACACAATGCTTCCCTATGGCCCCATTCACACACTGCGTTTAGCTGCGGTTTCATTAAATGCGGTTTGGTGCAGATAGAAAAAAAAAAAAACGATTCGGCAACAGGGCTGATCCTAGGGTCACAGGCGCCTGGGTGCAGAAATATTTATTGCGCGCCCAACATGAGTGTCGTCATTTTACTAACTCCTCCCCTTTACAAATGTTTCTATGGCAATGACTCAACCACAGAGATGCTCCCCACAAAGTCTTCATTAACCTGGGTTCCTTACATGATCTTTTAACAATAAACAAAATACAGGAAGAGAAGCAGAGTACTTTATTGGGATCTGGAGGGGGGCCTCTGTGATGGGCACAGAGAGGGCTTCTGTTAGAAAGTCTGTTAGAAAGAGCCCCCAGACATACTACAGACATGATACAGGAGATGGTCAGAGACTACAGACATGATACAGGAGATGGTCAAAGACTGCAGACATGGTACAGGAGATGATCAGAGACTGCAGACACAGTACAGGACATGGTCAGAGACTGCAGACATAGTACAGTGATGGTCCATTAGACCCCTTTCACACTGGAGGCATTTTTCAGGCACTTTAGCGTTAAAAATAGCGCTTGAAAAAGCCTCATCTGCAATCCCAGTGTGAAAGCATGAGTGCTTTTACACTGGGGTGGTGCGCTGGCAGGACGTCCAAAAAAATCCTGCAAATAGCTTATTTGAGGCACTTTAGGAGCGATGTATACACCGCTCCTAAATTGTCCCTGCCCATTAAAATCAATGGGCAGTGCCTGCAAAGCGCTTTGGCAACGGCGCCTTTGAACCCTTTATTTGGCCGCTAGTGGGGGTTAAATGTACCTCTAAAATGACAGTAAAGCGCCACTAAAACTAGTGCCGCTTTACCGCCGATGCCCCAGCACTGTCAGTGTGAAAGGGCTCTTGGTACATCTCATTATACATCACATCTGTAGATGGACTAGGCGCAGGAATGGGCAGGGGCTGTGTATCCTATGCAATCTATCATGCCATAAAACGTCTAGAGCAGGGGCAGCCCAGAGCACGTGTAAAGGGATATTGGGGATGTCATCACACAGCGCACTGAACACTGTGGCTCACCTAGGTTCTCTCTCTGTGCAGCCCGAGATAGAGATGGGAGGGGGAGGCATTCCAACTGGAGTTGGTGAAGACAGTTTGGGATCCAAGACTCCCAGTGTGAGGAATTCATTCATACACATCAGCAGCCACTGAAAACTAGAACCCTCTTGTCAAGAAGAGGAGCGGCCCCTCCCCTGAGCACTGCCAGGCTGGATGGGCTGCCCTATGCTCACACATCAATTCTGGACGGACACACACCTGTGCTCAGAACACTAGTTCTGGATGGACACAAACAAGGAAAGGAGGAAGGGAAAAACTCTGGCACTTTGGCACCCCCACCTCTGCAGACGCCTGGATGCAATGCACCCTGTGCACCCTGCCTAGGATCGGCCCTGTTTGGCACAGCTATCTGCACATAACCGCAGGTAATCACAGTGCACTGTCAGCTCTAGAGCTGGAAGAAGATAGCGGAGGAGCCCTGCAGAAGGCTGAAAGAACCAGAGAGAGGAAAAGTCGGAAGAAGACCCCCGGGGCTGCCTATTAAATTACTTTAAAAACCTGTCTAGTGTTTTTTTTTTCATGACACTTTTTTCCCCCAGGTGAATGGGTAAGGGTACGATGTACCCCATACTCATTCACATGGGGTGGGGGGCTGGGATCTGGTGGCCCCCTTATTAAAGGGGGCTCCAGGATTCCGATAAGCCCCCCGCCCTGCAGACCCTGACAACCAATGGCCAGGGTTGTTGGGAAGAGGCCCTTGTCCTTATCAACATGGGGACAAGGTGCTTTGGGGTGGGGGGCACAGGGAGCCCCTATGTTTCAAAGCACCCACCCCCCATGTTGAGGGCATGCAGCCCGGTAGGGTTCAGAAGGGGGGCGCTCGCTTGTCCCCACCCCCTTTCCTGACCAGCCGGGCTGCGTGCTCAGATAAGGGTCTAGTATGCTTTTGGGGGGACCCCCACACCGTTTTTTCAGCCTAGGGTCCCCTTTTAATCCATACCAGACCCAAGGGCCTGGTATTCTCTTGGAGGGGGAACCTATGCCGGTTTTTTATTTAAAATTTGGCGTGGATTCATACCAAACACAATGCCTGGTATTGGCAGGGATACAAGTCGGATGCCCGTTCAATATGGTGCCGCAGCTAAACGCAACCACATGTAAACGCAACTAATCACACTGTACAAATGCAGCTGATCGCTGTGCCAGGAGACCTAAATTTCACAGAAAATAAACATGCTTTTAACTGTGGCAGAACAACCGTCCATGTGAAAGGGGCCTAAAACTCAATAATAACTTACTAAATATACAAACAAATGATTACTACTCTGTATTCTTGCTTTTTATACAGTTGACTGTCCACTCTTGCCAAAAAGAAACTTAATTTGTTGGCCTCCATGACTCTGCTGTTGTCTGAGTCTCCTCTTCAGCTTGGTTCACACCTATGCATTTTTTTGTGCATTTTCAGTTTTGCAGAAACACACTACATCCATTGAGCATGGTTTCCTATGGATATAGTTAACATTTATGCATTTTATTTAAAGAGCCAGGGACTTTTTTTCTGGTTTTTGGTTCCATAGACTTAAATGGAGAAAAACGCAAAATGCACCCAGAGTATGCGAAATTCAACCTGTGTAGGTGTGAACTAGGCCTTACTTGTCTCATTGCACGTTCAATATCACTTACAAATCAACAATTTTCCTCTTTCTATAGGGATGCTCGATTCACACCTATGCAGTTTTAGTGCTTTTTGCATTTCGCATATTTGCACTATAGTCCATTTAACATGGTTTCCTATGGAACACGTTCTGTAGTGTAAATCTGCAAAATGCCAAAAAGCACTAAAAATGCATAGGTGTGAATCCAGCCTAATAGCCCATACACACGATCCGAATATAGTATGAAAAATGTCGTCCAAGGAAGAATCGTACAATAATTGGATCGTTAGTACACAGCTTTCAAGAGCGACAATTCATCCAATATTATTAAATCAGACAAGCACAGAAATGTTCCTCTTATGATGCCAGATCGTACGATTTCCATTTAGTCAATACAGTTGTCGTCCAAAATAACAATAAAAATACACTACAACACATGACATCACTTTCGATTTTTTTTCCTGTCGTATGAGAATTTTCGTGACTTTAGTAACCTATTCAATTTCTACTTGCAACTATTTAGCCGAAAAAAGTTGAAAGGTCTGTGGTCCGATTGTGTGTACGGTGCATAAGGTTCCATCCTCAGCCCTCTTCTATTCTCAATCTACAGCTCCTACCTAGGCCAGGTAATAGCTTCCAATACAATTTCTATGCTGACAACTCCCAAATTGAACGCTCTACCATTCTGTTCACCCCCGTCAGTCTCCTTGCACATCACCAGTTTGCTAACTGACATATCAGTATGGATGTCACACCTCTTCCTCAAATAAAATAAAAGTTTTGCATTATATGTACATTTTTACTATTCCCTTTGATCAATGTCTCAACTTTAAAGGGTGTATTTATATAAAAAAATCTATTTGTCCAGCGACAGGGCTGTCTTAATGAGAGGGCACACCCGGGCACTGCCCAGGGGCCCCAGCTGCATGGGGGGCCCATGCACTTTGCCCAAAGCAGCTGGTCCTAGAGCCCACCCTGCCCCGACATTGGGGGGCCCCATGATGGCACTGAGAGTGATAGATACACAGGGGAGGCAGTCTGCCTCCTACCTACTTGATGTCTGTTTACCTGCACTGTCATCATTGTAGGGTAAGGTGACCAGATTTTTAAAATGAAATCCGGGGACATATTTTTTCTTTACTAGTAATGGCAACAATCAGTGACTCTCTGCCCGTCGCCGCACGCCTCACATCCTCTCAAGTCTTACTCTTCACACCCCCCCCCCCGGCTACTACTGGATGGGGAGCGGAGGAAGATCACTCCGCCAGGGAAGGCAAGGAGATAGGCAGATGGCTGGCCAGGATTTGAGCCAAGGCAGAAGAACATGCGAGTGAAGCTGAATGGGCATGCGCCCGAAACTGAAGAAATATTCTCTCCGCTCCGACCAGCACATGATCATCAGAAAGGGGCACAGATAATGTGAAAAATACAACCCCCCTATGCTAGTAGGCATGGCGGAACGGGGGATTCTCATTTTTTTATTTTAATTCTGCACTGACTGTCTTTGAAATTGACCCTGACCCCCTATTAAATCCAATCTGGGGACAAAAACAGGGACAAACTTGGTCCGGGGACAGTGTCCTCAATCAGGGGACTGTCCCCTGAAACTGGGGATGTCTGGTCACCCTATTGTAGGGGCCCCAGAGCATTACTTTGCCCAGGGGCCCAAGATGCTATTAAGACGGCCCTGTCCAGCGAAACTGCACGTGCAGTCCTTCTGTGCAAACTAACCAGCTGTTGTGAGAATAGGGGAAAATCTGGTGGACGGCTCTTCAAATTTTATGGGCAGTAGTGATGACAGGTTCATTCATAAATTGAAAAAATTCTGCTTAATGGCCACTAGATGGAGCTGAGGTTCACAGTAAATAAATACATCTTAGTAAGAAAATTTCAAATAAAGAGATTTAAATTAATGATAGACTGTAGCAGTATGCTGTTTACCACAGATCCACAGATGGACAAGTGTATTGGGACAGGTGAGCGGTCCTGAACTGTTTGCATCCAGGGGCATGCATTAATCCTTGTATGCCAGTGTACATTAATTTGTACAGGCGGCTGTCCCGTCAGAGAGAGGTTTATTTTTCATGGTGTACTCAGGGCTCTTGTGCATTAACCCCAAAGTGAACAGAATAACCATCTTAAAGCGGATCTCCACCCTAAAGTGAAGATCCGCTGATCGGAACCCTCCCCCCTCCGGCGTCACATTTGACACCTTTCAGGTATCTTCACCCACTTCCGGCCCGCAGTCTCGGGCAAAAGTCGGGTTTTTCCCGTTGTGTGCTGGGAACTCTCGGCTCCCAGCACACAGCGGGAGCCAATCTGCGGGCGCAGCGCGACTCGCGCATGCGCCGTAGGGAACCGGGCAGTGAAGCCGCAGCGCTTCACTTCCTGGTTCCCTCACCGTGGATGGAGGGGGGAGCAGCAGGGAGACGAGCGATCGCTCGTCCTCTGCTGCGGACGCCGCTGGACTCCAGGACAGGTAAGTGTCCTATTTTTAAAAGTCAGCAGCTGCAGTATTTGAAGCTGCTGGCTTTTAAAAAAAAAATTCAATGGGCCATCCGCTTTAAAAAGGTGTCTCAATTACAGCATTTTCCTCACTTCTTGCTCTGTTGCTCTGTTGACAACACAAATTTTGTGCATTTCCCATCATTTTCCCCTGTCACCAGGACAAACAGAGGTCTGAATCTCCCCAATGGCTATGGACACAAACATAACAAAATAAAAGACTGACAGGGCATCTCACTCTTTTCAATTAAATTAAAAACTGAAACAGGAAAATAATTGTTGTCACAGTAAAGACAAGATACATGCGTTACAGTAAGGACTAGAGGCATGGATTGCAGTAAAGACTAGATACATGCGTTACAGTAAGGACTAGAGGCATGGATTGCAGTAAGGACTAGATACATGTATTGCAGTAAAGACTAGAGACATGTGTTAAAGTAAGGACTAGAGACATGGACTGCAGTAAAGACTAGGAACATGCGTTACAGTAAGGGCTAGATACATGCATTGCAGTAAAGATTTAAGAAATGCATTACTAAGGACTAGATACATACGTTACATAAATTGCAGTAAGGACTAAATGCATGTGTTGCAGTAGGGACTAGATACATGCATTGCAGTTAGGACTAAATACACGTACATTACCAAGGACCAGTGGCGTAGCGTGGGGGGTGCAGGGGGTGCCGTGTCCTCCTAAATTTAATTTCCTGTGTCCCCAGCCACCCGAAGCTCCAGCCACCATCTTTTAATGTCCATCGCCCTGTGATTGGGCCATGGGGGTCATGTGCGGCTTCGGGTTGGCCTGTCCGTAATCCTGAACTTCCACTTCTGCATGTGACCTCCATTCCCCCAATCACAGTGCGCCGGACACTGAACAAACATGGCGGCCGCCTCCTCCTATTCTCCGGAGTGGACCGATGTAATGATACAGGACAAGCAGGTGAGGAGGAACACGGACAGGAGCGAGACGCAGAGAGAGACACAGAGACAGAGGCAGAGCGGCACAAGCAGAGAGAGAGACTGAGGCAGAGAGAGGCAGAGGCAAGGAGAGAGAGAGACACAGATGCAAAGAGAGAGAGAGACACACACAGAGGCAAAGAGAGAGAGGCAAAGAGAAAGTGACACAGACAGAGGCAAATAGAGAGAAAGACACAAACAAGGGCAAAGAGAGAGGGACACACACACAGAGGCAAAGAGAGAGAGAGAGACACACACACACAAAGGCAAAGACAGAGAGACACACACACTGAGGCAAAGAGAGAGAGACACACACACTGAGGCAAAGAGAGAGAGAGAGAGAGAGAGAGAGAGGCAATGAGAGAGAGACAGGCAAAGAGAGAGAGACAGGCAGAGAGAGACAGGCAAAGAGAGACAGAGACAGAGGCAAAGCGAGAGACAGAGAGAGAGAGAGACAGAGGCAAAGAGAGAGACAGAGGCAAAGAGAGCAAGAGAGACACAGGCAGAAAGAGAGAGACAGAGAGAAAGACATACACAGAGGCAAAGAGAGAGAGAGACACACACAGATGAAAATAAATAAAACAAAGTGGAACGTGTCATGAGCTACTTTGTCACTGTCAGGGAAGACAGACTTTCCATGCAAGCGCCCGGCATGCACGCATGCGTACTAGCACTTTAAGACACACACCTGTCACTAATAATGGAGTCAGGCAGGCTATTTAAGCAAGGCTCCTACAGAGGTTCCTTACTGTTTGGTCTGCAGCTTCCGTGTCATTTCCTGTTTCCTGTGTGACCTCTGACTCTGATCCAGCTTGTTGTTACCAGTGAATACCTGCTGCATGTTCTGATCCCGGCTTCCCTTAGACTCTGATCCTGCCTGCTGATTCTGTCTGATGATCTTCCAGTACTACTTGGCTTGTGACCTGACCTCTCTTCTGCCTAACGTCTTTGCCTGATCTGCCTGATTATTACCGACCCAGCCTGTCTGACCCTGCATCCGGCTCATCCAGCCTGCTACAGCTCCCAGCCCTGCAAGCCTGCATCTGGTACTGCTCCGTGGTTCATCCCAGCCTGTCACCAGTCAAGCATCGTGTCAGCTCATCCACCTGCTGATCACCGCTACTACAGGGACTACTGAACTGTTTACAGGCACTCATACCCCACCGTGCTCCTGTGGCTACTGTTTCACTGCCAGTAGTCCGCGAGCCGGAGTTGTACGAGAGGCCTTCCTCTGCACGTCAGGCTCACATCCCAGGTACGTAACAGTACCAAACAGCCATGTCTGAGCCTGCAAGAGGATCCTCTCCAGTGGATGAAATATGTCAGCACCTCGCTGCTCTTACAAAAGCGGTTAAATCGCTGCAGGAGGGATACATGCGTCTGGAAGAGCAGGTACAGTCCCTGTCCACTACAGCAACCACAGCTCCTGCATCCGATCCTGCCTCCTCCACCACCCAAACTGGGACTTCAGCCAACCATACAGTAATGGTGTCACCCCCTGAGCCCCAAGTACCTACGCCTGAGAGGTTTTCCGGTGATCGGAGTAAATTTAGAGCCTTCCACAATGCCTGCCAGCTCTACTTTGCTCTTCAGCCACAGACTTTTTACCTGGAAGCCACCAAAGTGAGATTTATTATTTCTCTTCTACAAGGGGAACCGCAGTCTTGGGCCCACCGGCTGTTAGAAGAGAAAAACGCACAACTAGACACCATGCAAACGTTCTTTGGTGCCATGGCACTGATTTATGACGACCCACATCGTACCACCACCGCTGAAGCCGCTCTTCATGCACTACAGCAAGGCCATAGAGCGGCCAAAGACTATGTCAGTGACTTTAGACGCTGGAGTGCAGACACCAGCTGGAATGATGCAGCCCTGCGTCACCAGTTTCGTTTGGGTCTCTCTGAAAATCTGAAAGATGAGCTCGCTCGGGTCGGGGTGCCAAGCTCTCTGGAAACCCTAATCACTACGTCCATTCAGATTGACCGCCGCCTACGAGAACGCAGGTCTGAAAAAACCATACAGCACTCACGTCCAACCTGGATGTTACCCAAGATCCCCGATTCTCCTAACCTGGCTCCTGGAAACTCTGATTTCCCTACTCCAGAGACACTTGAACCCATGCAATTGGGCCTGACCCGTTCTTCATTGACTCCAGAAGAACGCCAACGCCGACGAATAAATAACTTCTGTCTGTATTGTGGAGCTGCCGGTCACTTTGTACGTACCTGTCCTGCCAAGCTGCGTAAATGTCTTTCCCTTTCTTCACCCAACCAGTTACCCCGGCCTGCCTTGTCTGCCAGCTCAGCGCATATCGCTCTGCCTGTTTCCTTCCAGCTGCCCGGAAGAACCGTATCAGTGACTGCTATTATCGATTCTGGAGCGTGTAGCTGTTTCATTGACCAGTCCTTCGCAGCTCAGCAACACATTCCTCTACAAACCAGAGAACAGGGGCTCACTGTATTCTTGGCTGATGGGTCTCACATTAAATCTGGACTGGTAACCAAGGTGACCCCACCAATGTTGACCACCTCCTCCACCAACCACCGAGAGCTGCTGCGTTTAGACGCAATCTCTTCGCCCTTCTATCCCGTCATCCTGGGCCTACCCTGGCTACAGGCCCACAACCCACAGATAGACTGGGAATCCGGAAGTGTCAAGTTCCAGTCACCATATTGCCAGAGACACTGTTTGGAAACTTCACCACCCTCACCTGCTACCCTGCTGTGTATGGACACAGACCCTGAATTATGTCAAGTAGTTCCGGATTCTTACCACGAATACCTGGACGTTTTCAGCAAACGAGGAGCAGACACCCTTCCCCCACACAGACCTTATGACTGCCCCATTGAGCTCCTTCCCGGGGCCGAGATTCCATTTGGGCGCATCTTTCCTTTATCTGAACGGGAATCAGGGGTCTTGAAGGACTATATTGATGAGAACCTGCAGAAAGGATTCATCCGTCCCTCTACCTCACCGGCCGGTGCCGGTATATTTTTTGTAGAAAAGAAGGATCACTCCCTGAGACCATGTGTGGACTATCGTGACCTAAATAAAATAACAGTGAAGAATCGCTATCCCCTTCCTTTAGTCCCTGAACTGTTCCAAAGACTCAAATCAGCAAGCATCTTTACTAAGCTGGATTTAAGAGGGGCCTATAACCTGGTTCGCATACGAGAAGGGGATGAATGGAAAACTGCCTTCCGTAGCAGATTTGGGCACTTTGAATATCTAGTTATGCCCTTTGGCCTTTGTAACGCCCCTGCCACCTTCCAGTACTTTATTAACGATATTTTCAAAGACTTTCTGGATATTTTCGTGGTTGTCTACCTTGACGACATTTTGATATTCTCTGTATCATTAGAGGTGTACAGAGGGCATGTTAAAAGCGTATTGTGCCGTCTCCGCAAATATGGACTTTATGCTAAAGCCGAAAAATGCGTCTTTGAGCAACAGAGCATCCAGTTCTTAGGTCTGATCATTTCGACCAACGGGATCAAGATGGACCCACAGAAAGTCTCAGCGATACTAGATTGGCCAGCCCCCACAGACAAGAAGAGAATACAACGCTTTGTGGGCTTTGCCAACTTTTATCGCAAATTTATCAATAACTTTTCCGCTATCATTCACCCTATTACACAGCTGACCAAACAAGGTATGCGTTTCTGTTGGACTCCTGAGGCTCAAGCCGCTTTTAAAACGTTGAAGAAATGGTTTACCATTGCTCCTGTCCTAAGTCACCCAGACTCTAACTTGCCCTATATTGTGGAGGTGGATGCTTCCGAAAGTGCAGTTGGTGCCATTCTATCCCAACGTCAAGGCCTCAAAGAGGTAACCCATCCGGTAGCATTCTTTTCACGCAAACTCACGTCAGCTGAAAGAAACTACGATGTAGGGGATCGGGAACTGTTGGCGATCAAAGCCGCGTTGGAGGAATGGAGATACTTGCTGGAGGGAGCGGCCCATCCAATTCTGATCTACACGGATCATAAGAATCTCGACTATCTGCGGTCCGCTAAACGCCTCAAACCACGCCAAGCTCGCTGGGCTCTCTTTTTCTCGAGATTCTCATTTCATATTACATACAGGCCCGGATCAAAGAATACTAAGCCCGATGCGTTGTCACGCATGTTTGAAGATCCAAGAGACATCCTAATACCAGATACTATTTTACCGGCTGGAAACTTCCTGCTATTACACACTGACCTTTTGTCTCAGTTACAGCAAGCTTCTGCAGAAACACCCAGTCCTCCAGGGGTCACACTACAAGCAAAGAATGGACTATTATGGAGGGGTAAGCAGATTTTTGTACCTAAAGAGGTTCGAGCAATGATCTTGGGGGTTTGTCATGACCACCCTTTGGCAGGCCACTTTGGGGTTCATAAGACTGTTGAACTTGTACAACGCTCATTTTGGTGGCCAGGGTTGGAGAAAGACTGCAGATCCTATGTAAATTCATGCACCACCTGCATCCGGAGTAAAAGCTCCCGTAACAAGGCTTGGGGATTGCTCAGACCTCTGCCTATACCTGACAGACAGTGGCAGATGATTGCTATGGATTTTATAGTTGATCTTCCACCATCTGAAGAGTGCACCGCTATCTTTGTGGTAGTGGATCGCTTTTCAAAGATGGCTCATTTCATTCCCCTAAAGAGTACACCATCGGCTGCAGAAACTGCTCGGGTGTTCATAAAAGAAATTGTCAGACTTCATGGAGTCCCTGCAAATATCGTGTCTGATCGCGGCATCCAGTTCACATCCAGATTTTGGAAGGCCTTGTGCGAGACCCTACAGATTGAACTCTCATTCTCTTCCGCTTACCACCCACAAACTAATGGGCAGACGGAGAGAACTAAACAGACCCTAGAACAATACATCCGTTGTTTTACTTCTTTTGTCCAGGACAATTGGGTATCATTATTACCCCTGGCGGAATTCGCCTATAATAATGCCAACCATTCTGCCACCAAGCAATCCCCATTCTTTGCTAATTACGGATTCCATCCCACCTTCTTACCTAATCTTGTCACAGAATCTTCCGTTCCAGCTGTCCAGGATACTCTGGACTTTTTCTCTCGAAATAATATGTTGTTGCAGGAAACCATCGCGAAAGCCCAGGAGGACAGCAAGAAGTCATTTGACAAGAAAAGAAGAGGGGAACTAATCGTGCAACCAGGAGATCAAGTATGGCTTTCAACGACGAATTTGAAGATGCTATGTCCTTCTAAAAAGCTGGCACCAAGGTTCGTAGGACCATTTCCGGTAAGGAGAAAAATTAATGACGTTTCTTTTGAATTAACCTTACCTGAATCTTTTTACTTTCAAAGATTTTTATTGAGTTATACAAGACAAAGAATATGGTAGAATATCAAAAAATCGAGGCATAAGACATATTAAAATCCAAAAACATAAATAGTACAAGCAAGATAAGGTCAGATTTTTAAATATGGAAGTTTTAGGGAACCATATTTAGTTAAATCTTCGTGTCCTCTAAGTTAAAAATCTGGAATCTAGCTTGACAACGTATTATATTCATTATATTAAATATCTAAGAGAGGCAAGCATTAATAGAAAGGAACAAACATAATATAAAACTAACAAAAAGAAAAAAAAATTGCTTAGCCTCAGGCAGAAGAATATAAAGCAATACAGAAAACTCCCATTCAGGGTCTCAATTATTATACATAGAAAATGGTCGGTGTATCAACAGCCAGAACCGGCACCCCATATGGGTTCAGACTGTGCCGAGGCTAGCTGTTAGAGAAAACAGAACTTTCAAATTGGACCGAACATTTTCAATACAAGAAAAATAGGGAGATTCTGTCCTGTTATCTCAAAGTAGGATCTAATCAATTAAGATAGCAGCCATAAATATATTAATATGAAAATTTTCCTGAATAGAGAAATCTGTAAGATGAACACGAACATCATATAAATGACACGTCTTACGTCAATATTTGGGAAATAAAATTTAAAATAAAAACAGGTTGACACAAAAAAAAGGAAAGAGAAGAAGAAGAACAAAGACGGAAAATTTATTGACGCTCACGATCCATAGAAAGAGATGAATAAAAGAGTATATTAGAGAAACGAAGAGAGATGAAAGAGAAGGACCGAGTCAGCTTGCGGAGATGCCCCCCACCAAACGAGTTCCTGAATCTAGTGGGACAGGAATCAAAAGTTGTTCAAACTATACTATGCTGGGATACCTGGTCTAAGGGAAATACCTACATGTTGGGCCCATGGTTCCCAAATATTTTCGAACTTGTCATTGGAATCAAGCAAGATACTAACCAATTTTTCCTGGGTCATAATCCATGAAATTTTGCGCTTGGCAGCTATAAACGACACCTTGGGCTGTTTCCAGGCCTTGGCTAAAGTAGATTTAGCCCCCAATAAGATAAAATGGATTAGACTTCTTGAAAATTTTGGGGTCTTGGGGTCGTAGGTGTTTAGGAGAGCGACATCCGGGGACTTAGATATTTGCACACCTGTAACTTTATATATAAGATTAAAAATGTTGGTCCAATACCGTCTAATCCTGGGGCATTCTCACCATATATGGACCATGGAGCCAAAAAGACCACATCCTCTGAAGCAGATAGCATCCGAGGAGGGATACATGATTGATAACTTGGCAGGAGTAAGATACCATCTAGATATAACTTTTAGGTTGGCCTCTATTAGTGCCACATTCAGGATGCCTTTATATGCTCTCGAAAAGGCTAAAGACCATGTGTCCAAATCCCAATCCAACTGCAAGTCCCTTTCCCAAGCTGACATATAGGGGGTCTTACCTTCCTGATGAGCTAAACATTGATAAATAGTGGAGATACCACCTTTCTGCTCCTCTCCGCTGCCGCACCATGTTTCGTATTTTGTGAAATATGGTGGTAGAGGTTTTTCCCTCCAAATTTTATGGAGAAAATGCTGAATCTGCCCATATCTAAAGAGTTCCGAGTTCGGGAGCTCAAGTTGCCTCCTACAATGGTTAAGAGTTAAGGGTCCAGAAGCCGAAAAAAAATGTCCGATTCGATATAGTCCTTTGTCCATCCACCACTTAAATGAATTAATATCTAAACCCGGGACAAAGTCTGGATTATTAAAAATATGGGAAAGTGGTTTACTACTCGAGATTAGCGTTGGAATAGATTTCAACCTGTCCCAGAGCGAAAAGGAGTGAGACAAGACCGGGGAGAGGATAGCAGGTCTGTCCCTAGAAGGGACCCACATCAAAAAATCTAACGTATACGATGGGAGAGCCTGTCTTTCTATCCGAATCCAATCCGGCTTCTCAAACTTTGAGTAAACCGTCGAAAGTTGCGCTAATCGCGCCGCTTGATAATACCAGACTAGATTCGGCAGGCCCAGTCCCCCGAATTTCTTGGATCTAAGAAGGGTATCACGGGGTAATCTATGACCGGACCCACCCCAGACAAAATGAATAATTTTCCTCTGCATAATTTGGAGGTGATCCTTTCGTATCGTGATTGGAATAGCCCTAAACAAATACAACAGACGGGGAAGAAGGGTCATCTTTATAGAATTAATTCTGCCTAGCCAAGACAATCCACTTTTAGCCCAAGCTTTCAGATCTAGTTCAAGTTTCCTGTAAGTGGGGGGGAAATTTACAGAGTACAATAATTCAATTTTGGAAGGAAGATTAATCCCGAGATACTCTAAGTGGTCGTCCTTCCATTTAAAATCAAAGGAGGCCTTTAGAGCTTCAACCGTACTATGGGGCAAAGAGACATTAAGAGCAAAGGATTTCTTGTAATTCACTTGGAGGCCAGAAGAATTGGAAAATCCTTTTAAGATGTTACATAAATTCGGGAGAGAAGTGACTGGGGAAGTAATAAAGAGTAATATGTCGTCCGCAAACAAACCACATTTATGGGTTTGGGTACCACAGGAGACCCCTAAAACATTAGGATTGGAGCGGATGGCAATCGCCAGAGTTTCAATGGCAATGGCAAAGACCAAGGGTGAGAGAGGACACCCCTGTCTAGTTCCCCGTGCAATATCAAAAGGAGACGAGTAATGACCTAAAAGACGAATTAGAGCTCTTGGCTTAGAATACAGTGACCTAAGTATACCTAAAAATTTATGACCGAACCCCCAACGTTCCAATAAAAAGAATAAGTAGGGCCACTCAATAGAATCAAATGCTTTATGTAAATCAAGGGACAAAAGCATACCCCTTTGTTTGGGACCTCCCTCCCAATTTGATTGCAGAATAGAGACCAGGTCTACCGCTCTCCTTATTTGATCAGGGCCCTATCTTCCTGGGATGAATCCGACTTGGTCTTTGTGAATGTATTTACTTATGAAGGATGAGAGACGGTTGGCTAAAATTTTGGTTAAGATCTTCAAATCATTATTAATGAGTGAAATTGGCCTATAGTTCTCCACCTCCTCCGGATTTTTATTAGGCGTCTGGATTACCGTGATAAACGCTGTATTGAGGTGGGGATCAAGGGGAGTTCCCTTAGTTTTTGCATTAAAAAATCTAGCCATATAAGGTGTAAGAGTTTCCGAAAAAGCTTTATAGTATGGAGCTGACAGACCATCTGGACCAGGAGCCGAACCTGTTTTCAAATTTTTGATGACCTCCGAGATTTCTTCGACCGTGAAGTCAGCTTCTAAGATATCTCTATGGGTCAAAGATAACTCGGGGATAGGCAGCCCTTGAAGGAAGTTAAAAATCTCCTGGTCCCCATCTGCCTGTGATGAACTGTATAGTTTGGAGTAAAACTCCTTAAATATTTGGAGAATCTTATTGGGGTTAGCTGTGAGATTTTGGTCCCTACCTCTAATCTTAGGAAAAGAGAGGGTTCGGATTCGCGGGGTTAATTTAGAAGCTAACATAGATCCTATCTTATCCCTCTGATGGTAAAATTTGGCCCCACTCCAGCGTATGTCCTTTTCTGCCTTAACCGTTAGTAGTAAATTGAGCTCCAACCTGATGGCATCTATTTGAGACGCCAATTCCGTGGTGGGTGACTTCTTATGTTGGGATTTAAGGACTGTAAGTTTATCTTCCAGCTTCCTGATATCAATAATCCTTTCTTTTTTAAAACGTGAAGCTAAGCTAATTATTTTCCCTCTAACGGCCACTTTGTGAGCTGCCCAGAGAACTTCGGGAGAGACTTCCTCGACATTGTTTAGGGTGAAGTATTCCTTTAAGGAATTTTCTATCTCCTTGAGTACAGTAGGGTCACTCAATAAGGATTCATTTAAACGCCAGTACGTCCCTGAAGATTTAGAAAGAGCATTCAACATTGACAAGCAGACAATAGAGTGGTCAGACCAGGAGGTGTCAGTAATAGTGGCCCTAGTAGAAGAGGGGATAAGATTAGGGGGAACCAGAATGTGGTCAATTCTAGCATAAAGTTTATGAGGGGCCGAATAGTGGGTGAAATCTTTTTTATTTGGGTTCAACTCTCTCCAAATGTCTATTAATCCCTGTTTATAAAGGGCACGTGCAATATTTAAACTGGCTCTAGTGGGGCGCATTAACTGTGAATTATACGGTTTAGACCTATCGAGTCCTTGATCGAAGGCGACATTCGAGTCTCCCCCAAAAATAGTCTTACCCTCTGTGAGAGGTAGCAAGGTCTTAAGGAGATCTTGAAAAAAAGTAGCCTGTCCCTTGTTTGGGGCATAGTAAGAGACAAAGGAGTATAAGACTCCTTCAATTAAGCCCTTAACAAGAACAAATCTGCCCCCTGGGTCTCTATGCATGTAGATATGACTAAATGGACAATTTTTAGAAAATAATATTGCTACTCCCCTTGTTTTATTTTCGGCGTTCGCTAAAAAAAAGGTAGGATAGTGGGAGTGTAAAAACGTTGGACTATACCGAGCCGGAAAGTGAGTTTCTTGGAGCAAGACTACATCAAATTTAGACGATCGGTAATGATCGAAAGCTAATCTCCTCTTTCTGGGGGAATTCAGGCCCTGGACATTGTGGGTAGCAACCCTAAGCTCCCTAGTCAACCTAGAAGGATCAGACATCTGTGCGGCAGGGTGGGGAACTGCTATAATAAAAAGGACTTACCCTTCGGAGTCTTCTTAGAACAGGATCTTTAGGTAGAGAGTGGGAGGCAAAAAACCAGGTCCAGAATCTCAGGTGAAAGAGGCATCTCCAGCCGACTCGGAAAAGAGGAAGAGGTGAGAAAAGAATAGGAGAGAAGGAAGAAGAGAAAACAAATGCTAAATGAAACATAGCAAATAGTACATATTTCAATGTACTATCTAAGCTTCTGGTGGTGGAAAAACCAGGCAGAAACCTAGACACTAACAGTCGTAAACCTCTAAACGAGGCCCGACTTCCCATCCCGCAGAAGCGAAACTCGCTTGTGAGAGATAGGTGGAGGTGCATGTGAGTCATCCCAGACCCAAATTAAACCTAAAAAGAAACAATAAACAAAAAGTAACAGGCACAACCAATATATCCTAGTTTTGAGGGACCATCTGACTAGAACAAAACTAAAGAACTTATAACAAGTATCTTGATATAATAAAAAAAGAACTGCTTTTGAAAAGTTAGGAGCTACAAGGTAATGCCTGGTAGGATGGGCCTCCCTGACCTAAGCCTGCTATAGGAGAGACAATTAGGCATGCCAAGGACCTGCAGTGGCAATTGGAGATATAACCGCATAGTTTACACGGTAATAGGGTTAATAAGACTTAACCCGGGACAAAAAATCAAGCAAACCCCTATCTAAATTGGGATAGACTACTGCTCCACAGAGACATAATCCGAAAGAACCCCAAACGTCCCTTCAATAAGGTATCATTAAGGCCATAGGGCCAATGAGAAGCCAAGTCTCAGCCAAGAGAAATCACAGAGATCCACCTTCTTTGGATTTCTTAGACTTGCCAACATTCCACATCGGAGAAATCGGGCTGGTGGGTGAAGGACGCTTAGCGGAAGTTATTGACTCAGCCGAAATGACCATAGGAGCCTCCTGGGACATGAGCTTGAGACGAAGCAGCAACTTCTCCCCCTCCGACAAGCTGGAAAACATATAGGACTTGCCCTGAAACGAAAACTTGACAGCAAAGGGAAAGTTCCAACTGTATTTAATTTCCCATTTAGAAAGAACAGTAAGGATGGGTTTGAGATTTCTCCTCCTTTGGATGGTAGAAGGGGAAAGATCCGCAAAAATTTGAATCTGATGACCCCGGCAAGACAATTGTTGTCGGATTCTAGCTTGTTTCATGACCTCTTCTTTGGTAGCATAAAAATGTGGCTTCACTACAATGTCTCTCGGGAGACCATCCTTCCTGGGCGGACCTAGGGTCCTGTGGGCTCTGTCCAATTCTAAACGATGGGGCTTAATAGAAGGGATAAGCTCCTTAATCAGGTCTTGTACTGCTTCCGTAACATCTGTAATAGACTCTGGGAGGCCCCTGACCCTAAAATTATATCTCCTTGTTCTATTTTCGAGATCGTCAATTTTAGATAAAGCTACGTCCAGTTGTTCCTGAAGGGACTGGATATGTGCTGCGTTTTGGTTGGTACAAGACATAGTGATGTCCAATTTGCTCTCTATAGCCTTCATTCTAGAGCCCAGGTTAAATCAGATTTCATATCTCTAGTGATCTGGGCTGCCGTGTTAGCTAGTCCCCTTTCAAGCAGAGTAGAAAACTTCAAGAACAGATCACCCTGGGGGGAGAGAGGGTCCCCGTCATGCAGGGGCGGTAAGGGAGTTGCTAGGTGAAGAGGGAAGTTAGGCCCTGCTGGAGATGCATAATCCTCAAATGTGCGCCCTAAGAGGGATTCTGTGGAAGCAGGTGAGGGGGCTTGGATAATAAGCTGTTTGCCCTGTGTAGCCTGGGAGTAGGTGAGGGTAGCAGGTGCTATCACTTGCCTCATGTCCAGCTTCCCTCCTGCTGTCTCGTGTGCGAGTGCTGTGGCTTGAGCCGCGGCCATCTTGGATTCTCCGTCTCTGCCGGACTTGTTGAATTCCGGTCCGAGATCACGTCGAGCGGCCGGTATAGACATCCGTCTGAGAGCCCTGAGGTGTCCCTGAGCCGGCTGTCCAGGATTCGGGTCACGAGCTGAAACGTAGCGCCCGCTATAGCGATCGAGGGTCTGGGATGCTGCGGAGCTCCTGGTCTAAACGTCCATTCCGGGGCTCCCGCGCATGCGCCTCCTTACCTGAATCTTTTAAGATCCACCCAGTGTTTCATGTTTCCTTGCTGAAGCCTGTTGTGCCAGATCCATTTCCAGAACATAGACCTGGTCCTCCCACACCTATTATTATTGATGGGGATGAGGAATTTGAGGTCGAGGCTGTTTTAGACTGCAGGAAAAGAAGGGGACAGACGCAATATTTAATTAAGTGGAAGGGTTATGGTCCAGAGGAGAATTCCTGGGAACCCGCACAAAATGTACATGCCACAGACTTGATCCGTGCCTTCTTCCGCAGGAACCCACAAAAGAGGAACCAGTTGGGCACCCGGAGGTTGCCCGTAGGGAGGGGGCAATGTCAGGGAAGACAGACTTTCCATGCAAGCGCCCGGCATGCACGCATGCGTACTAGCACTTTAAGACACACACCTGTCACTAATAATGGAGTCAGGCAGGCTATTTAAGCAAGGCTCCTACAGAGGTTCCTTGCTGTTTGGTCTGCAGCTTCCGTGTCATTTCCTGTTTCCTGTGTGACCTCTGACTCTGATCCAGCTTGTTGTTACCTGTGAATACCTGCTGCATGTTCTGATCCCGGCTTCCCTTAGACTCTGATCCTGCCTGCTGATTCTGTCTGATGATCTTCCAGTACTACTTGGCTTGTGACCTGACCTCTCTTCTGCCTAACGTCTTTGCCTGATCTGCCTGATTATTACCGACCCGGCCTGTCTGACCCTGCATCCGGCTCATCCAGCCTGCTACAGCTCCCAGCCCTGCAAGCCTGCATCTGGTACTGCTCCGTGGTTCATCCCAGCCTGTCACCAGTCAAGCATCGTGTCAGCTCATCCACCTGCTGATCACCGCTACTACAGGGACTACTGAACTGTTTACAGGCACTCATACCCCACCATGCTCCTGTGGCTACTGTTTCACTGCCAGTAGTCCGCGAGCCGGAGTTGTACGAGAGGCCTTCCTCTGCACGTCAGGCTCACATCCCAGGTACGTAACAGTCACGCTCGTCCCTCATTGGGCAACGCACTGAAATCAATGGGGGGCGCTATGCTTGTTGGGTGTTTGCCATCCAGGTGGATGTCAGAGGTGTGACTGGGACCTTCATCATTTCACAAACTATGGAATGCTGGGAAGGCAGAAATCTGCAAAAATCTCCCCCAGTGACTGAGCGCTCACCCCTCCCCTCACAGCCCCATGTGTAATGTGCTGCACCCTCTTTTATACAGAGTCCCCCCATCCCCCGCATACCAGATGAAAGAGAACCAAAAACAAACATTTATTTTCATTTACAAGAGAGTAAGGGAGGACTATAGCCCCTGTCAGGTTTTATTTGCCAACTGTAAACCCATTGGAGGGTTTTTCCATCACTTCCTGCCCCATAGACAAAAAAGGAAGTGAGAGAAATCCCCCCAAAGTGACATCGTCACTGGAGTGTCACCAGAACTAGTGTCCCCTATTGGAATATTTCCCCTCTAATTCCTGTTCTGGTGACAACACAAAATCTGTGATTTTCTTTCACCTTTGTTGGTTATGATAAATAAAGAGAATGAAACTCCCTAAAGGGGGCGGAGACAGCAATAAAAACCTTGACAGGGGCTCTAATCCCTCCCCACTCCATCCAACACTAACAATAAACAGGATTTTCTTTAACATACAGGCGAGAAATGGGGGGGGGGGGGGCGATATAGGCAAGAAATTTGGCAGTTAAAAAGGGGGAGAGTAAAAAAATAAAATAATTTGGTTTGGCGCTGAAAGGGTTAAAAAAAGACAGGGTTAAAATATTGTTTGGCAGTGAAAGGGTTAAAAACAAAAGGCGGGGAGTGGTTTGGCAAAAAAAAGGGTTCATAAATGAAAGAAAAAAACATCTGTTTAACAGCAGTTAAATGGTTAAAAATGAAAATAGAATAATAATTGGGGTGTAATTATAACGATAAAATTAAAGAAATCAAAAGATTTGATGTGTCGGGATGATTTATTCACAATGTTACCATGAGAAAAGAGATCTGGGACTGTAAGGGTTAAATCTAATTTGCGATAACATCTTCTTAAAGGAGCCGCGTCCCGATTTGATCTGTATACTGATCCTACAGTCTGCATTCACAAAGCTTAAAAATAAGGACGTGGCCCCTTTAAGAAAAATCGTCAGTTTTTTTTTTTTTGCTGGGGAGGGGTTATAAAAAATAATAATAATTTGGTTTTGGCAATGAAAGGGTTAAAAAAATGAAAGGATTAAAATAAATCTTGGTTTAGCAAAGAAAGGGTTCATAAATGAAAGGGAAGATATTCCACCTGGCAGTGAAAGGGTTAAAAAAACGGTGAGGGTTAAAAAATTGGTTTGGAGCTAAAAAGGTTAAAAACAAAAAGGAAAAACATTGTGATTTGGCGGTGAAAGGGTTATAAATGTAGAAATAATTGGGGTGTAATAATAATAATAATGAAAAGATTTGATGTTTCCTGGGAGGATTTCTCATAAGAATAGGGGTCTGGAACTGAAAGGGTTAAATCTCATTCACAAGAACATCTTCTTAAAGGAGCCGCGTCCCTATTAGATCCGTATACTGATCCTACAGCCTGAATTCACAAAGTTCACAAATAAGGACGTGGCCCCTTTAAGAAAAATCGTCAGTTATTTTTTTTGCTGACTCAGCATGAGATAAAAAGAAGGAGGTCACATGACTCTGCTTTGTGATGTCATCGGCTGAGCGTATATAAGGCAGTGCAGAGGGGGAGGGCAGCAGAAGCTGAGTGATCACTAACCAGTGAAGACGTGTTTCTAATCTCTCCTGAGATTTTTCTTGCGATTTCACTCAATTTCATTCGATTTGATTTCATTGCGATTTCTAATTCTCGTACATTTAAAGCGCGTTTAATAATGAGACAATTTAAATGTAAAAAGATTTTTTCTCTGAAAAACACCAAAGAGAAGCCCAGCAAAGGAAGGGCAGCTATGGAAGGAGGTATCAGTGACCAGCCTGCAGATACCCCAACCAAAAAGCCCTCCATAATAAAGAGGACCCGGGCGTTATTGCGCGGCTGTATCAGAGCCGTCGTTGGATGTTTCGGTTCCGGCTGTAAAGCCAAAGGACATCACCGGGATACAGACACCGAGATTGGTAAGTACTATGGGTAGTGATCGATACAAAATGTACTCTGGATAAGTCACCCACACATGTATAGGGATTTCCATGGACATTCATGAGGGGTCCCCCCCATATGTACACATGTATAGGGATTGCCATGGACATTGATGAGGGGTCCCCCCCATATGTACACATGTATAGGGATTTCTATGGACATTAATGAGGGGTCCCCCCATATGTACACATGTATAGGGATTTCCATGGACATTGATGAGGGGTCCCCCCCATATGTACACATGTATAGGGATTGCCATGGACATTGATGAGGGGTCCCCCCCATATGTACACATGTATAGGGATTTCTATGGACATTAATGAGGGGTCCCCCCCATATGTACACATGTATAGGGATTGCCATAGACATTGATGAGGGGTCCCCCCCATATGAACACATGTATAGGGATTTCTATTGACAATGATGAGCCCCCCCCCCCCCCATATGTACACATGTATAGGGATTGCCATAGACATTGATGAGGGTTCACCCCCCATATGTACACATGTATAGGGATTTACATTGACATTGATGAGGGGTCCCCCCCCATATGTACACATGTATAGGGATTGCCATAGACATTAATGAGGGTTCACCCCCCCATATGTACACACGTATATGGATTTCCATGGACATTGATGAGGGGTCCCCCCCATATGTACACATGTATAGGGATTGCCATGGACATTAATGAGGGGTCCCCCCCATATGTACACATGTATAGGGATTTCTATTGACAATGATGAGCGGTCCCCCCCATATGTACACATGTATAAGGATTGCCATGGACATTAATGAGGGGTCCCCCCATATGTACACATGTATAGTGATTTCTATTGACAATGATGAGGGCCCCCCCCATATGTACACATGTATAGGGATTCCCATGGACATTAATGAGGGGTCCCCCCCATATGTACACATGTATAGGGATTTCTATTGACAATGATGAGCGGTCCCCCTCATATGTACACATGTATAGGGATTGCCATGGACATTGATGACGGGTCCCCCCCATATGTACACATGTATAGGGATTTACATGGACATTGATGAGGGGTCCCCCCCATATGTACACATGTATAGGGATTGCCATAGACATTAATGAGGGTTCACCCCCCCCATATGTACACATGTATATGGATTTTCATGAACATTGATAAGGGGTCCCCCCCATATGTACACATGTATAGGGATTACCATGGACATGGATGAGGTGTCCCCCCCATATGTACACATGTATAGGGATTTCTATTGACAATGATGAGCGGTCCCCCCCCATATGTACACATGTATAAGGATTGCCATGGACATTAATGAGGGTCCCCCCATATGTACACATGTATAGGGATTTCTATTGACAATGATGAGGCCCCCCCCCCCCTCCATATGTACACATGTATAGGGATTGCCATGGACATTAGTCATTCCTGTGTCTCTGTCATGTCGGGTTTATTTTTTGTCACTGACACTGGAATTTTGAACTTTTCTCTCTAGAATTTTATGTTGTATAAAAAATATAGGAAATGTAGGTGAAGGTGCTAAATCTTTTTCTTCATTGCTCAAGCACAAAATCTAATGCTATATACTGAATACATGGGGTTGGGTGAGCTGCAGCTATAGATAGATCTGTTCTCCTATATTGGATCAGGTATATGAATGTGTATGACCACCCCTACAGTTCTCCCTGATATGATAATATTCCTTTAACCCTTTTGCTGCAACAACAATTTTCTCACACATGGTAAATCACATTTTTGGGCCTTAGGATTAAAGTGGACCTGTACTTTAAAGGTGAAGATTTGCTACATTATTGGGAACATCTAGAAATGTACACGGGACGTTTTTACAACCTCTCCTGAACGATTTAACTTGATAGTAATCCACGTTTAAAAGGACTGTTTACATGCCGCGTTTAGCGACGTTTTGCCACGTTTGCTTTAGAAGCGTTCTTTTTTTTAAATGGACAAAAACCAAAAACGCCTATAAACAAAACACTGCTAAACGTTTAGCTGCATTTAGAAGCGTTCAAACGCAACTGCCTAAAAACGACAGTAAACGAACCCGTGTACATGTAAACATAAGATAACATTGAATGAGTTCAGTGGCAGTTAATAAAAAGTGTCCAACTGCCTCTGAATGTCCGTTTAGCAGCAGCAGTGTACATGGGGCCTTAGCTTTTCTTTGGAGTTAGGGGGGCTACATTATGTAAGGAGGGAGGGCTGTAATATGTGGGAATCTAACTTATGATCTTCCATACAGGCCCACTTTGTTCAGAAAATGCCCCTGGAACAATCCGTCTCTTCTAGCCATAGCTGGCTGGAATCTAATGGCAGGGAAGTTTTATGGTCTCGGGCTCCCAGGAGCAGGTTTCCCCAATTTAGAAAGGTGTAGTGGACGGGTAGTTTTACATCTACCAATTCTGAATGGTGTAGAAGTGATTGGGCCTCTTTATAACCACCCCGATTTCTTCCAAAATATGCAGCAAATCTGGCAAAATTATTTTAAAACAAGTTTACTGCTTCTATTGGAGTCTTGCAAGGATATGACCTGTACATCATGGCAGTCAAAGGGTCAAACAAGTTCAAGTCATGGGGGTTAAAAAGCCAACTACTGTAGATACTCACATCCTTATAAATCTGCAATCTAATTAGTAACATAAAGCTATTACACTTTATTTGGCCAAACTACTTAGCAACTGAGAGTCGTAGTAAACAGGAATATCTATTTTCCATGTGTTTTCCACCATTGTCATTTAGTGTTTTGTGACGTAAGTGTTCTATTGCTGTAAGGTAATAACATGTCATCATTTCTATTTATCTTGTAGTCATCGAGACAATCAACAAGGCAGTCAACCAGGCTGTCAGTGAGCCAATCAACCAGGTTGTCAGCAAGCCAGTCAACGAGGCATTCAGTGAAACAGTCCATGAGGTTGTCAGTGAGACAGTCCATGAGGTTGTCAGTGAGCTAATCAACCAGATTGTCAGTGAACTTGTCAACCAGGTTATTAGCGAGCCAGTCAACCAAGCTGTTAGCGAGCCAATCAACAAGGCTGTCAGCGAGCCAATCAACGAGGCAGTCAGTGAGGCAGTCAACAATGCAGTCAGCGAGCCAATCAACCAGGATGTCAGCGAGTCAATTAACGAGGGAGTCAGTGAGACAGTCCATGAGGTTGTCAGTGAGCGAATCAACCAGGTTGTCAGTGAACTTGTCAACCAGGTTATTAACGAGCCAGTCAACCAGGCTGTCAGCGAGCCAATTAACAAGGCAGTCAGCGAGCCAATCAACCAGGCTGTCAGCGAGCCAATCAACAAGGCTGTCAGCGAGTCAATCCACAAGGCAGTCAGTGAGACAGTCCACGAGGTTGTCAGTGAGCTAATCAACCAGGTTGTCAGTGAACTTGTCAACCAGGATGTTAGCGAGCCAATCAATGAGGCAGTCAGTGAGACAGTCCATGAAGTTGTCAGTGAGCTAATCAACCATGTTGTCAGTGAACTTGTCAACCATGTTATTAGCGAGCCAGTCAACCAGGCTATCAGCGAGCCAATCAACCAGGATGTCAGCGAGCCAGTCAACAAGGCTGTCAGCAAGCCAGTCAACAAGGCTGTCAGCGAGCCAATCAACGAGGCAGTCAGTGAGCCAGTCAACAATGCAGTCAGCGATCCAATCAACCAGGATGTCAGCGAGTCAATCAACGAGGGAGTCAGTGAGACAGTCCATGAGGTTGTCAGTGAGCTAATCAACCAGGTTGTCAGTGAACTTGTCAACCAGGTTATTAACGAGCCAGTCAACCAGGCTGTCAGCGAGCCAATTAACAAGGCAGTCAGCGAGCCAATCAACCAGGCTGTCAGCGAGCCAATCAACAAGGCAGTCAGCGAGCCAATCAACCAGGCTGTCAGCGAGTCAATCAATGAGGCAGTCAGTGAGACAGTCCATGAAGTTGTCAGTGAGCTAATCAACCATGTTGTCAGTGAACTTGTCAACCATGTTATTAGCGAGCCAGTCAACCAGGCTGTCAGCGAGCCAATCAACCAGGATGTCAGCGAGCCAATCAACCAGGATGTCAGCGAGCCAGTCAACAAGGCTGTCAGCAAGCCAGTCAACAAGGCTGTCAGCGAGCCAATCAACGAGGCAGTCAGCGAGCCAATCAACCAGGCTGTCAGCGAGCCAATTAATCAGCGAGCCAATCAACCAGGCTGTCAGCGAGCCAGTCAGCGAGTCAATCAGCGAGTCAATCAATGAGGCAGTCAGTGAGACAGTCCACGAGGTTGTCAGTGAGCTAATCAACCAGGTTGTCAGTGAACTTGTCAACCAGGTTATTAGCGAGCCAGTCAACCAGGATGTTAGCGAGCCAATCAATGAGGCAGTCAGTGAGACAGTCCATGAGGTTGTCAGTGAGCTAATCAACCATGTTGTCAGTGAACTTGTCAACCATGTTATTAGCGAGCCAGTCAACCAGGCTATCACCGAGCCAATCAACCAGGATGTCAGCGAGCCAATCAACCAGGATGTCAGCGAGCCAATCAATGAGGCAGTCAGTGAGGGAGGCAACAAGGCAGTCAGGAATGTGCACGGCACCAACGTTGGATGCAGTCCACCTGCCGAATTTAACCTTGACAGCTTTATCTTTCATAAAATACTTGGTGAAGGCAGTTACGGAAAAGTAAGTAATCAAAGATATATGAACAGCAGGTTTATGGTATTGCGAGTTGGTGGTTATTAATAATGAGAAACTGAATGAAATCTATTATTTCAATTAAGACCAGTTTACACCAGTGTGATGTGTTAGTGTGCGCTCAATGAAATTGGAACATGATGCATTTAATTAAATATGTTTTAACCACTTCCGCCCCGGAAAGGATTTGCCTCCTTAAAGATCAGGCCATTTTTTGCGATATGGCACTGCGTCACTTTGGCTACTTTCACACTGAGGTGCTTTTCAGGCGTTATAGAGCTAAAATTAGCACCTGCAAAGCACCCTGAAAGAGCCTCTACTCTCACTCCTTTACCCTCAATTTAAGAATTCTGAACACAGACTTAAAGGGTGTTCCAGGCTTTTTTTAAGTTTATTAAAAGTCAGCAGCTACAAAAAGTGTAGCTGCTGGCTTTTAATAAACATACACTTACCTGTTCCACTGTCCAGCGACGTGCTGCTGGAAGCTTCGTTCCGGTCCCCCCCTTCACCGCCGGCGCCTCCACTGCAACTGTGGGCACCCAGCCGTGACAGCTTTCGGCTTCACGGCCGAGCACTTACTGCGCAAGCGCGAACAGCGCAAGCACGAACGGCGCAGCGCTCCCTGATTAGACAGACGATAGCCTGGGACCTGTCACGTGTCCCAGGTGATCGTGTACAAGGAAGGGCCGCTAAAAGGTGATATGACGTATCGCCTAAAAAGTCCCTGGGCGGAAGGAGGAAGTGGGACAGAAAGTCCCACTCTTCCTGAAGCCCTCACTCCCCCCCAAGAAAATGACATGCCAAATGTGGCATGTAAGGGGGCGAGGAGTGGATTAAGCGGAAGCGAGTGCCTCCTGTAGGAGTTTTCTCTAAGTTTGCTAAAAGCCTATTTAAACCTATCCCAATTCACTAAGTTAGTGACTAACAGCTAAAACCACTTACAACTTGCTAAAAGCCTGCTAAGTTCATGCTCTATATACTTGTGTTTTCAAGCTAATACTAACAATTGTAGCCAGGCTGGGGGTTGCTGCTGGGGACCCAGAGGTAACCTTTTCAGAACCTGGTGCTGAATTAGCTCTAATCATTTGTGTCCTGTGGTGTTTTTTTTTATTTTAGGTCGCCCTGGCATCCCATCCTGCCACAGACCAGAAACTGGCAGTCAAGGTGGTAACGAAAAGGCAATTATTAGAAGAAGATCCTAAAAGTGTCCTTATAGAGCGACAAATACTTGAAGAAGTTGGAGAGAGTCCTTTTTGTTCACACGCCTATGGAACCTTCCAATCAGAAGTAAGTGTCATATTCCTATCAATCACTCATCAAATCACATCCATTTGATCTCCAAGTCCAGCACACACCTAGAAACAAATCCCCAAACCAGAAAAACATTAGAGATGGTCCAGCTTCACAGAGGCTCGGACATGGGAGAATTATGGCGGCTGCCATTGTAGAATGTTGGCAATTCTGGTTCTCTCCCTGGCTGTTTTGCTCCTATTTTGGCTTTGCTATCACTGACTTGGATCAGGATTAGCCCCTGTACTTCTCTCATGTCAGAGTCACTGTAATGGTAGCCTGGTAGAACATGTTTGCATGTTATGTGGCTCTGTATATTGCTTACCCACTAAGTAAAGATGTTCGGCATATATTTAAAGTTCCTGCCAAAAAATTGTATTCTGACTTTAATGTGAACTTACATTTAAAGTGTATGTAAGCCCAACAGTGACCATCTCTTGTTTGTTCCCACTTGGTGTAATAAATATACAAATCAAAGTATTTTGTTATATCTGTTCATTAAGAGCAGGAAAATACCTGTTGATCCTGCCAGAAATCCAGTGCTGTCCTTTGTTATCATAAGCCCTATATTTCTGCGTTTCTGATCAAACACAATCCTCACAATCACTTTACCCTTTTGAACCTTTAAATTTCTTTGTCTTTTACAGGAAAATCTTTTCTTCGTTATGGAGTACGTGAGAGGAGGAGAACTATACGACCAGATCAAGTCTTCTGCACCATTACCAATAGATGCAATAAGGTAAGTATCACAAAGATATCTATGGGCTGCGTGGCTTTGAAGAAATCATCTATTAATCGTTTATTTACTTATTCTGTGAGATGTGTGATATTAACAGACCTTTTCTCTTTTCTTACAGATTTATTGCTGCTGAACTTCTCTGTGCGCTGAAATATCTGCACGGACGTGGTATCATTCATAGGTAAGCATTTCCATCATGATTTTACATCCATATTCACCATTCGTTATTAAAGGACAACACCACCCAACACTGGTACTCTAGCTGTGGATGGGTGTACAAGGGTTGAATTGCCCTTTGCCAGTTCTGTCTCCTGCTGCTGAAGCTTTTGTGCATCTAAGTGAGAAAGCCTCACTTCCCCATACTGCACATATTTTAATTACATATAACATCAAGCTAAGAATCTCTCTCATTATAACTGCAGTAATTAAACATGTCCCCTTCTAACGCGGCTCAAAAACCCCATTCAGCAGCCCCACAAAACTAGGCATAGGTGTAAAGATTGCTCTGGGTCCCATAAGCCCCCAAAAACCAATAGAAGAAACAATATTCAGGCGCACTCTGTCAATCCGCAATGTGTCAACAACTATATCATTACATGTGGATAGAAACACTCCCCAAGTTGTCTCATTCTAATACATATCACCACCTAGTGGGACTTAAACATGCCCCACTAGAAGGGCAAAATGTGACAGAGGAAGACAGCCTATGGAGTTTTTCTGCTCCCTTGTTTTCAATAAAGATGTTAAAGTATTGCAGAATGACAGACTGGGACTTGACATGGTTTATTTAACTGCAATAAGCTGGGAACTGAGCTCAAGAAGTTAAAGCGGAGTTCCACCCAAAAGTGGCATGTCATTTTTTGGGGGGGAGTGGGGGCTTCAGGAGTGGGACTCCCTGTCCCACTTCCTCCTTCCACCCAGGGACCGCTTAGGTAATAGGCGATTGCCTGGGGCACGTGACAGTTCCCAGGTGATCACCTGTCCAATCAGGCAGCGCATCTCCGCTCGCGCATGTTCAGTGAGTGCCCGGCCGTCAAGCCGAAAGCTGTCACAGCCGGGTGCCCACAGTTAGGATGGAGGCGCCGGCGGAAAGGGGGCGGAGAGGAGCGGAGCTCTGGGCGTCGCGTCGCTGGACAGTGGAGCAGGTGAGTGCATGTTTATTAAATGCCAGCAGCTATGCTTTTTGTAGCTGCTGACTTTTAATAAACATAAAAAAAGGCTGGAACTCCCCTTTAATGCTGAGATTCATAAAGTGGTGCAGAAAGTTAGTAAGTGATCTAACCCATTGGTAGCCATCAAATACTGACCTATTAATATTGGGTGAACTTTGGTTTTAAATATTTTGATGTGTAAATATAATGTTTTTTTTTTCTTTTACAGAGACTTGAAACCCGACAACATACTGTTTGACAGCTCCGGCCATGTGAAAATCATAGATTTTGGCCTTTCTAAAGTCGATGTGCTTGGATCCAAGAAAGTGCATAGTAATGTTGGTACTCCATGCTATATAGCCCCGGAGGTAAGTAGATACCACCCTTCCTTTGCCCTTTACCACTTCAATCTTTATATTATTATGTTTATGATTGTGACAAGAAGCCTAAAAAAAGACAAGGGCCACACTGTGACCTGTCATTCCTACCAACTATTTCTTACCTATTATTACTGCTCTGTGTATGGCTGATCATGTGCTTTATTTTATAGTTACCCTTACTCTCTGTTTTATCAGGTTCAGCATGGAAAACCCTACGATGGTATGGCCGACTATTATTCACTTGGTGTCACCCTGTTTGAAATGGCCACAGGAGCAGATCCCGAATCAGTCGGATCCAAGGACTCACTCTATCTAAAGAACGTTGACCCTGACCTTCGAGATGTTATTGAGCGAGTAAGTATAGATAGTCTAGAATTAGAATTATCCAAGAGCTATAGGTCCTGAGCGTTGTTTATGTAAAAAGTCTCTACTGCATTGAAGACAGAAGCTTGCAGAAAGTTCTCTAGCATCTAGTACAGTGATGGTGAACCTTGGCACCCCAGGTGTTTTGGAACTATATTTCCCATGATGCTCATGCACTCCAGTCCTGGGGTGCCAAGGTTCGCCACCACCGATCTAGTACATTACCAGATTCTGTATGTCGGGTACCCGGTCCCCCACTGTGCTCTCTGATTCCTTTTTACTGTTTGAGTCAGAAAGCACAGAGGGGGTTATCTGACTTCTGGAAGTGTTAAATACAGATTTTATGGTAGGATATTCACCACACAGGAGGTCAGCATTACATCTGAACTACCCATGTGATATCCCGAAAACATGAGCTGTTGGAGAAACTCCTAAACCGGTTCAGGAATGCTACCTTAGATCCCTCCAGAAGACATATCTTAATTTAAAACGACACTAAGAAATTAAAATATTACATTCTGAGAATTCTTTTTTTTTTTAAATGGCCGACACTAAAGTGGCTGATTTAGAATTTTCTATTAGTGACAATATACTGTATGCTAAATATCATATATTTTTCATTACAGCTTCTTAAAGAAAATCCAAAAGTTCGCGGGAGGGCAGTTTATAGACTACGAGAACACAGATTCTTCAGATCAATTGACTGGAAGAAGCTGGAGGAAGGAAAGGTCACCCCCCCATTGTGGATGCCAGAAGTAAGTCCATTGGAAGTGCAATAACTATAATGTGTGCCTATACAAGGAGATCATTTCATAGGGATCTGCATTCAGTCAGTAGGAATTGCAGAATTATAAACTGCTTTAGAAAAAAAAAAAAAAAACACAATCATCTGTATAATTTCTATATTGCAGTTGCACCCCACTGCTATTACCAAAATATCAGTTATAATGGTAATATTAGGTAGTGTAGTGTTACATATGACAATGCATCTCCTGGTTGGTATGTCCTGTATTGAATGATAAGTCTGATTTATGTATTTTCTTGTTGCAGTGCCCAGAAATAGACACAAATGAGCAAATAGGAGTGAAAAAACTGATTTACTACAGAGGAAAGAAAGAGAAGAAAATTGCAAATGCGGAGCAGAGATTGTTTGATGGCTTCAGCTTCATAAGCAGAAAATGGAAAAAAGAAGCTCAACAGGAAATGAAAGAATGAAGTCGGCTGACTCACTAGCCAAGGAGTCGTGTACTTTCTTCAGCCAGGCCAGTCCTTTGCTGATCTTCGGATCCCCGGTGTTATCATATAGACTTAGGGAGCCAGTGTAATATAGGGCAGTTTGGGTTGTATAGGGCAGGATAGGCTGGTATAGGGCAGTTTGGGTTGTATAGGGCAAATTGGGGTGGTATGGGGCAGGTTAAGGTAATATAGAGCAGGTTGGGGTGTTATAGGGCAGGTTAGGGTAATATAGGGCAGTTTGGGGTGGTATATGGCAGGTTAGGGTGCTTTATGGCATATGGCAGTTTGGGGTATTATAGGGCAGGTAATTTGGTATAGGGCAGGTTGGGGAGGTATGGGGCAGGTTAGGGTAATATAGGACAATTTGTGGTGGTATAGGGCAGATTGGGGTGATATAGGGCAGTTTGGGGTGATTTAGGGCAGGTTGGGGTGGTATAGGGCAGGTTGGGGTGGTATAGGGCAGTTTGGGATGATTTAGGGCAGATTGGGGTGATTTAGGGCAGGTTGGGGTGATATAGGGCAGGTTGGGGTGATATAGGGCATGTTGGGGTGATTTAGGGCAGTTTGGGGTGATTTAGGGCAGATTGGGGTGATTTAGGGCAGGTTGGGGTGGTATAGGGCAGATTGGGGTGATTCAGGGCAGGTTGGGGTGGTATAGGGCAGATTGGGGTGATTTAGGGCAGTTTGGGGTGATTTAGGGCAGGTTGGGGTGATATAGGGCAGGTTGGGGTGATATAGGGCATGTTGGGGTGATTTAGGGCAGTTTGGGGTGATTTGAGGCGTGTGTTGGACCGGCTATAAATGGAGGTTGGAACTCTTTTTGTCTTTAGAGGTGGGAGGAGTCTTTCCAGCTTTCTTTAGGCTTTCTCTGCTGGAGAAATGAGAACTCTTCTCGCCAGTGAGGTCCTTCATGGAGAAGTCCAAGGCCTCACTCACACGGGGTGTATGAATCTGTACCCTGTGTGGGGGCTGCATTAACCCCAAAAAGGTCATCCATGTGGGTGCAGTTGTGCGGACGCACCCTAGGTGCATTCGGGGCCGTGCACCGGCACCCACACAGATGTCACATTGGGTACAGTCACTGCACCCCAGGTGACAGCAATAGGACTGCCTACACGGCATGCTGGGAACACCTGTGCATCCCCATTCCGGGGATGAGGCCTAAGGATAAATGTAATATTTAGCTCAATTGTGTTGCTAATTTGGGGACCACTGCACCCCTCTTTGTTTTTTGGGTGCGTTTTATTATAGGAGTGTTATATATTGTAGTTTAGGATAAGTTTGGATTTCTTGTGAAGGCACTTTAAGTGAACATAAGTGATTTACCCCACTCAGCGGGGGCAAGCCTTAGAGAACAGAGGCCGCATATGGGCAGTACAGAGGCTTAAGGGTTAGCCTTGCAGCACTGGGGTCCTTGTTTCAGATTCTGACCAGGACACTATCTGCATGGAGTTTGCATGTTCTCCCTGTGCTTGCGTGGGTTTCCTCCGGGTACTCCGGTTTCCTCCCACATTACATGCTACTTTTGCGTTGGTGGTGCAGTGGTAAGCATAGCTGCCTTCCAAGCAGCTGACCCGGGTTCGATTCCCGGCCAACGCCATCTCCAATACTTGGAGTGCTCAGAGAGAAAAGCGTTATACAAGGTCAATGCAGAGTATATATTAGCGGTGGAATAAAGAATGAAGAGAATGTTTGGAATGTTTGAGGAAGAAAATGTTCCCCCAGAATCTATAGAAGGAGAACCCAGCAACTGATAGAAGACGCTTAGCTTTGGCTGTGATCACACCTAAGCGTTCCGGACCGTAGGCGGAATTACTGCAATTTCCCGAATTGCCACAACATTTCACACGATTGTGATCCCGTTACTTTCAATGGCACCCCAATCATGGGGCAATATTGCCACCTGACAAATCACACAAACAAAATGATGGGACGCCTGTTTCCCAAAAGCATGCCTGCGATTTGTCAGGCGACAATCGCGGCAAAAATCACCTCGATTGGGGCAATATTAAAAATAAGGGGATCGCATACTCCACCCAGCGGGAATATTACACCCCCCCAACTGTCTAGATTTACATTAAAGTTTCAAATACAAAAATCCTTCATTGCTGCAGACCTCAGAACACACCATGTGTGATGTAAACACTTAGGCCTCGTACACACGAGGGGATATGTCCGCTGAAAACGGTCCGATGGACCGTTTCAGCAGACATCTCCGCTCGTGTGTATGGGCTAGCGGACAGATTTCTCCACCCGACAGATTTCAAAGCATGCTTTGAAATCCATCCGGCGGAATCTGTCCGCCCGACATGTCTGCTGGTTAGTACACTTACCAGCAGACATGTCGTCCCCCACCGCCGCCGCGCCGCCGCCGAATGGATTCGGCGCATGCGCAGAAGTGTTTTACTTCCTGGTGCGGTGACGTGGCGGTGACGTGGCGGTGACGCGGCGGCGTCAACGTCACCGCCGCGTCACCGCGCCGTCCGGCGGCGGGGAATTTGATCCGATGGTGTGTACACGCCATCGGATCAAACTCCCGATCGGACATATCCGATGGAAATGGTCCGCGGACCGTTTTCATCGGATATGTCCGATCGTGTGTATGGGGCCTTATAGACCACAATAAATATATACAGCACCTCACAAAAGTAAGTACACCCCATCTGTGTGCAGGAGCTCACATACAGTATGTCACAAAAGTAAGTACAACCCTTGCATTTGTGTAACTCTTTTCTTGTATGTTTTCATGTGAGAACACTGAAGAAATTACACTTTTACTTTTGTAAAGTAGTGAGTGTGCAGCTTGTATAACAGTGTAAATTTGCTGTTTCCTCAAAATAACTCAACACACAGCCATTAATGTCTAAATCTGAAGAATTTTATACAGGACAGTCAATGGAAGAAAGTGTAGAACTCTTGTCATTTGGAAGCTCAATTAACCAAAAGTAAAAGGCGTATCACAAAACTGGGCACATTGCCTGAAACTAGACAAAAATACCTACGATGTATAAATTGTGAGAGCAATTTATAGAAAAGGAACAATTTTTTTTTTAAAAGCTCTGTGCTCTAGCTATGACATTATGCACTCTAAGCACCCCATTGACACTCTGTTTAATCGCTAAAATTTCATGAAATGATATAGCTGGATAGTTAAATATTTTGTGAACATTTTAAAGTTTGTTTTGTGTCTGTAGATGAAAGTATGAAGGAGCGGAGGAAGATTTTAAGGATTTGAAGCATGCCCTCATTGACTTCAATTTTTTTTAAAAGTGTTGAAAAGCCTAATATTTAAAAAAGTATAAATAGTAGAAAAAAAAGATGAAGTCCCATCATTAGCTGAAAGAGCTGAACATTTTAAAAGTTGAATGGTTTTAATAGCTTAAAGTATGCAGAAGTTACGCAGAGCCAAAAATTGTACGAAATAATAGAATTTTAATTAAAATAAGAACAAGAAAATGCATTTCCTGCAGAAAATGCGTCGGAATGCTGAATAGCTGAATTGCTAAGCCCACACCAAAGCCATTCACCATAACCACTACATTATCTTTAGGACATACAAGCAGCGTATGGGGGGGGAGGGGATGCATCAAAAACAGACTGGAACACATCACAAATGCACATGCACAAAAGCATCCAGACTGTGTTTCTATGGTGTGAACTGGCTCTTAAAGGGGTTGTAAACCCTTGAGGTTTTTCACTTTAATGCATTCTATGCATTAAAGTGAAAAACCTTCTGTAGTGCAGCAGCCAACCCAGAGCCCCCCTTTTACTTACCTGAACCCAATCGTTCCAGCGACGGGGACATACACAGCAGCTCCAGCCGGTGTCTCGGATCACCATTGGACAGATTGATAGCAGCAGGAGCCATTGGCTCCTACTGCTGTCAGTCAAATCCAGTGACACAGGAGTTAGGGGCGGGGCCGAGTCCTGTTGTCTGTGTCAATAGATGCAGCAGCAGGACTCGGGAGCGCGCCCACATGAGCGCCCCCCATGGAATGCAGCTTTCCTTGGGGGTGCTAGAGATGAGGAGGAGCCAGGAGCGCCACTGGGGGACCCCAGAAGAGGAGCATTGGGGCCAATCTGTGCAAAACCCTTGCACAGAGGGGGTAGGTATGATATGTTTGTTATTTAAAAAAGGGGTTGTAAAGGTTTGTTTTTTATTTTCTAGATAGGGTCCTTTAAAGCAGTTGTATACCACAAAGTTATTTTTTTTCTTATTTTTAAACCTGGCATAATGAGCTAGTGTGACTAGCATACTAGCTCGTTAACAATTATTTACCTTGGATCGAAGCCCCCGCCTCGGTCCTCGGATACATCCTCCAACGCATCTATTATACCCGGAGTGACTTCCGTGTATCACCACATGCATGTGGAATGGCACGATCCCTGCGCATGCGCACATTTCCGTCACTTTCCGGCAGGCTCCCATTCAAGAGCCGCCGCGATCAATGTTCCATGCCGTTGTCCACTTTTCTGCAAATATCTGCTTAACCGTGTAGGTTTAGGAGATATTGCAAGCACCTACAGGTAAGCCTTAATGTAGGCTTACCTGTAGGTGCAATTATGACAAGAGGGTATACAACTGAGCTAGTGCATTGTTGGTTCACTAATCTTTTCCTTCGATTTCCCTTCTAAATGTTTTTTTCCTTTGTCTAAATTTCTCACTTCCTGTTTCTCCACAGTAACCTTGCCACCATCATCCCAGTGGTGGAAAGTCAGCCAGAACAGCTTACTGAACAGCTTACTAAGGAGGAACAGGAAGTGAGAAATTCAGACAAAGAAAACAAAGAAAAAAACCATTTAGAAGGGAAAATGGAAGGAAAAGGTAAGTGAACCAACAATGCACTAGCTTAAAGGAACCTATTTAGAAAATAAAAAAACAAATCTTTACAACCCCTTTAATGCACATTAAGCCACATTAGTGTTAAGAAGTGTTTCTCTGCCCTTTTCTATTTCCCACTCCCAAAACCAATTACTACAGCTTAAAAATGCTTGACGGCTTAACAAGGTATACAGCTTTAAAACGCGTTTAGGAGTTGCAAATTTATGTTAAATTAGCCCTGTGAAAGGCAACAAATAGAAACTGATATTTCACACATATTACAAAAATCAATAGATATTATTTGACTTTAAAAGTGTTTTTTTTTATCAATAAAAAATTGCATTTAAAGGAGTTGTAAATCCTTGAGGTTTTTCACCGTAAAGGGGTTGTAAAGGTTCGTTGTTTGTGGCCCCGATCCTCCCTCAGCGGTGCCCCTGGTTCCTCCCCGCATCGAGTGCCCCCTGAGAGACCCGCTTTTCAAGGAGGCATTTTTTTTCTACGGAATTTTGGCTCAAGCTTGTCTTGCATACACACGGTCACACAAATATTGTCGGAAATTCTGAACGTCAAAAACGTGGTGACGTACAACACTACGAGTTCAATGATTCCGAGCAAGCTGTTAACTTCTTCTCCTCTGCCTTCACACGTGACCCTGCAGGAGAAACATAGTGGGCGGTGCTGGCGCCGAACGGGACGATGGAACTTCATCTGATGTTCGGTTCTCCTGCTCGGCTCCTCCCCTCCTTCAGACACATGATCGCTCCAGTGATCCAATCCACACAGCGGGTTAGATGGGAAGGAAAGTGCGGCGGCGAGCATGGCAGCCGCAACCCACTGGCGGCCGGCCCACCGCTGCTTTATACGGACATAATGTGACATTATACATGACACTGGAGGCACAGGGCAGGCAGGCATTCATCCTTGTATAAGTGCACAGTGCGGCCGCGGCTGCGGCCCGCCGCTGATTGATTTGACTGACAGCAGGCGGCCTAGCAGGAATTTTCCCTATATCCCGGTAGGCCAGTCTGGCCCTGATTCTCACTCCTGAGTGGGTATTGCTCACCCGGATAGACCCCTCTCACATGTATAGAAACAGTCTCTGCCACAGACATCTGAGAACACAGGATGAATAGTCAGGAATCCTCTGCCACAGGATTTAAAGTCCCGAACTTCCTGCCTTACAGGCAAAGAGCCTTTAAGCCGATCTGGCAGACTGTAAGGTAATTTGCATACTGGATCCCTTTTCCCTAACAAGGTCACCAGGCCTATCCCAAGACATCAGCTTGCCTTTCTTGCCTTTCTTGTCTCCTCCAGGGCAGGTCCTCCCTCTGGTTTCGTTCGCTAAGCAGCTTCCTCCACTTGGACGGACAGCTTGGGATCCTCTGTAGAACCATAGGCTCCAGCCAGCATAGCTGGGCCTACTTGACAGGAACGCATCCTCAGACCAAACGTTGTCCAGAGACTGACATTACACGCACTCACCTTGCACCAGGAGGGCCACGAGGCGAAGGACTCTGAAAAATGGCGTCCATTCATTAAGTACCCCCTCCCAGCATGCACAGCAGGTTGACCACTCCCACTGTGCTGCTGCCGAAAAGGGTCACTCAACACACTATGGTTTGCCCGAGTTCCAACATGGGTCTGAAGTAGTAACGCCACCTACAGGCAACAAGGGAAAACTTCTACCGAGCACAAGCACAGCCAGAACAGAGGCTCCCAACGAGTCGGAGTCGGGCGCTATTCTAAATTTAGGGGTGTCTGAGCAAATAGTTGGGCTCAGACTCTGTTAATTCTTTTTAAATTAGCCACTCTTATACTGCCTAGACACGGATATTTGTCATTCTTTTATGGATTTCTCACTCTTCCTTGTTTTTTCCTTTCTTAGCTAAGAAAGGAAAAAACAAGGAAGAGTGAGAAATCCATATAAGAATGACACATATCCGTGTCTAGGCAGTATAAGAGTGGTCATTGACTGTTCTTATTTTTTTATCGTTTGTTGGCAGACCACAGAGAGGACCTGGGCCCCCAGGAGCACCACCAGGAGCACAGCAGGACACTGTGAACACTGATAACCCCAAGAGGGGGTAAAAATCCGGTGAGTGTAGTTCACATAGGAGCACAGCTTGAGTGGATCACTGTTTGAATTACAGAACTAGACGTTCACATCAGCACGAAGCACTTTTTTTTTTTTTTACGAAGCACATTCTTATTATATTTATTCCCATTTTTTATATTTTTATTTTTATAAATATTTATTTTTCACTCATCAATATATCTTCACTTTGTCAGTTTACTTTATGCAGCAAAAAAAAAAGGAAAAATCAAAAGAATTGGGACAAAAACGATTTCCCGGGACATTCCACGGGATTCGATAAGACCGGGACAAAGGTCTAAATTCCGTGAATGTCCCGGGAAATTCGGGACAGTTGGCAAGTATGCACTGGTCACTCCCACATTTAAAAAACCCCACCCTGGAACCCCACCTGTCTTCACAACCTAAGACCCATCTCTATGCTCCCAATTACCTTCACGGTAACCCACAGGACATTTTAAAATTCTTCCTGAACGATTTATCTTCACAGATAGTAACCAACGTTTAAAAAAAAACAAAACAGTTATGCCGTGTTTAGTCACGTTTGGGCTTAGAAGCGTTTTAGTTGTTTTAAACTTTACTGCCTAGTTTACAACTGAATGTACATGTACTGATAAGATTACATAGAGGAGAGTTCAGGGGCAGCTAAAAAAAAATGCCCAACTGCTCCTAAACATCCATTTACCAGCAGCAGTGCACCTGAATCCTAATGCCGCGTACACATTGTCGTTTTTTGTCTTGTAAAAAACATTGTTTTTTCTCAGTTTTTCTCAAGTTTTTCAAACATCATTTTAAATGTGCCTACACACCATCATTTTCTGAAAATGCTCTTGCAAAGCGCGGTTACGTAAGACACGTTCGACGGCACTCTGTTCCATTGAAGCTCCCGTCTCATAACTTGCTTCTGAGCATGTGCGGGTTTAAAAACGTTGTTTTTAACGTTGTTTTGCCCACATACGATCATTTTTTGTGAAACAAAAAACGACATTCTGAAAAACGACATAAAAAATGTAAGCACGTTCGAATTTTTTCTTGGTCGTTTTTCAGAAGATATAAAACAACAACGTTTCAAACACACGATCATTTTAAATGAAGTTTTTTAAAACGTTGTTTTATTTCATCACAAAAAACAACCGTGTGTACGCAGCATAAGGCCCCTTACACAAGGACGGATAGAATGGTGCTTTTAGCTGCGGATTCTCAAATTATCTACCGCATCTTAAAGCACACAATGCTTCCCTATGGCCCCATTCTCACACTGCGTTTAGCTGCGGTTTCATTAAATGCGGTTTGGTGCAGATAGAAAAAAAACGATTTGGCACAGCTATCTGCACATAACCGCAGGTAATCACAGTGCACTGTGTCACCTGCGTTTGGTATGAATCATGAGAGGGAACTCCACGCCAAATTTTAATTAAAAAAACGGTATAGGTTCCCCCTCCAAGAGCATACCAGACCCTTGGGTCTGGTATGGATTTAAAGGGGAGTGCCTACGCTGAAAAAAACGGCATGGGGGTCCCCCCAAAAGCCATACCAGACCCGTATCCGAGCGCGAAGCCCGGCTGGTCAGGAAAGGGCTACCCCACCTCCTGAAGGGACAAGCAAGCGCCCCCCCCTCCTGAACTGTACCAGGCCGCATGGCCTCAACATGGGGGGGTGCTTTGGGGCAGGGGGGTGCACTGCGTCCCCCCCACTCCAAAGCACCTTGTCCCCATGTTGACGAGGACAAGGGCCTCTTCCCGACAACCCTGTGGTTGGTTGTCGGGGTCTGCGGGCGGGGGGCTTATCGGAATCCAGAAGCCCACTTTAATAAGGGGTCCCCCAGATCCCAGCCCCCCACCCCATGTGAATGAGTATGGGGTACATTGTACCCCTACCTATTCACCTGTGGGAAAAAGTGTCAAGAAAAAAAAACATTAAACAGGTTTTTAAATTAATTTAATAGGCATCCCTGGGGGTCTTCTTCCGACTTCTCCTCTCTCTGGTTCTTTCAGCCTTCTGCAGGGCTCCTCCGCTATCTTCTTCCAGCTCTTTTACTAGCGGTGGCCGGGTCTTCTCTTCTTCCGACTTCAGCAGTCTTCTTCCAACTTCTCCTGCTCTCCGGTTCTTTCTGCCTTCTGCCAGGCTCCTCCGCTATCTTCTTCCAGATCTTTTACTAGCGGCGGCCCGGTCTTCTGCATCGTCTTCTTCCCTCTTCTCTTCTACCGATGTTGACTCGACAATCTCTCCCGCTGTTATGCTGTGTGCGAGGTGTGCAACGATTTATATAGGCCTCTGATATCACCCAGTGACCAAGCCCCATTACTATATAAATCGGTGCGCACTGTGCACGCGACTTCACAGCGGGAGGAAGCAATGTGTCAACATCGAAGAAGAAGAGAAAAGGGAAGAAGATTAAGGAGAAGACCGGGCCGCGCTAGTAAAAGAGCTGGAAGAAGATAGCCGGAGGAGTTCGGCAGAATTCAGAAAGAACCGGAGAGTGGAAGAAAAGAGAGGAGAAGTCGGAAGAAGAGCCCCAAAGTCTGAAGAAGGGAGAAGACCGGGCCACTGCTAGTAAAAGAGCAGGAAGAAGATAGCGAAGGGGCCTGGCAGAAGGCAGAATGAACTGTCGGAAGAAGACCCCCGGGGCTGCCTATTAAATTACTTTAAAAACCTGTCTAGTGTTTTTTTTTTCATGACACTTTTTCCCCCCAGGTGAATGGGTAAGGGTACGATGTACCCCATACTCATTCACATGGGGTGGGGGGCTGGGATCTGGTGGCCCCCTTATTAAAGAGGGCTCCAGGATTCCGATAAGCCACCGCCCTGCAGACCCTGACAACCAATGGCCAGGGTTGTTGGGAAGAGGCCCTTGTCCTTATCAACATGGGGACAAGGTGCTTTGTGGTGGGGGACACAGGGAGCCCCCATGTCTCAAAGCACCCACCCCCCATGTTGAGGGCATGCAGCCCGGTAGGGTTCAGGAGGGGGGCGCTCGCTTGTCCCCACCCCCTTTCCTGACCGGCCGGGCTGCGTGCTCGGATAAGGGTCTAGTATGCTTTTGGGGGGACCCCCACACCGTTTTTTCAGCCTAGGGTTTCCCCTTTTAATCCATACCAGACCCAAGGGCCTGGTATTCTCTTGGAGGGGGAACCTATGCTGTTTTTTTATTTAAAATTTGGCGTGGAGTTCCCCCTCATGATTCGTACCAAACACAGTGCCTGGTATTGGTGGGGATACAAGTCGGATGCCCGGTTAATATGATGCCGCAGCTAGACGCAACCACATGTAAATGCAGCTAATCACACTGTACAAATGCAGCTGATCGCTGTGCCTGGAGACCTAAATTTCACAGAAAATAAACATGCTTTTAACTGTGGCAGAACAACCGTCCATGTGAAAGAGGTCTAAAACTCAATAATAACTTACTAAATATACAAACAAATGATTACTACTCTGTATTCTTGCTTTTTATACAGTTGACTGTCCACTCTAGCCAAAAAGAAACTTAATTCGTTGGCCTCCATGACTCTGCTGTTGTCTGAGTCTCCTCTTCAGCTTGGTTCACACCTATGCATTTTTTTGTGCATTTTCAGTTTTGCAGAAACACACTACATCCATTGAGCATGGTTTCCTATGGATATAGTTAACATTTATGCGACTTAATGGAGAAAAACGCAAAATGCACCCAGAGTATGCGAAATTCAACCTGTGTAGGTGTGAACTAGGCCTTACTTGTCTCATTGCACGTTCAATATCACTTACAAATCAACAATTTTCCTCTTTCTATAGGGATGCTCGATTCACACCTATGCAGTTTTAGTGCTTTTTGCATTTCGCATATTTGCACTATAGTCCATTTAACATGGTTTCCTATGGAACACGTTCTGTAGTGCAAATCTGCAAAATGCCAAAAAGCACTAAAATGCATAGGTGTGAATCCAGCCTAATGGCCCATACACACGATCCGAATATAGTATGAAAAATGTCGTCCAAGGAAGAATCGTACGATAATTGGATCGTTAGTACACAGCTTTCAAGAGCGACAATTCATCCAATATTATTAAATCAGACAAGCACAGAAATGTTCCTCTTATGATGCCAGATCGTACGATTTCCATTTAGTCAATACAGTTGTCGTCCAAAATAACAATAAAAATACACTACAACACATGACATCACTTTCGATTTTTTTTCCTGTCGTATGAGAATTTTTGTGACTTTAGTAACCTATTCAATTTCTACTTGCAACTATTTAGCCGAAAAAAGTTGAAAGGTCTGTGGTCCGATTGTGTGTACGGTGCATAAGGTTCCATCCTCAGCCCTCTTCTATTCTCAATCTACAGCTCCTACCTAGGCCAGGTAATAGCTTCCAATACAATTTCTATGCTGACAACTCCCAAATTGAACGCTCTACCATTCTGTTCACCCCCGTCAGTCTCCTTGCACATCACCAGTTTGCTAACTGACATATCAGTATGGATGTCACACCTCTTCCTCAAATAAAATAAAAGTTTTGCATTATATGTACATTTTTACTATTCCCTTTGATCAACGTCTCAACTTTAAAGGGTGTATTTATATAAAAAAATCTATTTGTCCAGCGACAGGGCTGTCTTAATGAGAGGGCACACCCGGGCACTGCCCAGGGGCCCCAGCTGCATGGGGGGCCCCTGCACTTTGCCCAAAGCAGCTGGTCCTAGAGCCCACCCTGCCCCGACATTGGGGGGCCCCATGATGGCACTGAGAGTGATAGATACACAGGGGTGGCAGTCTGCCTCCTACCTACTTGATGTCTGTTTACCTGCACTGTCATCATTGTAGGGGCCCCAGAGCATTACTTTGCCCAGGGGCCCAAGATGCTATTTAGACGGCCCTGTCCAGCGAAACTGCACGTGCAGTCCTTCTGTGCAAACTAACCAGCTGTTGTGAGAATAGGGGAAAATCTGGTGGACGGCTCTTCAAATTTTATGGGCAGTAGTGATGACAGGTTCATTCATAAATTGAAAAAATTCTGCTTAATGGCCACTAGATGGAGCTGAGGTTCACAGTAAATAAATACATCTTAGTAAGAAAATTTCAAATAAAGAGATTTAAATTAATGATAGACTGTAGCAGTATGCTGTTTACCACAGATCCACAGATGGACAAGTGTATTGGGACAGGTGAGCGGTCCTGAACTGTTTGCATCCAGGGGCATGCATTAATCCTTGTATGCCAGTGTACATTAATTTGTACAGGCGGCTGTCCCGTCAGAGAGAGGTTTATTTTTCATGGTGTACTCAGGGCTCTTGTGCATTAACCCCAAAGTGAACAGAATAACCATCTTAAAGCGGATCTCCACCCTAAAGTGAAGATCCGCTGATCGGAACCCTCCCCCCTCCGGCGTCACATTTGACACCTTTCAGGTATCTTCACCCACTTCCGGCCCGCAGTCTCGGGCAAAAGTCGGGTTTTTCCCGTTGTGTGCTGGGAACTCTCGGCTCCCAGCACACAGCGGGAGCCAATCTGCGGGCGCAGCGCGACTCGCGCATGCGCCGTAGGGAACCGGGCAGTGAAGCCGCAGCGCTTCACTTCCTGGTTCCCTCACCGTGGATGGAGGGGGGAGCAGCAGGGAGACGAGCGATCGCTCGTCCTCTGCTGCGGACGCCGCTGGACTCCAGGACAGGTAAGTGTCCTATTTTTAAAAGTCAGCAGCTGCAGTATTTGAAGCTGCTGGCTTTTAAAAAAAAAATTCAATGGGCCATCCGCTTTAAAAAGGTGTCTCAATTACAGCATTTTCCTCACTTCTTGCTCTGTTGCTCTGTTGACAACACAAATTTTGTGCATTTCCCATCATTTTCCCCTGTCACCAGGACAAACAGAGGTCTGAATCTCCCCAATGGCTATGGACACAAACATAACAAAATAAAAGACTGACAGGGCATCTCACTCTTTTCAATTAAATTAAAAACTGAAACAGGAAAAGAATTGTTGTCACAGTAAAGACAAGATACATGCGTTACAGTAAGGACTAGAGGCATGGATTGCAGTAAAGACTAGAGAAATGCGTTACAGTAAGGACTAGAGACATGCATTGCAGTAAAGACTAGAGACATGCGTTACAGTAAAGACTACAGACATGCATTGCAGTAAAGACTACAGACATGCATTACAGTAAGGACTAGATACATGTATTGCAGTAAAGACTAGAGACATGTGTTAAAGTAAGGACTAGAGACATGGACTGCAGTAAAGACTAGGAACATGCGTTACAGTAAGGGCTAGATACATGCATTGCAGTAAAGATTTGAGAAATGCATTACTAAGGACTAGATACATACGTTACATAAATTGCAGTAAGGACTAAATGCATGTGTTGCAGTAGGGACTAGATACATGCATTGCAGTTAGGACTAAATACACGTACATTACCAAGGACCAGTGGCGTAGCATGGGGGGTGCAGGGGGTGCCGTGTCCTCCTAAATTTTATTTCCTGTGTCCCCAGCCACCCGAAGCTCCAGCCACCATCTTTTAATGTCCATCGCCCTGTGATTGGGCCATGGGGGTCATGTGCGGCGTCGGGTTGGCCTGTCCGTAATCCTGAACTTCCACTTCTGCATGTGACCTCCATTCCCCCAATCACAGTGCGCCGGACACTGAACAAACATGGCGGCCGCCTCCTCCTATTCTCCGGAGTGGACCGATGTAATGATACAGGACAAGCAGGTGAGGAGGAACACGGACAGGAGCGAGACGCAGAGAGAGACACAGAGACAGAGGCAGAGCGGCACAAACAAAGAGAGAGACTGAGGCAGAGAGAGGCAGAGGCAAGGAGAGAGAGAGACACAGATGCAAAGAGAGAGAGACACACACAGAGGCAAAGAGAGAGAGGCAAAGAGAAAGTGACACACACAGAGGCAAATAGAGAGAAAGACACAAACAAGGGCAAAGAGAGAGGGACACACACACAGAGGCAAAGAGAGAGAGAGAGAGACACACACACAAAGGCAAAGACAGAGAGACACACACACTGAGGCAAAGAGAGAGAGACACACACACTGAGGCAAAGAGAGAGAGAGAGAGAGAGAGAGAGAGGCAATGAGAGAGAGACAGGCAAAGAGAGAGAGAGACAGGCAGAGAGAGAGACAGGCAAAGAGAGGCAGAGACAGAGGCAAAGCGAGAGACAGAGAGAGAGAGAGACAGAGGCAAAGAGAGAGACAGAGGCAAAGAGAGATCAAGAGAGACACAGGCAGAAAGAGAGAGAGAGACAGAGGCAAATAGAGAGAGAGACAGAGGCAAATAGAGAGAGACAGAGGCAAAAAGAGAGAGACAGAGGCAAAGAGAGCAAGAGAGACACAGGCAGAAAGAGAGAGACAGAGAGAAAGACATACACAGAGGCAAAGAGAGAGAGAGACACACACAGATGAAAATAAATAAAACAAAGTGGAACGTGTCATGAGCTACTTTGTCACTGTCAGGGAAGACAGACTTTCCATGCAAGCGCCCGGCATGCACGCATGCGTACTAGCACTTTAAGACACACACCTGTCACTAATAATGGAGTCAGGCAGGCTATTTAAGCAAGGCTCCTACAGAGGTTCCTTGCTGTTTGGTCTGCAGCTTCCGTGTCATTTCCTGTTTCCTGTGTGACCTCTGACTCTGATCCAGCTTGTTGTTACCTGTGAATACCTGCTGCATGTTCTGATCCCGGCTTCCCTTAGACTCTGATCCTGCCTGCTGATTCTGTCTGATGATCTTCCAGTACTACTTGGCTTGTGACCTGACCTCTCTTCTGCCTAACGTCTTTGCCTGATCTGCCTGATTATTACCGACCCGGCCTGTCTGACCCTGCATCCGGCTCATCCAGCCTGCTACAGCTCCCAGCCCTGCAAGCCTGCATCTGGTACTGCTCCGTGGTTCATCCCAGCCTGTCACCAGTCAAGCATCGTGTCAGCTCATCCACCTGCTGATCACCGCTACTACAGGGACTACTGAACTGTTTACAGACACTCATACCCCACCGTGCTCCTGTGGCTACTGTTTCACTGCCAGTAGTCCGCGAGCCGGAGTTGTACGAGAGGCCTTCCTCTGCACGTCAGGCTCACATCCCAGGTACGTAACAGTACCAAACAGCCATGTCTGAGCCTGCAAGAGGATCCTCTCCAGTGGATGAAATATGTCAGCACCTCGCTGCTCTTACAAAAGCGGTTAAATCGCTGCAGGAGGGATACATGCGTCTGGAAGAGCAGGTACAGTCCCTGTCCACTCCAGCAACCACAGCTCCTGCATCCGATCCTGCCTCCTCCACCACCCAAACTAGGACTTCAGCCAACCATACAGTAATGGTGTCACCCCCTGAGCCCCAAGTACCTACGCCTGAGAGGTTTTCCGGTGATCGGAGTAAATTTAGAGCCTTCCGCAATGCCTGCCAGCTCTACTTTGCTCTTCAGCCACAGACTTTTTCCCTGGAAGCCACCAAAGTGAGATTTAATATTTCTCTTCTACAAGGGGAACCACAGTCTTGGGCCCACCGGCTGTTAGAAGAGAAAAACGCACAACTAGACACCATGCAAACGTTCTTTGGTGCCATGGCACTGATTTATGACGACCCACATCGTACCACCACCGCTGAAGCCGCTCTTCATGCACTACAGCAATGCCATAGAGCGGCCAAAGACTATGTCAGTGACTTTAGACGCTGGAGTGCAGACACCAGCTGGAATGATGCAGCCCTGCGTCACCAGTTTCGTTTGGGTCTCTCTGAAAATCTGAAAGATGAGCTCGCTCGGGTCGGGGTGCCAAGCTCTCTGGAAACCCTAATCACTACGTCCATTCAGATTGACTGCCGCCTACGAGAACGCAGGTCTGAAAAAACCATACAGCACTCACGTCCAACCTGGATGTTACCCAAGATCCCCGATTCTCCTAACCTGGCTCCTGGAAACTCTGATTTCCCTACTCCAGAGACACTTGAACCCATGCAATTGGGCCTGACCCGTTCTTCATTGACTCCAGAAGAACGCCAACGCCGACGAATAAATAACTTCTGTCTGTACTGTGGAGCTGCCGGTCACTTTGTACGTACCTGTCCTGCCAAGCTGCGTAAATGTCTTTCCCTTTCTTCACCCAACCAGTTACCCCGGCCTGCCTTGTCTGCCAGCTCAGCGCATATCGCTCTGCCTGTTTCCTTCCAGCTGCCCGGAAGAACCGTATCAGTGACTGCTATTATCGATTCTGGAGCGTGTAGCTGTTTCATTGACCAGTCCTTCGCAGCTCAGCAACACATTCCTCTACAAACCAGAGAACAGGGGCTCACTGTATTCTTGGCTGATGGGTCTCACATTAAATCTGGACTGGTAACCAAGGTGACCCCACCAATGTTGACCACCAACCACCGAGAGCTGCTGCGTTTAGACGCAATCTCTTCGCCCTTCTATCCCGTCATCCTGGGCCTACCCTGGCTACAAGCCCACAACTCACAGATAGACTGGGAATCCGGAAGTGTCAAGTTCCAGTCACCATATTGCCAGAGACACTGTTTGGAAACTTCACCACCCTCACCTGCTACCCTGCTGTGTATGGACACAGACCCTGAATTATGTCAAGTAGTTCCGGATTCTTACCACGAATACCTGGACGTTTTCAGCAAACGAGGAGCAGACACCCTTCCCCCACACAGACCTTATGACTGCCCCATTGAGCTCCTTCCCGGGGCCGAGATTCCATTTGGGCGCATCTTTCCTTTATCTGAACGGGAATCGGGGGTCTTGAAGGACTATATTGATGAGAACCTGCAGAAAGGATTCATCCGTCCCTCTACCTCACCAGCCGGTGCCGGTATATTTTTTGTAGAAAAGAAGGATCATTCCCTGAGACCATGTGTGGACTATCGTGACCTAAATAAAATAACAGTGAAGAATCGCTATCCCCTTCCTTTAGTCCCTGAACTGTTCCAAAGACTCAAATCAGCAAGCATCTTTACTAAGCTGGATTTAAGAGGGGCCTATAACCTGGTTCGCATACGAGAAGGGGATGAATGGAAAACTGCCTTCCGTAGCAGATTTGGGCACTTTGAATATCTAGTTATGCCCTTTGGCCTTTGTAACGCCCCTGCCACCTTCCAGTACTTTATTAACGATATTTTCAAAGACTTTCTGGATATTTTCGTGGTTGTCTACCTTGACGACATCTTGATATTCTCTGTATCATTAGAGGTGCACAGAGGGCATGTTAAAAGCGTATTGTGTCGGCTCCGCAAATATGGACTTTATGCTAAAGCCGAAAAATGCGTCTTTGAGCAACAGAGCATCCAGTTCTTAGGTCTGATCATTTCGACCAACGGGATCAAGATGGACCCACAGAAAGTCTCAGCGATACTAGATTGGCCAGCCCCCACAGACAAGAAGAGAATACAACGCTTTGTGGGCTTTGCCAACTTTTATCGCAAATTTATCAATAACTTTTCCGCTATCATTCACCCTATTACACAGCTGACCAAACAAGGTATGCATTTCTGTTGGACTCCTGAGGCTCAAGCCGCTTTTGAAACGTTGAAGAAACGGTTTACCATTGCTCCTGTCCTAAGTCACCCAGACTCTAACTTGCCCTATATTGTGGAGGTGGATGCTTCCGAAAGTGCAGTTGGTGCCATTCTATCCCAACGTCAAGGCCTCAAAGAGGTAACCCATCCGGTAGCATTCTTTTCACGCAAACTCACGTCAGCTGAAAGAAACTACGATGTAGGGGATCGGGAACTGTTGGCGATCAAAGCCGCGTTGGAGGAATGGAGATACTTGCTGGAGGGAGCGGCCCATCCAATTCTGATCTACACGGATCATAAGAATCTCGAGTATCTGCGGTCCGCTAAACGCCTCAAACCACGCCAAGCTCGCTGGGCTCTCTTTTTCTCGAGATTCTCATTTCATATTACATACAGGCCCGGATCAAAGAATACTAAGCCCGATGCGTTGTCACGCATGTTTGAAGATCCAAGAGACATCCTAATACCAGATACTATTTTACCGGCTGGAAACTTCCTGCTATTACACACTGACCTTTTGTCTCAGTTACAGCAAGCTTCTGCAGAAACACCCAGTCCTCCAGGGGTCACACTACAAGCAAAGAATGGACTATTATGGAGGGGTAAGCAGATTTTTGTACCTAAAGAGGTTCGAGCAATGATCTTGGGGGTTTGTCATGACCACCCTTTGGCAGGCCATTTTGGGGTTCATAAGACTGTTGAACTTGTACAACGCTCATTTTGGTGGCCAGGGTTGGAGAAAGACTGCAGATCCTATGTAAATTCATGCACCACCTGCATCCGGAGTAAAAGCTCCCGTAACAAGGCTTGGGGATTGCTCAGACCTCTGCCTATACCTGACAGACAGTGGCAGATGATTGCTATGGATTTTATAGTTGATCTTCCACCATCTGAAGAGTGCACCGCTATCTTTGTAGTAGTGGATCGCTTTTCAAAGATGGCTCATTTCATTCCCCTACCATCGGCTGCAGAAACTGCTCGGGTGTTCATAAAAGAAATTGTCAGACTTCATGGAGTCCCTGCAAATATCGTGTCTGATCGCGGCGTCCAGTTCACATCCAGATTTTGGAAGGCCTTGTGCGAGACCCTACAGATTGAACTCTCATTCTCTTCCGCTTACCACCCACAAACTAATGGGCAGACGGAGAGAACTAATCAGACCCTAGAACAATACATCTGTTGTTTTACTTCTTTTGTCCAGGACGATTGGGTATCATTATTACCCCTGGCGGAATTCGCCTATAATAATGCCAACCATTATGCCACCAAGCAATCCCCATTCTTTGTTAATTACGGATTCCATCCCACCTTCTTACCTAATCTTGTCACAGAATCTTCCGTTCCAGCTGTCCAGGATACTCTGGACTTTTTCTCTCGAAATAATATGTTGTTGCAGGAAACCATCGCGAAAGCCCAGGAGGACAGCAAGAAGTAATTTGACAAGAAAAGAAGAGGGGAACTAATCGTGCAACCAGGAGATCAAGTATGGCTTTCAACGACGAATTTGAAGATGCTATGTCCTTCTAAAAAGCTGGCACCAAGGTTCGTAGGACCATTTCCGGTAAGGAGAAAAATTAATGACGTTTCTTTTGAATTAACCTTACCTGAATCTTTTAAGATCCACCCAGTGTTTCATGTTTCCTTGCTGAAGCCTGTTGTGCCAGATCCATTTCCAGAACATAGACCTGGTCCTCCCACACCTATTATTATTGATGGGGATGAGGAATTTGAGGTCGAGGCTGTTTTAGACTGCAGGAAAAGAAGGGGACAGACGCAATATTTAATTAAGTGGAAGGGTTATGGTCCAGAGGAGAATTCCTGGGAACCCGCACAAAATGTACATGCCACAGACTTGATCCGTGCCTTCTTCCGCAGGAACCCACAAAAGAGGAACCAGTTGGACACCTGGAGGTTGCCCGTAGGGAGGGGGCAATGTCAGGGAAGACAGACTTTCCATGCAAGCGCCCGGCATGCACGCATGCGTACTAGCACTTTAAGACACACACCTGTCACTAATAATGGAGTCAGGCAGGCTATTTAAGCAAGGCTCCTACAGAGGTTCCTTGCTGTTTGGTCTGCAGCTTCCGTGTCATTTCCTGTATCCTGTGTGACCTCTGACTCTGATCCAGCTTGTTGTTACCTGTGAATACCTGCTGCATGTTCTGATCCCGGCTTTCCTTAGACTCTGATCCTGCCTGCTGATTCTGTCTGATGATCTTCCAGTACTACTTGGCTTGTGACCTGACCTCTCTTCTGCCTAACGTCTTTTCCTGATCTGCCTGATTATTACCGACCCGGCCTGTCTGACCCTGCATCCGGCTCATCCAGCCTGCTACAGCTCCCAGCCCTGCAAGCCTGCATCTGGTACTGCTCCGTGGTTCATCCCAGCCTGTCCCCAGTCAAGCATCGTGTCAGCTCATCCACCTGCTGATCACCGCTACTACAGGGACTACTAAACTGTTTACAGGCACTCATACCCCACCGTGCTCCTGTGGCTACTGTTTCACTGCCAGTAGTCCGCGAGCCGGAGTTGTACAAGAGGCCTTCCTCTGCACGTCAGGCTCACATCCCAGGTACGTAACAGTCACGCTCGTCCCTCATTGGGCAACGCACTGAAATCAATGGGGGGCGCTATGCTTGTTGGGTGTTTGCCATCCAGGTGGATGTCAGAGGTGTGACTGGGACCTTCATCATTTCACAAACTATGGAATGCTGGGAAGGCAGAAATCTGCAAAAATCTCCCCCAGTGACTGAGCGCTCACCCCTCCCCTCACAGCCCCATGTGTAATGTGCTGCACCCTCTTTTATACAGAGTCCCCCCATCCCCCGCATACCAGATGAAAGAGAACCAAAAACAAACATTTATTTTCATTTACAAGAGAGTAAGGGAGGACTATAGCCCCTGTCAGGTTTTATTTGCCAACTGTAAACCCATTGGAGGGTTTTTCCATCACTTCCTGCCCCATAGACAAAAAAGGAAGTGAGAGAAATCCCCCCAAAGTGACATCGTCACTGGAGTGTCACCAGAACTAGTGTCCCCTATTGGAATATTTCCCCTCTAATTCCTGTTCTGGTGACAACACAAAATCTGTGATTTTCTTTCACCTTTGTTGGTTATGATAAATAAAGAGAATGAAACTCCCTAAAGGGGGCGGAGACAGCAATAAAAACCTTGACAGGGGCTCTAATCCCTCCCCACCCCATCCAACACTAACAATAAACAGGATTTTCTTTAACATACAGGCGAGAAATGGGGGGGGGGGCGATATAGGCGAGAAATTTGGCAGTTAAAAAGGGGGAGAGTAAAAAAATAAAATAATTTGGTTTGGCGCTGAAAGGGTTAAAAAAAGACAGGGTTAAAATATTGTTTGGCAGTGAAAGGGTTAAAAACAAAAGGCGGGGAGTGGTTTGGCAAAAAAAAGGGTTCATAAATGAAAGAAAATAACATCTGTTTAACAGCAGTTAAATGGTTAAAAATGAAAATAGAATAATAATTGGGGTGTAATTATAACGATAAAATTAAAGAAATGAAAAGATTTGATGTGCCGGGATGATTTATTCACAATGTTACCATGAGAAAAGAGATCTGGGACTGTAAGGGTTAAATCTAATTTGCAATAACATCTTCTTAAAGGAGCCGCGTCCCGATTTGATCTGTATACTGTTCCTACAGTCTGCATTCACAAAGCTTACAAATAAGGACGTGGCCCCTTTAAGAAAAATCGTCAGTTTTTTTTTTTTGCTGGGAGGGGTTATAAAAAATAATAATAATTTGGTTTTGGCAATGAAAGGGTTAAAAAAATGAAAGGATTAAAATAAATCTTGGTTTAGCAAAGAAAGGGTTCATAAATGAAAGGGAAGATATTCCACCTGGCAGTGAAAGGGTTAAAAAAACGGTGAGGGTTAAAAAATTGGTTTGGAGCTAAAAGGGTTAAAAACAAAAAGGAAAAACATTGTGATTTGGCGGTGAAAGGGTTATAAATGTAGAAATAATTGGGGTGTAATAATAATAATAATGAAAAGATTTGATGTTTCCTGGGAGGATTTCTCATAAGAATAGGGGTCTGGAACTGAAAGGGTTAAATCTCATTCACAAGAACATCTTCTTAAAGGAGCCGCGTCCCTATTAGATCCGTATACTGATCCTACAGCCTGAATTCACAAAGTTCACAAATAAGGACGTGGCCCCTTTAAGAAAAATCGTCAGTTATTTTTTTTGCTGACTCAGCATGAGATAAAAAGAAGGAGGTCACATGACTCTGCTTTGTGATGTCATCGGCTGAGCGTATATAAGGCAGTGCAGAGGGGGAGGGCAGCAGAAGCTGAGTGATCACTAACCAGTGAAGACGTGTTTCTAATCTCTCCTGAGATTTTTCTTGCGATTTCACTCAATTTCATTCGATTTGATTTCATTGCGATTTCTAATTCTCGTACATTTAAAGCGCGTTTAATAATGAGACAATTTAAATGTAAAAAGATTTTTTCTCTGAAAAACACCAAAGAGAAGCCCAGCAAAGGAAGGGCAGCTATGGAAGGAGGTATCAGTGACCAGCCTGCAGATACCCCAACCAAAAAGCCCTCCATAATAAAGAGGACCCGGGCGTTATTGCGCGGCTGTATCAGAGCCGTCGTTGGATGTTTCGGTTACGGCTGTAAAGCCAAAGGACATCACCGGGATACAGACACCGAGATTGGTAAGTACTATGGGTAGTGATCGATACAAAATGTACTCTGGATAAGTCACCCACACATGTATAGGGATTTCCATGGACATTCATGAGGGGTCCCCCCCATATGTACACATGTATAGGGATTTCTATGGACATTAATGAGGGGTCCCCCCATATGTACACATGTATAGGGATTGCCATGGACATTGATGAGGGGTCCCTCCCATATGTACACATGTATAGGGATTTCTATGGACATTAATGAGGGGTCCCCCCCATATGTACACATGTATAGGGATTGCCATAGACATTGATGAGGGGTCCCCCCCATATGAACACATGTATAGGGATTTCTATTGACAATGATGAGCCCCCCCCCCCAATATGTACACATGTATAGGGATTGCCATAGACATTGATGAGGGTTCACCCCCCCATATGTACACATGTATAGGGATTTACATTGACATTGATGAGGGGTCCCCCCCATATGTACACATGTATAGGGATTGCCATAGACATTAATGAGGGTTCACCCCCCCATATGTACACACGTATATGGATTTCCATGGACATTGATGAGGGGTCCCCCCCATATGTACACATGTATAGGGATTGCCATAGACATTAATGAGGGTTCACCCCCCCCCCATATGTACACATGTATATGGATTTTCATGAACATTGATAAGGGGTCCCCCCCATATGTACACATGTATAGGGATTGCCATGGACATGGATGAGGTGTCCCCCCCATATGTACACATGTATAGGGATTTCTATTGACAATGATGAGCGGTCCCCCCCATATGTACACATGTATAAGGATTGCCATGGACATTAATGAGGGGTCCCCCCATATGTACACATGTATAGGGATTTCTATTGACAATGATGAGGCCCCCCCCCCCCTCCATATGTACACATGTATAGGGATTGCCATGGACATTAGTCATTCCTGTGTCTCTGTCATGTCGGGTTTATTTTTTGTCACTGACACTGGAATTTTGAACTTTTCTCTCTAGAATTTTATGTTGTATAAAAAATATAGGAAATGTAGGTGAAGGTGCTAAATCTTTTTCTTCATTGCTCAAGCACAAAATCTAATGCTATATACTGAATACATGGGGTTGGGTGAGCTGCAGCTATAGATAGATCTGTTCTCCTATATTGGATCAGGTATATGAATGTGTATGACCACCCCTACAGTTCTCCCTGATATGATAATATTCCTTTAACCCTTTTGCTGCAACAACAATTTTCTCACACATGGTAAATCACATTTTTGGGCCTTAGGATTAAAGTGGACCTGTACTTTAAAGGTGAAGATTTGCTACATTATTGGGAACATCTAGAAATGTACACGGGACGTTTTTACAACCTCTCCTGAACGATTTAACTTGATAGTAATCCACGTTTAAAAGGACTGTTTACATGCCGCGTTTAGCGACGTTTTGCCACGTTTGCTTTAGAAGCGTTCTTTTTTTTAAATGGACAAAAATCAAAAACGCCAATAAACAAAACACTGCTAAACGTTTAGCTGCATTTAGAAGCGTTCAAACGCAACTGCCTAAAAACGACAGTAAACGAACCCGTGTACATGTAAACATAAGATAACATTGAATGAGTTCAGTGGCAGTTAATAAAAAGTGTCCAACTGCCTCTGAATGTCCGTTTAGCAGCAGCAGTGTACATGGGGCCTTAGCTTTTCTTTGGAGTTAGGGGGGCTACATTATGTAAGGAGGGAGGGCTGTAATATGTGGGAATCTAACTTATGATCTTCCATACAGGCCCACTTTGTTCAGAAAATGCCCCTGGAACAATCCGTCTCTTCTAGCCATAGCTGGCTGGAATCTAATGGCAGGGAAGTTTTATGGTCTCGGGCTCCCAGGAGCAGGTTTCCCCAATTTAGAAAGGTGTAGTGGACGGGTAGTTTTACATCTACCAATTCTGAATGGTGTAGAAGTGATTGGGCCTCTTTATAACCACCCCGATTTCTTCCAAAATATGCAGCAAATCTGGCAAAATTATTTTAAAACAAGTTTACTGCTTCTATTGGAGTCTTGCAAGGATATGACCTGTACATCATGGCAGTCAAAGGGTCAAACAAGTTCAAGTCATGGGGGTTAAAAAGCCAACTACTGTAGATACTCACATCCTTATAAATCTGCAATCTAATTAGTAACATAAAGCTATTACACTTTATTTGGCCAAACTACTTAGCAACTGAGAGTCGTAGTAAACAGGAATATCTATTTTCCATGTGTTTTCCACCATTGTCATTTAGTGTTTTGTGACGTAAGTGTTCTATTGCTGTAAGGTAATAACATGTCATCATTTCTATTTATCTTGTAGTCATCGAGACAATCAACAAGGCAGTCAACCAGGCTGTCAGTGAGCCAATCAACCAGGTTGTCAGCAAGCCAGTCAACGAGGCATTCAGTGAAACAGTCCATGAGGTTGTCAGTGAGACAGTCCATGAGGTTGTCAGTGAGCTAATCAACCAGATTGTCAGTGAACTTGTCAACCAGGTTATTAGCGAGCCAGTCAACCAAGCTGTTAGCGAGCCAATCAACAAGGCTGTCAGCGAGCCAATCAACGAGGCAGTCAGTGAGGCAGTCAACAATGCAGTCAGCGAGCCAATCAACCAGGATGTCAGCGAGTCAATTAACGAGGGAGTCAGTGAGACAGTCCATGAGGTTGTCAGTGAGCGAATCAACCAGGTTGTCAGTGAACTTGTCAACCAGGTTATTAACGAGCCAGTCAACCAGGCTGTCAGCGAGCCAATTAACAAGGCAGTCAGCGAGCCAATCAACCAGGCTGTCAGCGAGCCAATCAACAAGGCTGTCAGCGAGTCAATCCACAAGGCAGTCAGTGAGACAGTCCACGAGGTTGTCAGTGAGCTAATCAACCAGGTTGTCAGTGAACTTGTCAACCAGGATGTTAGCGAGCCAATCAATGAGGCAGTCAGTGAGACAGTCCATGAAGTTGTCAGTGAGCTAATCAACCATGTTGTCAGTGAACTTGTCAACCATGTTATTAGCGAGCCAGTCAACCAGGCTATCAGCGAGCCAATCAACCAGGATGTCAGCGAGCCAGTCAACAAGGCTGTCAGCAAGCCAGTCAACAAGGCTGTCAGCGAGCCAATCAACGAGGCAGTCAGTGAGCCAGTCAACAATGCAGTCAGCGATCCAATCAACCAGGATGTCAGCGAGTCAATCAACGAGGGAGTCAGTGAGACAGTCCATGAGGTTGTCAGTGAGCTAATCAACCAGGTTGTCAGTGAACTTGTCAACCAGGTTATTAACGAGCCAGTCAACCAGGCTGTCAGCGAGCCAATTAACAAGGCAGTCAGCGAGCCAATCAACCAGGCTGTCAGCGAGCCAATCAACAAGGCAGTCAGCGAGCCAATCAACCAGGCTGTCAGCGAGTCAATCAATGAGGCAGTCAGTGAGACAGTCCACGAGGTTGTCAGTGAGCTAATCAACCAGGTTGTCAGTGAACTTGTCAACCAGGTTATTAGCGAGCCAGTCAACCAGGATGTTAGCGAGCCAATCAATGAGGCAGTCAGTGAGACAGTCCATGAGGTTGTCAGTGAGCTAATCAACCATGTTGTCAGTGAACTTGTCAACCATGTTATTAGCGAGCCAGTCAACCAGGCTATCACCGAGCCAATCAACCAGGATGTCAGCGAGCCAATCAACCAGGATGTCAGCGAGCCAATCAACCAGGATGTCAGCGAGCCAATCAATGAGGCAGTCAGTGAGGGAGGCAACAAGGCAGTCAGGAATGTGCACGGCACCAACGTTGGATGCAGTCCACCTGCCGAATTTAACCTTGACAGCTTTATCTTTCATAAAATACTTGGTGAAGGCAGTTACGGAAAAGTAAGTAATCAAAGATATATGAACAGCAGGTTTATGGTATTGCGAGTTGGTGGTTATTAATAATGAGAAACTGAAATCTATTATTTCAATTAAGACCAGTTTACACCAGTGTGATGTGTTAGTGTGCGCTCAATGAAATTGGAACATGATGCATTTAATTAAATATGTTTTAACCACTTCCGCCCCGGAAGGATTTGCCTCCTTAAAGATCAGGCCATTTTTTGCGATATGGCACTGCGTCACTTTGGCTACTTTCACACTGAGGTGCTTTTCAGGCGCTATAGAGCTAAAATTAGCACCTGCAAAGCACCCTGAAAGAGCCTCTCCTCTCACTCCTTTACCCTCCATATAAGAATTCTGAACACAGACTTAAAGGGTGTTCCAGGCTTTTTTTAAGTTTATTAAAAGTCAGCAGCTACAAAAAGTGTAGCTGCTGGCTTTTAATAAACATACACTTACCTGTTCCACTGTCCAGCGACGTGCTGCTGGAAGCTTCGTTCCGGTCCCCCCCTTCACCGCCGGCGCCTCCACTGCAACTGTGGGCACCCAGCCGTGACAGCTTTCGGCTTCACGGCCGAGCACTTACTGCGCAAGCGCGAACAGCGCAAGCACGAACGGCGCAGCGCTCCCTGATTAGACAGACGATAGCCTGGGACCTGTCACGTGTCCCAGGTGATCGTGTACAAGGAAGGGCCGCTAAAAGGTGATATGACGTATCGCCTAAAAAGTCCCTGGGCGGAAGGAGGAAGTGGGACAGAAAGTCCCACTCTTCCTGAAGCCCTCACTCCCCCCCAAGAAAATGACATGCCAAATGTGGCATGTAAGGGGGCGAGGAGTGGATTAAGCGGAAGTTCCACTTTTGGGTGGAACTCCACTTAAAGAGCGAGTGCCTCCTGTAGGAGTTTTCTCTAAGTTTGCTAAAAGCCTATTTAAACCTATCCCCATTCACTAAGTTAGTGACTAACAGCTAAAACCACTTACAACTTGCTAAAAGCCTGCTAAGTTCATGCTCTATATACTTGTGTTTTCAAGCTAATACTAACAATTGTAGCCAGGCTGGGGGTTGCTGCTGGGGACCCAGAGGTAACCTTTTCAGAACCTGGTGCTGAATTAGCTCTAATCATTTGTGTCCTGTGGTGTTTTTTTTTATTTTAGGTCGCCCTGGCATCCCATCCTGCCACAGACCAGAAACTGGCAGTCAAGGTGGTAACGAAAAGGCAATTATTAGAAGAAGATCCTAAAAGTGTCCTTATAGAGCGACAAATACTTGAAGAAGTTGGAGAGAGTCCTTTTTGTTCACACGCCTATGGAACCTTCCAATCAGAAGTAAGTGTCATATTCCTATCAATCACTCATCAAATCACATCCATTTGATCTCCAAGTCCAGCACACACCTAGAAACAAATCCCCAAACCAGAAAAACATTAGAGATGGTCCAGCTTCACAGAGGCTCGGACATGAGAGAATTATGGCAGCTGCCATTGTAGAATGTTGGCAATTCTGGTTCTCTCCCTGGCTGTTTTGCTCCTATTTTGGCTTTGCTATCACTGACTTGGATCAGGATTAGCCCCTGTACTTCTCTCATGTCAGAGTCACTGTAATGGTAGCCTGGTAGAACATGTTTGCATGTTATGTGGCTCTGTATATTGCTTACCCACTAAGTAAAGATGTTCGGCATATATTTAAAGTTCCTGCCAAAAAATTGTATTCTGACTTTAATGTGAACTTACATTTAAAGTGTATGTAAGCCCAACAGTGAGCATCTCTTGTTTGTTCCCACTTGGTGTAATAAATATACAAATCAAAGTATTTTGTTATATCTGTTCATTAAGAGCAGGAAAATACCTGTTGATCCTGCCAGAAATCCAGTGCTGTCCTTTGTTATCATAAGCCCTATATTTCTGCGTTTCTGATCAAACACAATCCTCACAATCACTTTACCCTTTTGAACCTTTAAATTTCTTTGTCTTTTACAGGAAAATCTTTTCTTCGTTATGGAGTACGTGAGAGGAGGAGAACTATACGACCAGATCAAGTCTTCTGCACCATTACCAATAGATGCAATAAGGTAAGTATCACAAAGATATCTATGGGCTGCGTGGCTTTGAAGAAATCATCTATTAATCGTTTATTTACTTATTCTGTGAGATGTGTGATATTAACAGACCTTTTCTCTTTTCTTACAGATTTATTGCTGCTGAACTTCTCTGTGCGCTGAAATATCTGCACGGACGTGGTATCATTCATAGGTAAGCATTTCCATCATGATTTTACATCCATATTTACCATTCGTTATTAAAGGACAACACCACCCAACACTGGTACTCTAGCTGTGGATGGGTGTACAAGGGTTGAATTCCCTTCTGCCAGTTCTGTATCCTGCTGCTGAAGCTTTTGTGCATCTAAGTGAGAAAGCCTCACTTCCCCAAACTGCATACATTTTAATTAAATATAAAATCAAGCTAAGAATCTCTCTCATTGTAACTGCAGTATATAAACATGTCCCCTTCTAACGCGGCTCAAAAACCCCATTCAGCAGCCCTACAAAACTGGCCACAGATGTAAAGATTGCTCTGGGTCCCATAAGCCCCCAAAAACCAATAGAAGAAACAATATTCAGGCGCACTCTGTCAATCCTTAATGTGTCAACAACTATATCATTACATGTGGATAGAAACACTCCCAAGTTGTCTCAATCTAATACATATCACCACCTAGTGGGACTTACACATGCCCCACTAGAAGGGCAAAATGTGACAGAGGAAGACAGCCTATGGAGTTTTTCTGCTCCCTTGTTTTCAATAAAGATGTTAAAGTATTGCAGAATGACAGACTGGGACTTGACATGGTTTATTTAACTGCAATAAGCTGGGAACTGAGCTCAAGAAGTTAAAGCGGAGTTCCACCCAAAAGTGGCATGTAATTTTTTGGGGGGGAGTGGGGGCTTCAGGAGTGGGACTCCCTGTCCCACTTCCTCCTTCCGCCCAGGGACCGCTTAGGTAATAGGCGATTGCCTGGGGCACGTGACAGTTCCCAGGTGATCACCTGTCCAATCAGGCAGCGCATCTCCGCTCGCGCATGTTCAGTGAGTGCCCGGCCGTCAAGCCGAAAGCTGTCACAGCCGGGTGCCCACAGTTAGGATGGAGGCGCCGGCGGAAAGGGGGCGGAGAGGAGCGGAGCTCTGGGCGTCGCGTCGCTGGACAGTGGAGCAGGTGAGTGCATGTTTATTAAATGCCAGCAGCTATGCTTTTTGTAGCTGCTGACTTTTAATAAACATAAAAAAAGGCTGGAACTCCCCTTTAATGCTGAGATTCATAAAGTGGTGCAGAAAGTTAGTAAGTGATCTAACCCATTGGTAGCCATCAAATACTGACCTATTAATATTGGGTGAACTTTGGTTTTAAATATTTTGATGTGTAAATAAAATGTTTTTTTTTTCTTTTACAGAGACTTGAAACCCGACAACATACTGTTTGACAGCTCCGGCCATGTGAAAATCATAGATTTTGGCCTTTCTAAAGTCGATGTGCTTGGATCCAAGAAAGTGCATAGTAATGTTGGTACTCCATGCTATATAGCCCCGGAGGTAAGTAGATACCACCCTTCCTTTGCCCTTTACCACTTCAATCTTTATATTATTATGTTTATGATTGTGACAAGAAGCCTAAAAAAAGACAAGGGCCACACTGTGACCTGTCATTCCTACCAACTATTTCTTACCTATTATTACTGCTCTGTGTATGGCTGATCATGTGCTTTATTTTATAGTTACCCTTACTCTCTGTTTTATCAGGTTCAGCATGGAAAACCCTACGATGGTATGGCCGACTATTATTCACTTGGTGTCACCCTGTTTGAAATGGCCACAGGAGCAGATCCCGAATCAGTCGGATCCAAGGACTCACTCTATCTAAAGAACGTTGACCCTGACCTTCGAGATGTTATTGAGCGAGTAAGTATAGATAGTCTAGAATTATAATTATCCAAGAGCTATAGGTCCTGAGCGTTGTTTATGTAAAAAGTCTCTACTGCATTGAAGACAGAAGCTTGCAGAAAGTTCTCTAGCATCTAGTACAGTGATGGTGAACCTTGGCACCCCAGGTGTTTTGGAACTATATTTCCCATGATGCTCATGCACTCCAGTCCTGGGGTGCCAAGGTTCGCCACCACCGATCTAGTACATTAACAGATTCTGTATGTCGGGTACCCGGTCCCCCACTGTGCTCTCTGATTCCTTTTCCTGTTTGAGTCAGAAAGCACAGAGGGGGTTATCTGACTTCTGGAAGTGTTAAATACAGATTTTATGGTAGGATATTCACCACACAGGAGGTCAGCATTACATCTGAACTACCCATGTGATATCCCGAAAACATGAGCTGTTGGAGAAACTCCTAAACCGGTTCAGGAATGCTACCTTAGATCCCTCCAGAAGACATATCTTAATTTAAAACGACACTAAGAAATTAAAATATTACATTCTGAGAATTCTTTTTTTTTTTAAATGGCCGACACTAAAGTGGCTGATTTAGAATTTTCTATTAGTGACAATATACTGTATGCTAAATATCATATCTTTTTCATTACAGCTTCTTAAAGAAAATCCAAAAGTTCGCGGGAGGGCAGTTTATAGACTACGAGAACACAGATTCTTCAGATCAATTGACTGGAAGAAGCTGGAGGAAGGAAAGGTCACCCCCCCATTGTGGATGACAGAAGTAAGTCCATTGGAAGTGCAATAACTATAATGTGTGCCTATACAAGGAGATCATTTCATAGGGATCTGCATTTAGTCAGTAGGAATTGCAGAATTATAAACTGCTTTAGAAAAAAAAAAAAAAAAAACACAATCATCGGTATAATTTCTATATTGCAGTTGCACCCCACTGCTATTACCAAAATATCAGTTATAATGGTAATATTAGGTAGTGTAGTGTTACATATGACAATGCATCTCCTGGTTGGTATGTCCTGTACTGAAAGATAAGTCTGATTTATGTATTTTCTTGTTGCAGTGCCCAGAAATAGACACAAATGAGCAAATAGGAGTGAAAAAACTGATTTACTACAGAGGAAAGAAAGAGAAGAAAATTGCAAATGCGGAGCAGAGATTGTTTGATGGCTTCAGCTTCATAAGCAGAAAATGGAAAAAAGAAGCTCAACAGGAAATGAAAGAATGAAGTCGGCTGACTCACTAGCCAAGGAGTCGTGTACTTTCTTCAGCCAGGCCAGTCCTTTGCTGATCTTCGGATCCCCGGTGTTATCATATAGACTTAGGGAGCCAGTGTAATATAGGGCAGTTTGGGTTGTATAGGGCAGGATAGGCTGGTATAGGGCAGTTTGGGTTGTATAGGGCAAATTGGGGTGGTATGGGGCAGGTTAAGGTAATATAGAGCAGGTTGGGGTGTTATAGGGCAGGTTAGGGTAATATAGGGCAGTTTGGGGTGGTATATGGCAGGTTAGGGTGCTTTATGGCATATGGCAGTTTGGGGTATTATAGGGCAGGTAATTTGGTATAGGGCAGGTTGGGGAGGTATGGGGCAGGTTAGGGTAATATAGGACAATTTGTGGTGGTATAGGGCAGATTGGGGTGATATAGGGCAGTTTGGGGTGATTTAGGGCAGGTTGGGGTGGTATAGGGCAGGTTGGGGTGGTATAGGGCAGTTTGGGATGATTTAGGGCAGATTGGGGTGATTTAGGGCAGGTTGGGGTGATATAGGGCATGTTGGGGTGATTTAGGGCAGTTTGGGGTGATTTAGGGCAGATTGGGGTGATTTAGGGCAGGTTGGGGTGGTATAGGGCAGATTGGGGTGATTCAGGGCAGGTTGGGGTGGTATAGGGCAGATTGGGGTGATTTAGGGCAGTTTGGGGTGATTTAGGGCAGGTTGGGGTGATTTAGGGCAGGTTGGGGTGATATAGGGCAGGTTGGGGTGATATAGGGCATGTTGGGGTGATTTAGGGCAGTTTGGGGTGATTTGAGGCGTGTGTTGGACCGGCTATAAATGGAGGTTGGAACTCTTTTTGTCTTTAGAGGTGGGAGGAGTCTTTCCAGCTTTCTTTAGGCTTTCTCTGCTGGAGAAATGAGAACTCTTCCCGCCAGTGAGGTCCTTCATGGAGAAGTCCAAGGCCTCACTCACACGGGGTGTATGAATCTGTACCCTGTGTGGGGGCTGCATTAACCCCAAAAAGGTCATCCATGTGGGTGCAGTTGTGCGGACGCACCCTAGGTGCATTCGGGGCCGTGCACCGGCACCCACACAGATGTCACATTGGGTACAGTCACTGCACCCCAGGTGACAGCAATAGGACTGCCTACACGGCATGCTGGGAACACCTGTGCATCCCCATTCCGGGGATGAGGCCTAAGGATAAATGTAATATTTAGCTCAATTGTGTTGCTAATTTGGGGACCACTGCACCCCTCTTTGTTTTTTGGGTGCGTTTTATTATAGGAGTGTTATATATTGTAGTTTAGGATAAGTTTGGATTTCTTGTGAAGGCACTTTAAGTGAACATAAGTGATTTACCCCACTCAGCGGGGGCAAGCCTTAGAGAACAGAGGCCGCATATGGGCAGTACAGAGGCTTAAGGGTTAGCCTTGCAGCACTGGGGTCCTTGTTTCAGATTCTGACCAGGACACTATCTGCATGGAGTTTGCATGTTCTCCCTGTGCTTGCGTGGGTTTCCTCCGGGTACTCCGGTTTCCTCCCACATTACATGCTACTTTTGCGTTGGTGGTGCAGTGGTAAGCATAGCTGCCTTCCAAGCAGCTGACCCGGGTTCGATTCCCGGCCAACGCCATCTCCAATACTTGGAGTGCTCAGAGAGAAAAGCGTTATACAAGGTCAATGCAGAGTATATATTAGCGGTGGAATAAAGAATGAAGAGAATGTTTGGAATGTTTGAGGAAGAAAATGTTCCCCCAGAATCTATAGAAGGAGAACCCAGCAACTGATAGAAGATGCTTAGCTTTGGCTGTGATCACACCCAAGCGTTCCGGACCGTAGGCGGAATTACTGCAATTTCCCGAATTGCCACAACATTTCACACGATTGTGATCCCGTTACTTTCAATGGCACCCCAATCATGGGGCAATATTGCCACCTGACAAATCACACAAACAAAATGATGGGACGCCTGTTTCCCAAAAGCATGCCTGCGATTTGTCAGGCGACAATCGCGGCAAAAATCACCTCGATTGGGGCAATATTAAAAATAAGGGGATCGCATACTCCACCCAGCGGGAATATTACACCCCCCCAACTGTCTAGATTTACATTAAAGTTTCAAATACAAAAATCCTTCATTGCTGCAGACCTCAGAACACACCATGTGTGATGTAAACACTTATAGACCACAATAAATATATACAGCACCTCACAAAAGTAAGTACACCCCATCTGTGTGCAGGAGCTCACATACAGTATGTCACAAAAGTAAGTACAACCCTTGCATTTGTGTAACTCTTTTCTTGTATGTTTTCATGTGAGAACACTGAAGAAATTACACTTTACTACAATGTAAAGTAGTGAGTGTACAGCTTGTATAACAGTGTAAATTTGCTGTTTCCTCAAAATAACTCAACACACAGCCATTAATGTCTAAATCTGAAGAATTTTATACAGGACAGTCAATGGAAGAAAGTGTAGAACTCTTGTCATTTGGAAGCTCAATTAACCAAAAGTAAAAGGCGTATCACAAAACTGGGCACATTGCCTGAAACTAGACAAAAATACCTACGATGTATAAATTGTGAGAGCAATTTATAGAAAAGGAACAAAATTTTTTTTAAAAGCTCTGTGCTCTAGCTATGACATTATGCACTCTAAGCACCCCATTGACACTCTGTTTAATCGCTAAAATTTCATGAAATGATATAGCTGGATAGTTAAATATTTTGTGAACATTTTAAAGTTTGTTTTGTGTCTGTAGATGAAAGTATGAAGGAGCGGAGGAAGATTTTAAGGATTTGAAGCATGCTCTCATTGACTTCAATTTTTTAAAAAAGTGTTGAAAAGCCTAATATTTAAAAAAGTATAAATAGTAGAAAAAAAAGATGAAGTCCCATCATTAGCTGAAAGAGCTGAACATTTTAAAAGTTGAATGGTTTTAATAGCTTAAAGTATGCAGAAGTTACGCAGAGCCAAAAATTGTACGAAATAATAGAATTTTAATTAAAATAAGAACAAGAAAATGCATTTCCTGCAGAAAATGCGTCGGAATGCTGAATAGCTGAATTGCTAAGCCCCCACCAAAGCCATTCACCATAACCACTACATTATCTTTAGGACATACAAGCAGCGTATGGGGGGGGAGGAGATGCATCAAAAACAGACTGGAACACATCAAAAATGCACATGCACAAAAGCATCCAGACTGTGTTTCTATGGTGTGAACTGGCTCTTAAAGGGGTTGTAAACCCTTGAGGTTTTTCACTTTAATGCATTCTATGCATTAAAGTGAAAAACCTTCTGCAGTGCAGCAGCCAACCCAGAGCCCCCCTTTTACTTACCTGAACCCAATCGTTCCAGCGACGGGGACATACACAGCAGCTCCAGCCGGTGTCTCGGATCACCATTGGACAGATTGATAGCAGCAGGAGCCATTGGCTCCTACTGCTGTCAGTCAAATCCAGTGACACAGGAGTTAGGGGCGGGGCCGAGTCCTGTTGTCTGTGTCAATAGATGCAGCAGCAGGACTCGGGAGCGCGCCCCCATGAGCGCCCCCCCATGGAATGCAGCTTTCCTTGGGGGTGCTAGAGATGAGGAGGAGCCAGGAGCGCCACTGGGGGACCCCAGAAGAGGAGCATTGGGGCCAATCTGTGCAAAACCCTTGCACAGAGGGGGTAGGTATGATATGTTTGTTATTTAAAAAAGGGGTTGTAAAGGTTTGTTTTTTATTTTCTAGATAGGGTCCTTTAAAGCAGTTGTATACCACAAAGTTATTTTTTTTCTTATTTTTAAACCTGGCATAATGAGCTAGTGTGACTAGCATACTAGCTCGTTAACAATTATTTACCTTGGATCGAAGCCCCCGCCTCGGTCCTCGGATACATCCTCCAACGCATCTATTATACCCGGAGTGACTTCCGTGTATCACCACATGCGTGTGGAATGGCACGATCCCTGCGCATGCGCACATTTCCGTCACTTTCCGGCAGGCTCCCATTCAAGAGCCGCCGCGATCAATGTTCCTGCGCCGTTGTACCCCTTTCTGCAAATATCTGCTTAACCGTGTAGGTTTAGGAGATATTGCAAGCACCTACAGGTAAGCCTTAATGTAGGCTTACCTGTAGGTGCAATTATGACAAGAGGGTATACAACTGAGCTAGTGCATTGTTGGTTCACTAATCTTTTCCTTCGATTTCCCTTCTAAATGTTTTTTTCCTTTGTCTAAATTTCTCACTTCCTGTTTCTCCTCAGTAAACTTGCCACCATCATCCCAGTGGTGGAAAGTCAGCCAGAACAGCTTACTGAACAGCTTACTAAGGAGGAACAGGAAGTGAGAAATTCAGACAAAGAAAACAAAGAAAAAAAACATTTAGAAGGGAAAATGGAAGGAAAAGGTAAGTGAACCAACAATGCACTAGCTTAAAGGAACCTATTTAGAAAATAAAAAACAAATCTTTACAACCCCTTTAATGCACATTAAGCCACATTAGTGTTAAGAAGTGTTTCTCTGCCCTTTTCTATTTCCCACTCCCAAAACCAATTACTACAGCTTAAAAATGCTTGACAGCTTAACAAGGTATACAGCTTTAAAACGCGTTTAGGAGTTGCAAATTTATGTTAAATTAGCCCTGTGAAAGGCAACAAATAGAAACTGATATTTCACACATATTACAAAAATCAATAGATATAATTTGACTTTAAAAGTGTTTTTTTTTATCAATAAAAAATTGCATTAAAAGGAGTTGTAAATCCTTGAGGTTTTTCACCGTAAAAGGGTTGTAAAGGTTCGTTGTTTGTGGCCCCTATCCTCCCTCAGCACTGCCCCTGGTTCCTCCCCGCATCGAGTGCCCCCTGAGAGACCCGTTTTTTAAGGAGGCATTTTTTTTCGACGGAATTTTGGCTCAAGCTTGTCTTGCATACACACGGTCACATGATTCCGAGCAAGCTGTTAACTTCTTCTCCTCTGCCTTCACACGTGACCCTGCAGGAGAAACATAGTGGGCGGTGCTGGCGCCGAACGGGACGATGGAACTTCATCTGATGTTCGGTTCTCCTGCTCGGCTCCTCCCCTCCTTCAGACACATGATCGCTCCAGTGATCCAATCCACACAGCGGGTTAGATGGGAAGGAAAGTGCGGCGGCGAGCATGGCAGCCGCAACCCACTGGCGGCCGGTCCACCGCTGCTTTATACGGACATAATGTGACATTATACATGACACCGGAGGCACAGGGCAGGCAGGCATTCATCCTTGTATAAGTGCACAGTGCGGCCGCGGCTGCGGCCCGCCGCTGATTGATTTGACTGATAGCAGGCGGCCTAGCAGGAATTTTCCCTATATCCCGGTAGGCCAGTCTGGCCCTGATTCTCACTCCTGAGTGGGTATTGCTCACCCGGATAGACCGTATAGAAACAGTCTCTGCCACAGACATCTGAGAACACAGGATGAATAGTCAGGAATCCTCTGCCACAGGATTTAAAGTCCCGAACTTCCTGCCTTACAGGCAAAGAGCCTTTAAGCCGATCTGGCAGACTGTAAGGTAATTTGCATACTGGATCCCTTTTCCCTAACAAGGTCACCAGGCCTATCCCAAGACATCAGCTTGCCTTTCTTGCCTTTCTTGTCTCCTCCAGGGCAGGTCCTCCCTCTGGTTTTGTTCGCTAAGCAGCTTCCTCCACTTGGACGGACAGCTTGGGATCCTCTGTAGAACCATAGGCTCCAGCCAGCATAGCTGGGCCTACTTGACAGGAACGCATCCTCAGACCAAACGTTGTCCAGAGACTGACATTACACGCACTCACCTTGCACCAGGAGGGCCACGAGGCGAAGGACTCTGAAAAATGGCGTCCATTCATTAAGTACCCCCTCCCAGCATGCACAGCAGGTTGACCACTCCCACTGCACTGTGCTGCTGCCGAAAAGGGTCACTCAACACACTATGGTTTGCCCGAGTTCCAACATGGGTCTGAAGTAGTAACGCCACCTACAGGCAACAAGGGAAAACTTCTACCGAGCACAAGCACAGCCAGAACAGAGGCTCCCAACGAGTCGGAGTCGGGCGCTATTCTAAATTTAGGGGTGTCTGAGCAAATAGTTGGGCTCAGACTCTGTTAATTCTTTTTAAATTAGCCACTCTTATACTGCCTAGACACGGATATTTGTCATTCTTTTATGGATTTCTCACTCTTCCTTGTTTTTTCCTTTCTTAGCTAAGAAAGGAAAAAACAAGGAAGAGTGAGAAATCCATATAAGAATGACACATATCCGTGTCTAGGCAGTATAAGAGTGGTCATTGACTGTTCTTATTTTTTTATCGTTTGTTGGCAGACCACAGAGAGGACCTGGGCCCCCAGGAGCACCACCAGGAGCACAGCAGGACACTGTGAACACTGATAACCCCAAGAGGGGGTAAAAATCCGGTGAGTGTAGTTCACATAGGAGCACAGCTTGAGTGGATCACTGTTTGAATTACAGAACTAGACGTTCACATCAGCACGAAGCACTTTCTTTTTTTTTTACGAAGCACATTCTTATTATATTTATTCCCATTTTTTATATTTTTATTTTTATAAATATTTATTTTTCACTCATCAATATATCTTCACTTTGTCAGTTTACTTTATGCAGCAAAAAAAAAAGGAAAAATCAAAAGAATTGGGACAAAAACGATTTCCCGGGACATTCCACGGGATTCGATAAGACCGGGACAAAGGTCTAAATTCCGTGAATGTCCCGGGAAATTCGGGACAGTTGGCAAGTATGCACTGGTCACTCCCACATTTAAAAAACCCCACCCTGGAACCCCACCTGTCTTCACAACCTAAGACCCATCTCTATGCTCCCAATTACCTTCACGGTAACCCACAGGACATTTTAAAATTCTTCCTGAACGATTTATCTTCACAGATAGTAACCAACGTTTAAAAAAAAAAAAAACAGTTATGCCGTGTTTAGTCACGTTTGGGCTTAGAAGCGTTTTAGTTGTTTTAAACTTTACTGCCTAGTTTACAACTGAATGTACATGTACTGATAAGATTACATAGAGGAGAGTTCAGGGGCAGCTAAAAAAAAATGCCCAACTGCTCCTAAACATCCATTTACCAGCAGCAGTGCACCTGAATCCTAATGCCGCGTACACATTGTCGTTTTTTGTCTTGTAAAAAACATTGTTTTTTCTCAGTTTTTCTCAAGTTTTTCAAACATCATTTTAAATGTGCCTACACACCATCGTTTTCTGAAAATGCTCTTGCAAAGCGCGGTTACGTAAGACACGTTCGACGGCACTCTGTTCCATTGAAGCTCCCGTCTCATAACTTGCTTCTGAGCATGTGCGGGTTTAAAAACGTTGTTTTTAACGTTGTTTTGCCCACATACGATCATTTTTTGTGAAACAAAAAACGACATTCTGAAAAACGACATAAAAAATGTAAGCACGTTCGAATTTTTTCTTGGTCGTTTTTCAGAAGATATAAAACAACAACGTTTCAAACACACGATCATTTTATCTTTTTTTTTTTTTTTTTTTCTTCTTTTTTTTAAAGTGTATTTTTGTGCGTGAACTCGAGAGAGAGGAGCCGGACTGCAGGAGTTGGGAGTAGGCAGACCCTCCCCCCGGAGGCAATCGCCATCCTTCTCCATGCCCCTGGTGGCAATGGCGGGTGTGAAGGGGGGCCTCCCACTCACCCCGCCCTACCTGCTCCTCTTGGGAGCCCAACTGGGGCCCAACGGGACCCCAATGGGGCAGAGGGACTCCCCCTGTGAGGGAGTGAGGGGGCCTAGCCCACCCAGCCAGCCCCGTAGGTCCTTCGCCTCTCTTTATTTTAGGAGACCGCATGGCCAAAGTGCATGTGTTTTAAACCAATTTCGTGTGCGTGCAAGTGTGGTGGTTTTTGTGGGGGGGGGGGTGGGCGTACTAAGCACAGGCGTACCTTGCATAGCACACCCACCGGGAGCCGGGCTGAGACCACCAAACTCAATTCACATGTAGCCGAGACCGGGATCCGAACCCTTGGCTGCAGAGGTGAACAGCTTTTCAGCGCAGTGCCAATCACGTTGAGCCACCACAGCTCCCTTACACAGGATCATTTTAAGATCATTACACACGATCATTTTAAATGAAGTTTTTTAAAACGTTGTTTTATTTCATCACAGATCATTTTAGGATCATTACACACGATCATTTTAAATGAAGTTTTTTAAAACGTTGTTTTATTTCATCACAAAAAACGACCGTGTGTACGCAGCATAAGGCCCCTTACACAAGGACGGATAGAATGGTGCTTTTAGCTGCGGATTCTCAAATTATCTACCGCATCTTAAAGCACACAATGCTTCCCTATGGCCCCATTCTCACACTGCGTTTAGCTGCGGTTTCATTAAATGCGGTTTGGTGCAGATAGAAAAAAAACGATTTGGCACAGCTATCTGCACATAACCGCAGGTAATCACAGTGCACTGTGTCACCTGCGTTTGGTATGAATCATGAGAGGGAACTCCACGCCAAATTTTAATTAAAAAAACGGTATAGGTTCCCCCTCCAAGAGCATACCAGACCCTTGGGTCTGGTATGGATTTAAAGGGGAGTGCCTACGCTGAAAAAAACGGCATGGGGGTCCCCCCAAAAGCCATACCAGACCCGTATCCGAGTGCGAAGCCCGGCTGGTCAGGAAAGGGCTACCCCACCTCCTGAAGGGACAAGCAAGCGCCCCGCCCTCCTGAACTGTACCAGGCCGCATGGCCTCAACATGGGGGGGTGCTTTGGGGCAGGGGGGTGCACTGCGTCCCCCCCACTCCAAAGCACCTTGTCCCCATGTTGACGAGGACAAGGGCCTCTTTCCGACAACCCTGTGGTTGGTTGTCGGGGTCTGCGGGCGGGGGGCTTATCGGAATCCAGAAGCCCACTTTAATAAGGGGTCCCCCAGATCCCAGCCCCCCACCCCATGTGAATGAGTATGGGGTACATTGTACCCCTACCTATTCACCTGTGGGAAAAAGTGTCAAGAAAAAAAAACATTAAACAGGTTTTTAAATTAATTTAATAGGCATCCCTGGGGGTCTTCTTCTGACTTCTCCTCTCTCTGGTTCTTTCAGCCTTCTGCAGGGCTCCTCCGCTATCTTCTTCCAGCTCTTTTACTAGCGGTGGCCGGGTCTTCTCTTCTTCCGACTTCAGCAGTCTTCTTCCAACTTCTCCTGCTCTCCGGTTCTTTCTGCCTTCTGCCAGGCTCCTCCGCTATCTTCTTCCAGATCTTTTACTAGCGGCGGCCCGGTCTTCTGCATCGTCTTCTTCCCTCTTCTCTTCTACCGATGTTGACTCGACAATCTCTCCCGCTGTTATGCTGTGTGCGAGGTGTGCAACGATTTATATAGGCCTCTGATATCACCCAGTGACCAAGCCCCATTACTATATAAATCGGTGCGCACTGTGCACGCGACTTCACAGCGGGAGGAAGCAATGTGTCAACATCGAAGAAGAAGAGAAAAGGGAAGAAGATTAAGGAGAAGACCGGGCCGCTCTAGTTAAAAGAGCTGGAAGAAGATAGCCGGAGGAGTTCGGCAGAATTCAGAAAGAACCGGAGAGTGGAAGAAAAGAGAGGAGAAGTCGGAAGAAGAGCCCCAAAGTCTGAAGAAGGGAGAAGACCGGGCCACTGCTAGTAAAAGAGCTGGAAGAAGATAGCGAAGGGGCCTGGCAGAAGGCAGAATGAACTGAAGAGCGGAGAAGTCGGAAGAAGACCCCCGGGGCTGCCTATTAAATTACTTTAAAAACCTGTCTAGTGTTTTTTTTTTCATGACACTTTTCCCCCCAGGTGAATGGGTAAGGGTACGATGTACCCCATACTCATTCACATGGGGTGGGGGGCTGGGATCTGGTGGCCCCCTTATTAAAGAGGGCTCCAGGATTCCGATAAGCCACCGCCCTGCAGACCCTGACAACCAATGGCCAGGGTTGTTGGGAAGAGGCCCTTGTCCTTATCAACATGGGGACAAGGTGCTTTGTGGTGGGGGGGCACAGGGAGCCCCCATGTCTCAAAGCACCCACCCCCCATGTTGAGGGCATGCAGCCCGGTAGGGTTCAGGAGGGGGGCGCTCGCTTGTCCCCACCCCCTTTCCTGACCGGTCGGGCTGCGTGCTCGGATAAGGGTCTAGTATGCTTTTGGGGGGACCCCCACACCATTTTTTCAGCCTAGGGTTTCCCCTTTTAATCCATACCAGACCCAAGGGCCTGGTATTCTCTTGGAGGGGGAACCTATGCTGTTTTTTTATTTAAAATTTGGCGTGGAGTTCCCCCTCATGATTCGTACCAAACACAGTGCCTGGTATTGGTGGGGATACAAGTCGGATGCCCGGTTAATAGGATGCCGCAGCTAGACGCAACCACATGTAAATGCAGCTAATCACACTGTACAAATGCAGCTGATCGCTGTGCCTGGAGACCTAAATTTCACAGAAAATAAACATGCTTTTAACTGTGGCAGAACAACCGTCCATGTGAAAGAGGTCTAAAACTCAATAATAACTTACTAAATATACAAACAAATGATTACTACTCTGTATTCTTGCTTTTTATACAGTTGACTGTCCACTCTAGCCAAAAAGAAACTTAATTCGTTGGCCTCCATGACTCTGCTGTTGTCTGAGTCTCCTCTTCATCTTGGTTCACACCTATGCATTTTTTTTGTGCATTTTCAGTTTTGCAGAAACACACTACATCCATTGAGCATGGTTTCCTATGGATATAGTTAACATTTATGCATTTTATTTAAAGAGCCAGGGACTTTTTTTCTGGTTTTTGGTTCCATAGACTTAAATGGAGAAAAACGCAAAATGCACCCAGAGTATGCGAAATTCAACTTGTGTAGGTGTGAACTAGGCCTTACTTGTCTCATTGCACGTTCAATATCACTTACAAATAAACAATTTTCCTCTTTCTATAGGGATGCTCGATTCACACCTATGCAGTTTTAGTGCTTTTTGCATTTCGCATATTTGCACTATAGTCCATTTAACATGGTTTCCTGTGGAACACGTTCTGTAGTGCAAATCTGCAAAATGCCAAAAAGCACTAAAAATGCATAGGTGTGAATCCAGCCTAATGGCCCATACACACGATCCGAATATAGTATGAAAAATGTCGTCCAAGGAAGAATCGTACAATAATTGGATCGTTAGTACACAGCTTTCAAGAGCGACAATTCATCCAATATTATTAAATCAGACAAGCACAGAAATGTTCCTCTTATGATGCCAGATCGTACGATTTCCATTTAGTCAATACAGTTGTCGTCCAAAATAACAATAAAAATACACTACAACACATGACATCACTTTCGATTTTTTTTCCTGTCGTATGAGAATTTTCGTGACTTTAGTAACCTATTCAATTTCTACTTGCAACTATTTAGCCGAAAAAAGTTGAAAGGTCTGTCGTCCGATTGTGTGTACGGTGCATAAGGTTCCATCCTCAGCCCTCTTCTATTCTCAATCTACAGCTCCTACCTAGGCCAGGTAATAGCTTCCAATACAATTTCTATGCTGACAACTCCCAAATTGAACGCTCTACCCTTCTGTTCACCCCCGTCAGTCTCCTTGCACATCACCAGTTTGCTAACTGACATATCAGTATGGATGTCACACCTCTTCCTCAAATAAAATAAAAGTTTTGCATTATATGTACATTTTTACTATTCCCTTTGATCAATGTCTCAACTTTAAAGGGTGTATTTATATAACAAAAATCTATTTGTCCAGTGACAGGGCTGTCTTAATGAGAGGTCACACCCTCTAAAAACCTTGACAGGGCCTCTAATCCCTCCCCACCCCATCCAACACTAACAATAAACAGGATTTTCTTTAACATACAGGCGAGAAATGGGGGGGCGATATAGGCGAGAAATTAGGCAGTTAAAAAGAGGGAGGGTGAAAAAATTAAATAATGTGTAAATAAAGGGTCAAACAAGTTCAAGTCATGTGGGTTAAAAAGCCAACTACTGTAGATACTCACATCCTTATAAATCTGCAATCTAATTAGTAACATAAAGCTATTACACTTTATTTGGCCAAACTACTTAGCAACGGAGAGTCGTAGTAAACAGGAATATCTATTTTTCCATGTGTTTTCCACCATTGTCATTTAGTGTTTTGTGACGTAAGTGTTCTATTGCTGTAAGGTAATAACATGTCATCATTTCTATTTATCTTGTAGTCATCGAGACAATCAACAAGGCAGTCAACCAGGCTGTCAGTGAGCCAATCAACCAGGTTGTCAGCAAGCCAGTCAACGAGGCATTCAGTGAAACAGTCCATGAGGTTGTCAGTGAGACAGTCCATGAGGTTGTCAGTGAACTTGTCAACCAGGTTATTAGCGAGCCAGTCAACCAAGCTGTTAGCGAGCCAATCAACAAGGCTGTCAGCGAGCCAATCAACGAGGCTGTCAGCGAGCCAATCAACAAGGCAGTCAGCGAGCCAATCAACCAGGATGTTAGCGAGTCAATCAACGAGGGAGTCAGTGAGACAGTCCATGAGGTTGTCAGTGAGCTAATCAACCAGGTTGTCAGTGAACTTGTCAACCAGGTTATTAACGAGCCAGTCAACCAGGCTGTCAGCGAGCCAATTAACAAGGCAGTCAGCGAGCCAATCAACCAGGCTGTCAGCGAGCCAATCAACAAGGCAGTCAGCGAGCCAATCAACCAGGCTGTCAGCGAGCCAATCAACAAGGCAGTTAGCGAGCCAATCAACCAGGCTGTCAGCGAGTCAATCCACAAGGCAGTCAGTGAGACAGTCCATGAGGTTGTGTGTGAACTTGTCAACCAGGATGTTAGCGAGCCAATCAATGAGGCAGTCAGTGAGACAGTCCATGAGGTTGTCAGTGAGCTAATCAACCATGTTGTCAGTGAACTTGTCAAACATGTTATTAGCGAGCCAGTCAACCAGGCTATCAGCGAGCCAATCAACCAGGATGTCAGCGAGCCAATCAACCAGGATGTCAGCGAGCCAATCAACCAGGCTGTCAGCAAGCCAGTCAACAAGGCTGTCAGCGAGCCAATCAACGAGGCAGTCAGTGAGGCAGTCAACAATGCAGTCAGCGAGCCAATCAACCAGGATGTCAGCGAGTCAATCAATGAGGCAGTCAGTGAGACAGTCCATGAGGTTGTCAGTGAGCTAATCAACCAGGTTGTCAGTGAACTTGTCAACCAGGTTATTAACGAGCCAGTCAACCAGGCTGTCAGCGAGCCAATTAACAAGGCAGTCAGCGAGCCAATCAACCAGGCTGTCAGCGAGCCAATCAACAAGGCAGTCAGCGAGCCAATCAACAAGGCAGTCAGCGAGCCAATCAACCAGGCTGTCAGCGAGCCAATCAACAAGGCAGTCAGCGAGCCAATCAACCAGGCTGTCAGCGAGTCAATCAATGAGGCAGTCAGTGAGACAGTCCACGAGGTTGTCAGTGAGCTAATCAACCAGGTTGTCAGTGAACTTGTCAACCAGGTTATTAGCGAGCCAGTCAACCAGGATGTTAGCGAGCCAATCAATGAGGCAGTCAGTGAGACAGTCCATGAGGTTGTCAGTGAGCTAATCAACCATGTTGTCAGTGAACTTGTCAACCATGTTATTAGCGAGCCAGTCAACCAGGCTATCACCGAGCCAATCAACCAGGATGTCAGCGAGCCAATCAACCAGGATGTCAGCGAGCCAGTCAACCAGGCTGTCAGCGAGCCAGTCAACCAGGCTGTCAGCGAGCCAATCAATGAGGCAGTCAGTGAGGGAGGCAACAAGGCAGTCAGGAATGTGCACGGCACCAACGTTGGATGCAGTCCACCTGCCGAATTTAACCTTGACAGCTTTATCTTTCATAAAATACTTGGTGAAGGCAGTTACGGAAAAGTAAGTAATCAAAGATATATGAACAGCAGGTTTATGGTATTGCGAGTTGGTGGTTATTAATAATGAGAAACTGAAATCTATTATTTCAATTAAGACCAGTTTACACCAGTGTGATGTGTAAGGCCTCATACACACGAGGGGATATGTCCACTGAAAACGGTCCGATGGACCGTTTCAGTAGACATCTCCGCTCGTGTGTATGGGCTAGCGGACAGATTTCTCCACCCGACAGGTTTCAAAGCATGCTTTGAAATCCATCCGGTGGAATCTGTCCGCCCGACATGTCTGCTGGTTAGTACACTTACCAGCAGACATGTCGTCCCCCACCGCCGCCGCCGAATGGATTCGGCGCATGCGCGGAAGTGTTTAACTTCCTGGTGCGGTGACGTGGCGGTGACGTGGCGGCGTCAACGTCACCGCCGCGTCACAGCGCCATCCGGCGGCGGGGAATTTGATCCGATGGTGTGTACACGCCACGCAAACTCCCGATCGGACATATCCGATGGAAATGGTCCGGGGACCGTTTTCATCGGATATGTCCGATCGTGTGTACGAGGCCTTAGTGTGCGCTCAATGAAATTGGAACATGATGCATTTAATTAAATATGTTTTAACCACTTCCGCCCCGGAAGGATTTGCCTCCTTAAAGATCAGGCCATTTTTTGCGATACGGCACTGCGTCACTTTGGCTACTTTCACACTGAGGTGCTTTTCAGGCGCTATAGAGCTAAAATTAGCACCTGCAAAGCACCCTGAAAGAGCCTCTACTCTCACTCCTTTACCCTCAATATAAGAATTCTGAACACAGACTTAAAGGGTGTTCCAGGCTTTTTTTAAGTTTATTAAAAGTCAGCAGCTTCAAAAAGTGTAGCTGCTGGGTTTTAATAAACATACACTTACCTGTTCCACTGTCCAGCGACGTGCTGCTGGAAGCTTCGTTCCGGTCCCCCCCTTCACCGCCGGCGCCTCCACTGCAACTGTGGGCACCCAGCCGTGACAGCTTTCGGCTTCACGGCCGGGCACTTACTGCGCAAGCGCGAACGGCGCAGCGCTCCCTGATTAGACAGACGATAGCCTGGGACCTGTCACAGGTAATCGTGTACAAGGAAGGGCCGCTAAAAGGTGATATGACGTATCGCCTAAAAAGTCCCTGGGCGGAAGGAGGAAGTGGGACAGAAAGTTCCACTCTTCCTGAAGCCCTCACTCCCCCCAAGAAAATGACATGCCAAATGTGGCATGTAAGGGGGCGAGGAGTGGATTAAGCGGAAGTTCCACTTTTGGGTGGAACTCCGCTTAAAGAGCGAGTGCCTCCTGTTGGAGTTTTCTCTAAGTTTGCTAAAAGCCTATTTAAACCTATCCCAATTCACTAAGTTAGTGACTAACAGCTAAAACCACTTACAACTTGCTAAAAGCCTGCTAAGTTCATGCTCTATATACTTGTGTTTTCAAGCTAATACTAACAATTGTAGCCAGGCTGGGGGTTGCTGCTGGGGACCCAGAGGTAACCTTTTCAGAACCTGGTGCTGAATTAGCTCTAATCATTTGTGTCCTGTGGTGTTTTTTTTATTTTAGGTCGCCCTGGCATCCCATCCTGCCACAGACCAGAAACTGGCAGTCAAGGTGGTAACGAAAAGGCAATTATTAGAAGAAGATCCTAAAAGTGTCCTTATAGAGCGACAAATACTTGAAGAAGTTGGAGAGAGTCCTTTTTGTTCACACGCCTATGGAACCTTCCAATCAGAAGTAAGTGTCATATTCCTATCAATCACTCATCAAATCACATCCATTTGATCTCCAAGTCCAGCACACACCTAGAAACAAATCCCCAAACCAGAAAAACATTAGAGATGGTCCAGCTTCACAGAGGCTCGGACATGGGAGAATTATGGCAGCTGCCATTGTAGAATGTTGGCAATTCTGGTTCTCTCCCTGGCTGTTTTGCTCCTACTTTGGCTTTGCTATCACTGACTTGGATCAGGATTAGCCCCTGTACTTCTCTCATGACAGAGTCACTGTAATGGTAGCCTGGTAGAACATGTTTGCATGTTATGTGGCTCTGTATATTGCTTACCCACTAAGTAAAGATGTTCGGCATATATTTAAAGTTCCTGCCAAAAAATTTTATTCTGACTTTAATGTGAACTTACATTTAAAGTGTATGTAAGCCCAACAGTGAGCATCTCTTGTTTGTTCCCACTTGGTGTAATAAATATACAAATCAAAGTATTTTGTTATATCTGTTCATTAAGAGCAGGAAAATACCTGTTGATCCTGCCAGAAATCCAGTGCTGTCCTTTGTTATCATAAGCCCTATATTTCTGCATTTCTGATCAAACACAATCCTCACAATCACTTTACCCTTTTGAACCTTTAAATTTCTTTGTCTTTTACAGGAAAATCTTTTCTTTGTTATGGAGTACGTGAGAGGAGGAGAACTATACGACCAGATCAAGTCTTCTGCACCATTACCAATAGATGCAATAAGGTAAGTATCACAAAGATATCTATGGGCTGCGTGGCTTTGAAGAAATCATCTATTAATCGTTTATTTACTTATTCTGTGAGATGTGTGATATTAACAGACCTTTTCTCTTTTCTTACAGATTTATTGCTGCTGAACTTCTCTGTGCGCTGAAATATCTGCACGGACGTGGTATCATTCATAGGTAAGCATTTCCATCATGATTTTACATCCATATTCACCATTCGTTATTAAAGGACAACACCACCCAACACTGGTACTCTAGCTGTGGATGGGTGTACAAGGGTTGAATTGCCCTCTGCCAGTTCTGTTCCCTGCTGCTGAAGCTTTTGTGCATCTAAGTGAGAAAGCCTCACTTCCCCATACTGCATACATTTTAATTAAATATAAAATCAAGCTAAGAATCTCTCTCATTGTAACTGCAGTAATTAAACATGTCCCCTTCTAATGCGGCTCAAAAACCCCATTCAGCAGCCCCACAAAACTGGCCACAAATGTAAAGATTGCTCTGGGTCCCATAAGCCCCCAAAAACCAATAGAAGAAACAATATTCAGGCGCACTCTGTCAATTCGCAATGTGTCAACAACTATATCATTACATGTGGATAGAAACACTTCCCAAGTTGTCTCATTCTAATACATATCACCACCTAGTGGGACTTAAACATGCCCCACTAGAAGGGCAAAATGTGACAGAGGAAGACAGCCTATGGAGTTTTTCTGCTCCCTTGTTTTCAATAAAGATGTCAAATTATTGCAGAATGACAGACTGGGACTTGACATGGTTTATTTAACTGCAATAAGCTGTAAAATGAGCTCAAGAAGTTAAAGCGGAGTTCCACCCAAAAGTGGAACTTCCGCTTAAACCAGTCCTCGCCCCCTTTTTTGGGGGGAGTGGGGGCTTCAGGAGTGGCACTCCCTGTCCCACTTGCTCCTTCCGCCCAGGGACCGCTTAGGTGATAGGCGATTGCCTGGGGCACGTGACAGTTCCCAGACAATCACCTGTCCAATCAGGCAGCCAGCGCCGCACGCGCATGTTCAGTGAGTGCCCGGCCGTCAAGCCGAAAGCTGTCACAGCCAGGTGCCCACAGTTAGGATGGAGGCGCCGGCGGAAAGGGGGCGGAGAGGAGCGGAGCTCTGGGCGTCGCGTCGCTGGACAGTGGAGCAGGTGAGTGCATGTTTATTAAAAGCCAGCAGCTATGCTTTTTGTAGCTGCTGACTTTTAATAAACATAAAAAAAGGCTGGAACTCCCCTTTAATGCTGAGATTCATAAAGTGGTGCAGAAAGTTAGTAAGTGATCTAACCCATTGGTAGCCATCAAATACTGACCTATTAATATCGGATGAACTTTGGTTTTAAATATTTTGATGTGTAAATATAATGTTTTTTTTTTTCTTTTACAGAGACTTGAAACCCGACAACATACTGTTTGACAGCTCCGGCCATGTGAAAATCATAGATTTTGGCCTTTCTAAAGTCGATGTGCTTGGATTCAAGAAAGTGCATAGTAATGTCGGTACTCCATGCTATATAGCCCCAGAGGTACGTAAATACCACCCTTCCTTTGCCCCTTTACCACTTCAATCTTTATATTATTATGTTTATGATTGTGACAAGAAGCCTAAAAAAAGACAGGGGCCACACTGTGACCTGTCATTCCTACCAACTATTTCTTACCTATTATTACTGCTCTGTGTATGGCTGATCATGTGCTTTATTTTATAGTTACCCTTACTCTCTGTTTTATCAGGTTCAGCATGGAAAACCCTACGATGGTATGGCCGACTATTATTCACTTGGTGTCATCCTGTTTGAAATGGCCACAGGAGCAGATCCCGAATCAGTCTGATCCAAAAACTCATTCTATCTAAAGAACGTTGACCCTGACCTTCGAGATGTTATTGAGCGAGTAAGTATAGATAGTCTAGAATTATAATTATCCAAGAGCTATAGGTCCTGAGCGTTGTTTATGTAAAAAGGCTCTACTGCATTGAAGGCGGAAGCTTGCAGAAAGTTCTCTAGCATCTAGTACAGTGATGGCGAACCTTGGCACTCCAGGTGTTTTGGAACTATATTTCCCATGATGCTCATGCACTCCAGTCCTGGGGTGCCAAGGTTCGCCATCACTGATCTAGTACATTACCAGATTCTGTATGTCGGGTACCCGGTCCCCCACTGTGCTCCTTTTACCAGCCCCCACATCATTACTATTTGCTATAGTGATGTAGGATGTTTGAGTCAGAAAGCACAGAGGGGGGTATCTAACTTCTGGAAGTGTTAAATACAGATTTTATGGCAGGATATTCACCACACAGGAAGTCAGCATTACATCTGAACTACCCATGTGATATCCCGAAAACATGAGCTGTTGGAGAAACTCCTAAACCGGTTCAGGAATGCTACCTTAGATCCTTCCAGAAGACATATCTTAATTTAAAACGACACTAAGAAATTAAAATATTACATTCTGAGAATTCTTTTTTTTTTTAAATGGCCGACACTAAACTGGCTGATTTAGAATTTCCTATTAGTGACAATCTACTGTATACTAAATATCATATATTTTTCATTACAGCTTCTTAAAGAAAATCCAAAAGTTCGCGGGAGGGCAGTTTATAGACTACGAGAACACCGATTCTTCAGATCAATTGACTGGAAGAAGCTGGAGGAAGTAAAGGTCACCCCCCCATTGTGGATGCCAGAAGTAAGTCCATTGGAAGTGCAATTACTATAATGTGTGCCTATACAAGGAGATCATTTCATAGGGATCTGCATTCAGTCAGTAGGAATTGCAGAATTATAAACTGCTTTAGGAAAAAAAAAAACACAATCATCTGTATAATTTCTATATTGCAGTTGCACCCCACTGCTATTACCAAAATATCAGTTATAATGGTAACATTAGGTAGTGTAGTGTTACATATGACAATGCATCTCCTGGTTGGTATGTCCTGTATTGAATGATAGGTCTGATTTATGTATTTTCTTGTTGCAGTGCCCAGAAATAGACACAAATGAGCAAATAGGAGTGAAAAAACTGATTTACTACAGAGGAAAGAAAGAGAAGAAAATTGCAAATGCGGAGCAGAGATTGTTTGATGGCTTCAGCTTCATAAGCAGAAAATGGAAACAAGAAGCTGAACAGGAAATGAAAGAATGAAGTCGGCTGACTTTTAAGAAATACTCACTAGCCAAAGAGTCCAGTACTTTCTTCAGCCAGGCCAGTCCTTTGCTGATCTTCGGACCTCAGGTGTTATCCTCTAGACTTTGGGAGCCAGTGTAATATAGGGCAGTTTGGGTTGTATAGGGCAGGACAGGCTGGTATAGGGCAGTTTGGGTTGTATAGGGCAAATTGGGGTGGTATGGGGCAGGTTAAGGTAATATAGAGCAGGTTGGGGTGTTATAGGGCAGGTTAGGGTAATATAGGGCAGTTTGAGGTGGTATATGGCAGGCTAGGGTGCTTTATGGCATATGGCAGTTTGGGATAGTATAGGGCAGGTAATTTGGTATAGGGCAGTTTGGGGTGGTATGGGGCAGGTTAGGGTAATATAGGACAATTTGTGGTGGTATAGGGCAGATTGGGGTGATATAGGGCAGTTTGGGGTGATATAGGGCAGGTTGGGGTGGTATAGGGCAGGTTGGGGTGATTTAGGGCAGGTTGGGGTAGTATAGGGCAGGTTGGGGTGATTTAGGGCAGTTTGGGGTGATTTTGGGCAGGTTGGGTGGTATAGCGCAGGTTGGGGTGATTTAGGACAGGTTGGGGTGATTTAGGGCAGGTCGGGGTGGAATAGGGCAGGTTGGGGTGATTTAGGGCAGGTTGGGGTGATTTAGGGCAGGCTGGGGTGGTATAGGGCAGGTTGGGGTGATTTAGGGCAGTTTGGGGTGATTTTGGGCAGGTTGGGGTGGTATAGGGCAGTTTGGGCTGATTTAGGGCAGGTTGGGGTGATTTAGGGCAGGTTGGGATGATATAGGGCAGGTTGGGGTAAGATAGGGCAGTTTGGGGTGATTTGGGGCATGTTGGGGTGATTTAGGGCAGTTTGGGGTGATTTTGGGCAGATTGGGGTGATTTAGGGCAGGTTGGGGTGATATAGGGCATGTTGGGGTGATTTATGGCAGTTTAGGGCGATTTAGGGCAGATTGGCGTGATTTAGGGCAGGTTGGGGTGGTATAGGGCAGATTGGGGTGATTTAGGGCAGTTTGGGGTGATTTAGGGCAGGTTGGGGTGATATAGGGCAGTTTGGGGTGATTTAGGGCAGGTTGGGGTGGTATAGGGCAGGTTGGGGTGATATAGGGCAGTTTTGGGTGATTTAGGGCAGGTTGGGGTGATATAGGGCAGGTTGGGGTGGTATAGGGCAGGTTAGGGTGGTATAGAACAGGTTGGGTGTGGTATGGGGTGGTATAGGGCAGGTTAGGGAAATCTTACAGATGAACATTTTTTACTGACACACACTGGACTGGCATGCACTGACCTACACTAACTGAGGACGTCCAGATGTACATAAACTGACTGGTCCATGCTTTAGAGAGATGCACACAGACAGACAACAAAATTAGGAGAGAGTAGATCGCACACACAGATTATAGGATGAGGCCTACTACAAACATACACCCAACAGTAGAAAAAGGATGACTAGCATCCAGTATGGTAGCTTAGTGTAGTCAGTGTAGGTCCTGCCCTAGAAGAGTCTACCTTGCCGTGGTGGGCAGGCTTGGAATCTCTTGGTCAAAAGTGTATTAGCGAATGGGCGAGATGATCACTAGATCTTCACTTCTGGCCAATTGATTTTACCAAAGGACTCTTGATTTATTCAGAGTATATATGGTTGGAAAAGGAAAAAATGTGTATAGGTCCATAATTATACTTTCATAAACACACAATAATAATGTGGTATATTTACATTTGAATTGCTTCCTCTTTTATTTAATCCTTTCATGACCGGGGCTCATTACCACTTGGATGCGCCGGCCACATTTTCAAGGCTGGAAGGGGCTCTATGGCTACTTCTTTCTCTTCTGGTGTGTGTAGGGATGTGTAATAGGTGTTTATGTATTAACATGTGTCTTAACAATGTATACAGTATATGTGTGTACTGACAAGCCCCTTTTGTGACAGTAGTGACAACAATGTCCTCTCAATTGAGACACAGGGGTCTTCTAGCTTCACCCCAAGAACAGGATATATGATTAAATCCTGTAATGAAACATTCCCATTTACTCGGAAAAGATATCAAATTCTCAGGGAATTTTATATACATTTTTAATAAATGTTATATTCCTACACATTCTCCTCACAAAATATCTAGGCAATTTTTTCCTGTTATCCAGGTCTAGAGGACCTGCTTTATTCAGAAAAAGTGTTTTTCTGCCCTCACAATCTATACTCTATTAAAGGAACACTAAGGGCCCTTTCACACGGTGCAGACCGTTTTTCGGTCCGCTTCTTGTGTGTCCTTCGGCTCAGCGGGGGGTCCCGCTCAGCTGTCGGCGGACAGGGCGGTCCCTGCACACTGTGCTGGGACCGCCCTGTCTCTCCTCCGCTATCCCCTATGGGGAATCGGATGGAAACGGACCGTCTGTCCGTTTGCATCCGATCCGATCCACTGGACGGAAGAAAAATAGGGTTTTCTTCCGTCCGCAAAACGGACCCAGACGTACGCAGATCGTAGGCGGACGTTAGCGGATGCATCATCCGCTAACGGATCTGCTCCCATAGGGCCCCATTCTAAGTCCGTTTACCGTTCGTCCGCACGTGTGAAAGGGCCCTTAAGGACATTTTTATTTTGTTATACTTACCTTCACTGTGCAGCTCGTTTTGCACAGAGTGGCCCCGAACCTGGTCTTCTGGGGTCCCACGGCGGCTGTCTCGGCTCCCCCCTTGGAACCCCAGAAAGAGCTTTCCACCTCAAGGTGGTCACTAATCAAGGAGGTGTGATTACTGTGTGCCTAAAACCCCTCAGCACCAATCAGTTTCGTTTTCCAAACCATCACTGCCCTATATTGGCTCTGTTGCTCTGTATGCTCTGTAAAGCAGAGACAGGAAACAACATGCAAAAACTAAACTAGAAACTGCAGGTACATTATATGATTGATTTTTATCTATTTTTTAATAATTTAAAAAGGAATCAGTTAACTATTATGTCTCTATACCCTGTAAACAGTCATTCCAGCAAAAAAATTTTTTTTATTTACAACTCCTTTAAGGGAATCCCCCCCCCCCTTCAAGGCCCTCAGAAGTAGTGTCCCAATTGGAATATTTCAGGGCAGGTCTTAAACAGGGAGGGGTGCACCTTGACAGAAAGGGGTGGATCATATTTAAATTAGGTGTTGCACGAGTTTAGTCAGGCCTAGGGCAGCACAAAGCCTAAATACACCACTGACGCCCTGCCAGTGCACCGCTCCAGCGTGAAAGCCCTCGGTCATGTCTAGGGTTTTTCCACCCCTCCTTCCTGTTTTTACTATCTGAGTTAGTGTAATATGAGCTGACACACACACAGCTCTGGATTCAGTGGCCTCTATTGTGCTCCTAATGGCTGGAAGAGGAAAACCAATTAGGAGCAGAGTTACAACAGCCAATGGAAGAGATTGTACAGACCTGAGAGAAAAGTTCAGTCAGCCTTGAGGGAGTGAAGAGACCAGACCTGGCTCACAGATGATTTCCCCATGCGATTTAGGCCTCCACCGCGAGTTGGGACGTCCCGTCTGAGAGAGGGGGATCCCAGGTGAATATCGAGGTGCATCTCCACCAATGTCCTAGTGGGAGGGGACTGGTCGGCCGCCAGTATACAGAGCAAAGACACAGTATACAGAGCAGAGACACAGAGACAGAGGATCCTGGCTGGGGCCCTTCATCCATCTGGAGTTTGTTGTGGTGAGCGGGCAACTGCCTATTCAGATAGAGAATACAGTATTGCTGAGTGAGTTTCTTTCCTACAGACTACTGATGAGACTTGTAGTTCCACGTCTGTGGATCTGCTGCACACAGGCATCATACAGCTAGGCTTTGGAGCCTTGCTTTTCTCCACTGTGCTGTGGGGTCAGTACTGTATTACTCACATATTAAAGAAGGAATTTACAAGTGGGAACAGTTCTTCAGCTGAGCAGTAAATAGCATCTTACTCTACAGTTATTGCCCTTGTGTTCCTTTGGGATACAAGTAAATACACAAGTCAACACTGCAGTATAATATAAGGCTAGCTAAAGGCATCTGGAAATTAAGGAACATTTACCACTTTATTCTTCTACAAAGCTTTACTGCTCTACATTGGAGTCCTGCTCTGAACTGCAACCTAGGGGGAGCCATTTAGTGAGATATAGTTAGAGCTTGCATTGTGTTACTATATCCACTGTTTGTGCATTCTGTGTGCTGAGGCCTCAGTGGGAAGATATTCAAAACATGTGTTAAAAGTATTAATAAACCTGTGCACCTGTGCACCTGTTCACATATACCCCCTTCAGGTTGCTACCAGGTACAAGTGTATGATATAATTGCACTTAAAGGGGTTGTAAAGGTAAAAGTTTTTTCACCTTAATGCATTCTATGCATTAAGGTCAAAAAACGTCAGACTATACCGCCCCCTGCCCCCAGTTATACTTACCTGACCCCTCGAAAGTCCTGCGCTCGGCCCCGACATCCTCTTCGCTGCTCAGCCTGGCCGTTGATTGGCTACAGCGGATGGATTGAAAGCAGCGCAGCCATTGGCTGGCGCTGCTGTCAATCACATCCAATGACGCAGAGCCGTGGCTATGGTCGATCGCTGTATCACGGGAGCGCGCCTGCAAGGACTCCACACAATGCGAGGGAGCTTACATGAATGTGTGGAGTTCTTGCAGGGAGAACCAGAGACAGCTGCCGAGGGACCCCAGAAGATGTGGATCGGGGCCACTGTGTGCAAAATTAGCTGCACAGTGGAGGTAAGTATGACATGTTTGTTATTTAAAAAAAAAATAATATTTACAATTTCTTTAACCACCTGAGCCCTGGGCCATTGTCAATTGATGGCCTCACGGTGGCTCTGAAAATCCAACTTGACGTCAATTGACGTCCTAGATTCCTCCGGCCACTGGGGGGCGCGCGTTCCCAGCGCATGCCCGAGATGCCGATGCGCGTGCCTGGCGGTCGTCATGTCCGCCAGGTACCCGCAATCGGCAATGACAGAGCAGGGACGTGGAGCTCTGTATGTAAACACAGAGATCCATGTCCTGTCAGGGGAGAGAGGAGACTGATTTGTGTCCCTTGTACATAGGGACACAATCGGTCACCTCCCCCAGTCACCCCCCTCCCCCCACAGTTAGAACACAATACAGGTACACATTTAACCCCTTCCTCACACCCCAGTGTTAACCCCTTCAATGCCAGTCACATTTATACAGTAATTATTGCATATTTATAGCACTGTTCGGCTGTATAAATGTAAATGGCGCCAAAAATGTGTCAAAAGTGTCCGATGTGTCCGCCATAATGTCGCAGTCCCAATAAAAAAAATCGCAGATCGCCGCCATTACTAGTAAAAAAAAAAAAAAAATTTAAATTGGGCTATTTATTATAGCAACAAGTAAAAAATATATATTTTTTTCAAAATTTTTGCTTTTTTTGATTATAGCGCAAAAAATAAAAACCGCAGAGGTGATCAAATACCACCATAAGAAAGCTCTATTTGTGGGGAAAAAAAGGACGTCAATTTTGTTTTGGAGCCATGTCGCATGACCGCGCAATAGTCAGTTAAAACGACGCAGTACCGGAAGCTGAAATTTCACCTGGGCAGGAGGGGGGTATATGTGCCCTGCAAGCAAGTGGTTAAAAATACTTCTGTCGATCATATCCTGTGTTCATTCATTGTTTAACCACTTAAGGACCGGACCAATACGCTGGTAAATGACCCAAGGGGTTTTTACAATTCGGCACTGCGTCGCTTTAACAGACAGTTGCGCGGTCGTGCGACGTAGCTCCCAAACAAAATTTGCGCTCCTTTTCTTCCCACAAAAAGAGCTTTCTTTTGGTGGTATTTGATCGTCTCTGCGATTTTTATTTTTTGCTCTATATACAAAAATAGAGCGACATTTTTGAAAAAAAAATCTATATTTTTTACTTTTTGTTATAAGAAAAATCAAATAAACTAAATTGTAGTCAAACATTTAGGCCAAAATTTATTTAGCCACATGTCTTTAGTAAAAAAAAATCGCAATAAAAAAAAAATAGCTACCTAGCGGGAACAGCGACACTAATACAGCGATCAGAAAAATGATCGCTTAGTGACACTGGCAATAGAGAGTGAAAGGGTTAACTAGGGCGGTGATCAATTGGTTAAAACTTTATTAGGGGGGGTACGGGGCTATCCTGAACCTAACACTGACTGCCTGTCACACCTAACTGTCAGACTGACACTAGATGCAGTGATCAGTACACTGCATTCAGTGACACTGTGACAGGGGGGTGGCGATCGGGGGGGTTAAATGTGCCTATGTGTCTGTGTGTCAGTGTAGTGTTGTGCAGACTTACTGTGTGATGTGATCTCTCCTCAGCGGCGGTTGAAAAAACCGCCAAGAGCAGAGATCACATCACTTCCCTCTTCCTGTGTTTACACAGGAGGAGGAAGTGCACTGCAGGGGGAGCGCGCAGATTGGCTGGGAGCGATCCGGAGGGGGCGGACAAAAACTAACAGCCGCCCCTCATCACGGATCGCTTGTACAGCCACGGGGACCGTCGCATGTACCGGGGGGGGGGGTCCCGATGCCCCGACCCGTGTCTAGGCAGCAACGTATATATATGTTGATGTGCCTGTCTGTGCCATTCTGCCGACGTAAATGTACATGCGGCGGTCCTTAAGAGGTTAATCATACAATTTCCTTGTGTTATTTTTTACCATAGTAAACATATCTGAGTTGTTCAATGATATTGTGTGTGAGTCTCTATTTACTACCACAGCTGGTGATGTGATGGAACGCAGGGCCTCGGTAAATATACTTCATGGTTTATCATTATTGTGTTACCTCGCTTATTCTGGGTTCCGCACTAATATTACCAAGCAGGTGTGCCAGAGGGGTTGAGAGGCAGAGTACAGAACCAAACATACATTAAGCAGCTCCTACAGGGGGGTAGCGCTACACATGCGCTACTAAGGATTAGAAACATTGCAATAAAGAATAGATACTTGCGTTACAGTAAGGACTAGATCAGGATTCTCAAACTGGCGGCCCTCCAGCTGTTGCGAAACTACAAGTCCCATGAGTCATTGCAAGGCTGACAGTTACAATCATGACTCCCACAAGCAGAGGCATGATGGGACTTGTAGTTTCGCAACAGCTGGAGGGCCGCCAGTTTAACCAACTTAAGGACCGCCTCCTGCACATATACATTGGCAGAATGGCACGGCTGGGCAGATCCACGTACAGGTACGTCCTGTACTACTACCCAGCTGTGGGTCAGGGCCACGAGCCCGCGGCGCGCTCCCCCTGACAAGGTCTAAAGCTCCAGGACCTCAGGACTCACGGACCCGATAGCCGCTGGAGTGCGGCGATCGGTCCCCGGAGCTGAAGAAAGGGGAGAGCCGTTTACAAACTGCAACTGTAATTTCCACAATATACAATGCAATCTGCATGCATTTTTTGCTGTGAAAATGACAATTGTCCCAAAAATGTGTCAAAATTGTCCGAAGTGTCCGCCATAATGTCGCAGTCATGATAAAAAACGATGATCGCCGCCATTAGTAGTAAAAAATAAATAAATAATAAAAATGCAATAAAACTATCCCCTATTTTGTAAACACTATACATTTTGCGCAAACCAACTGATAAATGCTTATTGCGTTTTTTTTACCAAAAATAGGTAGAAGAATACGTATCAGCCTAAACTGAGGATTTTTATTTTATTTTATATATATATATATATATATATATATATATATATATATATATATATATATTTGGGGGATATTTATTATAGCAAAAAGTAAAAAGCATTGAATTTTTCTCAAAATTATCGCTCTATTTTTGTTTATAGCGCAAAAAATAAAAACAGCAGAGGTGATCAAATACCACCAAATGAAAGCTCTATTTGTGGGGACGCCAATTTTATTTGGGAGCCACGTTGCACGACCGCGCAATTGTCAGTTAAAGCGACGCAGTGGCAATTTGCAAAAAGGGGCCGGGTCATTTAGCTGCATTTTGGTCCGGGTCTTAAGTGGTTAAAACCCCTGGACTAGATACATAAATTGCAGTAAGTATTAAATACATGCGTTGCAGTAGGGACTAGATACATGCGTTCCAATAAGCACTGCAGTAAGGACTAGATACATGCATTACATTAGGGGCTAGATACATGCGTTGCTGTAGGGACTAGATGCATGTACTGCAGTAAGGAATAGATATGTGCAATTCAGTAGGGACTTGATATATGCGTTGCAGAAAGGACTAGATATGTGCAATCAGAGCCGTTTGAAGGAATTTGGGGGCCCCAAGCAAGAAGCGGAGGAGGGGGTGTTCCTGAGTTGAGAAGCGTGGGGGGGTCAGATGCAGTTGCCGCTGAACACCGAGGTGAAGTACTTCTTCTGTCATTGCAAGTTTATAAGTGTAACGCTGTGCAAGCTTACTCCCCCCCTTACCTAGTACATACTGCTGCATACAGCTGCTGCCCCCCTCCCTATCGCATACCACCGCATAAAGCTGCTGCTGCTACCGAACTTCGGCTAGTACTTCTTCTGACTGCCCCCCCATGTTCTTTTTACCCCCCCCCCTTACCGCATATAGCGCACCGCGCGGCAGAAGATTCAGTTTGCTGTTCCCGGCCGCACTGAAAGGAAGTGAGTACTGAGTGCGTGCACTTCATGTCAGTCCGGCCTGGAACAGGAAACTGAATCTCCTGTACCACACGGTTACGGTACCCAGCCAGAAGAGGAATTAGGAAAGGAGCTCGGCCACGCTACAGGCTGCAGCATTTATAGGAAGCAGCGGCGGCAAGGGCCCACTCTGCCGGGGCCCCAAGCCAGCTCGGCCCCAAGCAGTTTCTTGTTTTGCCTGTCTTGTTCCGACGGGCCTGTGTGCAATTCAGTAGGGACTTGATATATGCGTTGCAGAAAGGACTAGATTTGTGCAATTCAGTAGGGACATGAGTTGCAGAAAGACTAGGTAAATGCACTGCAGTAACACATGTAAACAAAATATGTGAACTCCTCAATGCCTATGGCACGTTTACACCAGGCGTATTGGGACTGTGTTGGACAGCCCTGCCCCAGTGCAGTTCCAATGCATGACATAACAATTTGCCATGTTGCCTTTTGGGTCATTTCTGCAGGGATGTGTGCTGAAAGAAAGTACCACATGCTAAATTACTTTTTTATGCAGGACAACTTGTTCAGACGCACTACACAGGAATCGCATGCACTGTTTGGGGGTTCTATGTAATTTTCTAGCAAAAAAAAATATGATTTGTACATGTAGGAGCGAAGTGTCAGAATTGGCCTGGATGCAAAGTGGTTAAAGTAATGCAGTACCGTATCGCAAAAGAAAAATGGCCTGATCATGAAGGGGGGTAAATCTTCTGGAGGTCAAGTGGTTAAATTGGTAAATTTAAAGTTTATTGTAGGATTGTATTGAATGATCAGATAGTAAGGCTGACCATACACTATACAATTTTCCTTTAGATTCACCAAAACCAAGAAATATGAGGTCACACCTAAACACTTTTCATTTGTATGCAATCAGGCAGGCCCTGGCACTACATACTGTAGGTGAAGGAAATAGAATAACAAAATTGTATAATGTATGGACACCTTTATGTGTATGGTGATCCTAAGGCCGCGTACACACGATCAGACCGGTCTGATGAGATTGGTCCGACGGACCGTTTTCATCGGGTCACCGCTGAAGTGGTCTGATGGTCTGATGTGCGTACACATCATCAGTCCAAAATCCCATCGGGCCAGATCGCGGTGACATAGAACACAAGGACGTGCTGAAAAAACTAAGTTCAATGCTTCCAAGCATGCGTCGACTTGATTCTGAGCATGCGCAGGTTTTTGGTCCGATGCTTTTGCGTACTAACTATCGTTTTGGTCCGATGGTCAGGCGTCCATCAGTCCGATTTTAAAGCAAGTTTTAAAACTTCCGATGAACAACGGTCTGATGGGCCGTACACACGATCGATTAAGGCCATTTTCATCAGACCGGTCTGATCGTGTTTACGCGGCCTAAAGCTGCCAACCCAAAAAAATTTAAATTAGTTAAATTAAATTAGTTAATAGTTAAATTCTTTGTATGGAAAAGGAGAACAATCATTTGTTAGGACAGTTATAGACATGTGCAGTATGCTGGGTTTTTTTTTGTTGCTACTTATCTTTTTATGATCCGTTGTAATCCGGCTCTGAGCGGGGGATTACTTCCGGGTATAGGCGTTCGTAAACGAGGAGGAGTTGATTGATGGCTGTGGTAGGCGTGTCACGCCTTCCGAAAATACCCGAAGTGACGCTTGGGTGTTTACGGCGCCTGCGCAGTCAGCTCTACGCGGTGGGCGCAGGCGCCGTAAACACCTGAGCGTCACTTCAGGTTTTTCGGAAGGTGTGACACGCCTTCCGCAGCCGTCAATCAACTCCTCTTCGTTTAGCAACGCCCATTGCCCGCAGGACTGCCCGCTCAGGGGCGGATTACAACATGTCATAAAACGATAAGTAGCAAAAAAAAAACAGCATACTGCAGATGTTAGCAGTATGCTGGGGCAAATGTCAAAAACTTGTGCATACAGACGGCCACTCAAAAGAACCGCCGTTCTTTTGAATGGCAAGAACGTGGTGACATCATCGACTACAACAAGCTGGCGCTCGTCACGTTTCGATGCCATCGCCGCCATCTTGCTACACCCTACACTAAACTTGTATGCTACCGCGCATGCATCAAAGTCTTATTGAGCATGCGTGGGTTTACCTGGGACAGGTAAGCATACAGACGATCGCTTTTCTCGGCAGGTTCTCAATTTTTCCCAGCAGTTTTTCTGTCGGGAAAACTGCCAGGGAGCACACACATGGCCGGGATTCCAGGGCAAAAAATCTCCTGGCAGTTTTCCTGCCGGGAAAACCGGTCGTGTGTACGAGGCTTTAGTACCATTTCGGGGACGCACATACAATAAGTAAACATTTTTTTCACAAACAAAAACCACATTCACAGTCAGATCTTCATTATTTTTTCATCTGTCTTTGATTTTCCTCATCAATAAGGGGAAAAGGATTGTGGATTGGAATCCCATTAACTATTAAAAAATTAAACGAACGCTCCAAAAAATAATTTTTAAAATGAAATTCTGCATGTGGCAGACTTCCCTGAGATCCCTCCACTTACCTCTACAAACAACTCTCACCGGCCCTCTGAAGTGATCAGATGTGCTCTGACAAGCCAGCCCTGACTGTGTACTATAGTGACCTGTAACTAGGCAACACAGCTCTTCCTTAGCAACACCTTCTCTGCACATGCTCAGTCCTCACTGGAGATTTTTCTTTACAAACAAGCAAAAACACACTGACTGCAATGAGATTCAAGTATATCCTATTTTTCAGACACCCTAGAGAATAAAATGGCAGTTGTTGCAATACTTTATGTCACATCGTATTTATGCAGCAGAATTATGAGCGCAATTTTTGGGGGGAAAAACACTTTTTTGGAATTAAAAAATTAGACAACAGTAAAGTAAGCCCAATTTTTTTATATTGTGAAAGATGCCCAACATGTCGCGCTTCAAAATTGAGCCCGCTCGTGGAATGGTGACAAATGAAACCCTTAAAAATCTCTATAGGCGACGTTTAAAAAATTCTACAGTTTCAGAGGTGTGATCGGAGACAGGGGGGTTAATATTGTGGGCATATATGAGGGAGGGTGGTGTTTTGCAGTGGGGAGTTTTGCTTGGGGGTGGGGGGTTCTTAAGCGGGAGAGGGGGGGATTTTTTTCTTTAGTTCACACTGATGTGGCTCTGCAAGGTGCGTTTTGTGTGGGCATGGCAGCCCATTTACACTGTATGGGCTGCTGTGCCTCCTTAAAGTGGTTGTAAACCCACTTTTTCACTTTTACCTACAGGTAAGCCTATAATAAGGCTTACCTGTAGGTATAAAGAATATCTCCTAAACCTGTACGGTTTAGGAGATATTCCCCTTGCAATGCGCTGCTGATTGCAGCAGGGCATGCGCAGGGGGAATCCACGGAGAAAGGACCGGCATCCGCCGGACCCTGCCGATTTGAAATCTCCCGCGCGCACGTCATCATCTTGAGATGTCACCTTGACTCGGCGTGTCTTCCGGGTATCGCCGCTCCAGCGCTGTGATTGGCTGGGGCGGCGATACCCGGAAGACACGCCGAATCAAGATGACATCTCGCTCGGCATGGACCAGGTAAGTTCTACTTTCCTCGTTCAGAGGTAAGTATTTCATAATGAGCTAGTATGCGGTGCATACTAGCTCATTATGTCTTTTGCCTTGCAGGTTTAAAAAAAAAATGTATATGCGGTTTACAACCGCTTTAAATACAAAGAAAAGGTCAAAAGGACCCTCCACCATTTCTGAAGTCGCAGCCCACACAGGAATCGCAAATACAGAGCAGTTTCCAGTGTGGGTGTGATTTCTAGTGTGTGCAGCATGTCATTAGTAGTGTTGAGCAGAATATGCCATATTCGAATTCGCGATATATCTCGAATATATTGTCGAATATTCGTGATATATTCGCTAAATACGAATATTCGAGATATTTTTTGAAACCGAAATCATTGCGAATTTTCGCTATTGCGAATTGCGAATTGCGAATATTCGACAAATGCGGAGGGAGCACTCTGATTGGCTCAGCATATTCGTGATATGTTGCAATACAAAATAATTGAGAATATTCGGCAAATGTGTAAGGAGCACTCTGATTGGCTCAGAATATTCGTGATATATTGCAATACAAAATAATTGAGAATATTCGGCAAATACGGAAGGAGCACTCTGATTGGCTCAGAATATTCTTGATATTTTATCGAAATGTCACAAAATGCGAATGATAAATACCTTTCTTGAATTTCGACAGTAACACTCTGAAATCGAATATATGTGTAATTTTATTTAAAAACAGTATTTCGAATTTCTCGAGCGCGCTTGCGCAATCGCGCGAACAACACGCACGCGCGACTACTTCCTGGAACTTGGACACTTGCCAGTTTCATTTTCCATAGGTAGCTGTTCTTGGTCTATTTGCACAAGTTCAATTGGAAATATGGTTGGAAGCAACCTTTCAAGAGATGAAGAGAATATGTTGATCAGTGTGAGTATTTTAATTATCTTTACCTGCATTTTAGACTAGTTTAAAAGTTAGTATATAAGATCAGATATTAGTATTTCCCAAAAAATTTCTCTCCTGGTGTTACAAAACTACAAGTCCCAGCATGCCTGTACAGCTGCAGACACCCTGCTTGGTAAATGTGTATTTAGGCACTTTCCTTGCTATTTTGCATAATGAATTTAACATGTTGTGCACACCGGGCTAATTTGTTCAGATTTGTTGTTTACGAGACTAAAACTTTTTTTTGGCTAGAAAATTACTTAAAACCCCCAAACATTATATATATATTTTTTAATAACACCCTAGAGCAGGGGTCTCCAAACTTTTTACTTCGAGGGCCACATTCTATATTTTACTCATATCCGCGGGCCGGAAAAATAATTTTACTAAATAAATCCACAGTAGAAGAAGAATAGCATTTTACTTACTGTTGACCGCAGAACTGGATGATGGTCCCGTCGTCTAATAAAACGATGGAGCATCATTCAGCGGGTTTAACTACCAGCGTGCATTGAGGTTTTACATCCGTGTCCTCACCAGTCTCCCCCACATCTGTGTCCCCACATTGGTGTCCCCATACATCTGTGTCCCCACAATGGTGTCCCCATACATCTGTGTCATCACATTGGTGTCCCCATACATCTGTTTCATCACATTGGTGTCCCCATACATCTGTTTCATCACATTGGTGTCCCCATACATCTGTGTCATCACATTGGTGTCCCCATACATCTGTGTCATCACATTGGTGTCCCCACACATCTGTGTCATCACATTGGTGTCCCCATACATCTGTGTCATCACACTGGTGTCCCCCACACATCTGTCTCCTCACATTGGTGTCCCCATACATCTGTGTCATCACACTGGTGTCCCCATACATCTGTCTCCTCACATTGGTGTCCCCATACATCTGTGTCATCACATTGGTGTCCCCACACATCTGAGCACCCCACCAGTCTCCTCATACACTGTTGTCCCCACACATCTGTGTCCCCACACTGGTGTCCCCACACATCTGTGCCCCCCACCAGTCTCCTCATACACTTTTGTCCCCATACATCTGTGTCATCACACTGTTGTCCCCACACATCTGTCTCCTCACATTGGTGTCCCCATACATCTGTGTCCCCACACTGGTGTCCCCACACATATGTCTCCTCACATTGGTGTCCCCATACATCTGTGTCATCACATTGGTGTCCCCATACATCTGTGTCATCACATTGGTGTCCCCATACATCTGTCTCCTCACATTGGTGTCCCCATACATCTGTCTCCTCACATTGGTGTCCCCATACATCTGTGTCATCACATTGGTGTCCCCATACATCTGTGTCATCACATTGGTGTCCCCATACATCTGTGTCATCACATTGGTGTCCCTATACATCTGTGTTATCACATTGGTGTTCCCATACATCTGTGTCCCCACATTGGTGTCCCCATACATCTGTCACATCACATTGGTGTTCCCATACATCTGTGTCCCCACATTGGTGTCCCCATACATCTGTGTCCCCACATTGGTGTCCCCATACATCTTTGTCATCACATTGGTGTCCCCACACATCTGAGCACCCCACCAGTCTTCCCATACACTGTTGTCCCCACACATCTGTGTCCCCACACTAGTGTCCTCACACATCTGTGCCCCCCACCAGTCTCCTCATACACTTTTGTCCCCACACATCTGTGTCCCCACACTGGTGTCCCCACACATCTGTGCCCCCCACCAGTCTCCTCATACACTTTTGTCCCCATACATCTGTGTCATCACACTGGTGTCCCCACACATCTGTCTCCTCACATTGGTGTCCCCATACATCTGTGTCCCCACACTGGTGTCCCCACACATCTGTCTCCTCACATTGGTGTCCCCATACATCTGTGTCATCACATTGGTGTCCCCATACATGTCTCCTCACATTGGTGTCCCCATACATCTGTTTCATCACATTGGTGTCCCTATACATCTGTGTCATCACATTGGTGTCCCCATACATCTGTGTCCCCACATTGGTGTCCCCATACATCTGTGTCATCACATTGGTGTTCCCATACATCTGTGTCCCCACATTGGTGTCCCCATACATCTGTGTCCTCACATTGGTGTCCCCATACGTCTGTGCCCCCACATTGGTGTCCCCATACATTTGTCACATCACATTGGTGTCCCCATACATCCGTGTCATCACATTGGTGTCCCCATACATCTGTTTTTTGGCAGAATTTCGGAACATGCTTTACAAGCGCTCTGATTGGCTCATTCCGAAATCGAATATTCGAGATATTTTATCGAAATGTCACAAAATGCGAATGATAAATACCTTTCTTGAATTTCGACAGTAACACTCTGAAATCGAATATATGTGTAATTTTATTTAAAAACAGTATTTCGAATTTCTCGAGCGCGCTTGCGCAATCGCGCGAACAACACGCACGCGCGACGACTTCCTGGAACTTGGACACTTGCCAGTTTCATTTTCCATAGGTAGCTGTTCTTGGTGTATTTGCACAAGTTCAATTGGAAATATGGTTGGAAGCAACCTTTCAAGAGATGAAGAGAATATGTTGATCAGTGTGAGTATTTTAATTATCTTTACCTGCATTTTAGACTAGTTTAAAAGTTAGTATATAAGATCAGATATTAGTATTTCCCAAAAAATTTCTCTCCTGGTGTTACAAAATTACAAGTCCCAGCATGCCTGTACAGCTGCAGACACCCTGCTTGGTAAATGTGTATTTAGGCACTTTCCTTGCTATTTTGCATAATGAATTTAACATGTTGTGCACACCGGGCTAATTTGTTCAGATTTGTTGTTTACGAGACTAAAACTTTTTTTTGGCTAGAAAATTACTTAAAACCCCCAAACATTATATATATATTTTTTAATAACACCCTAGAGCAGGGGTCTCCAAACTTTTTACTTCGAGGGCCACATTCTATATTTTACTCATATCCGCTGGCCGGAAAAATAATTTTACTAAATAAATCCACAGTAGAAGAAGAATAGCATTTTACTTACTGTTGACCGCAGAACTGGATGATGGTCCCGTCGTCTAATAAAACGATGGAGCATCATTCAGCGGGTTTAACTACCAGCGTGCATTGAGGTTTTACATCCGTGTCCTCACCAGTCTCCCCCCCACATCTGTGTCATCACATTGGTGTCCCCATACATCTGTGTCATCACATTGGTGTCCCCATACATCTGTGTCATCACATTGGTGTCCCCATACATCTGTTTCATCACATTGGTGTCCCCATACATCTGTGTCATCACATTGATGTCCCCACACATCTGTGCCCCCCACCAGTCTCCTCATACACTTTTGTCCCCACACATCTGTGTCCCCACACTGGTGTCCCCACACATCTGTCTCCTCACATTGGTGTCCCCATACATCTGTGTCATCACATTGGTGTCCCCATACATCTGTGTCCCCACACTGGTGTCCCCACACATCTGTCTCCTCACATTGGTGTCCCCATACATCTGTGTCATCACATTGGTGTCCCAATACATCTGTGTCATCACATTGGTGTCCCCATACATCTGTCTCCCCACATTGGTGTCCCCATACATGTGTCCCCACCAGTCTCCCCACAAATCTCTGTCCACACACTGTTGTCCCCACACATCTGTTACCCCACCAGTCTCCCCACAAATCTGTGTCCCCACACTGTTGTCCCCACACATCTGTTACCCCACCAGTCTCCTTATACATCTGTGTCCCCACATTGGTGTCCCCATACATGTGTCCCCACCAGTCTCCCCACAAATCTGTGTCATCACATTGGTGTTCCCATACATCTGTGTCCTCACATTGGTGTCCCCATACATCTGTGTCCCCACCAATCTCCCCACACATCTGTGACCCCACACTGGTGTCCCTACACATCTGTGTCCACACCAGTGTCCTCATACATCTGTGCCCCCACACTGGTGTCCCCACAATTATGTGTCCCCACACTGTTGTCCCCACACATCTGTTAGCCCACCAGTCTCCTCATACATCTGTGTCCCCACATCGGTGTCCCCACACATTTGTGTCCCCACCAGTCTCCCCACACATCTATGTCCCCACACATCTGTGTCCCCACATCTGTGTGCCCACACTGGTGTCCCCCACACATCTGTGGCCCCACCAGTCTCCTCATACATCTGTGCCCCCACATTGGTGGGGACTCAGATGTATGGGGACACCCATGTGGGGACACAGATGTATGAGGAGAGTGGTGGGGTAACAGATGTATGAGGAGACTGGTGGGGGTCAAAGATGTGTGGGGACACCAGTGTGGGGACCCAGATGTGTGAGGACACAAGTGTGGGGACATAGATGTGTTGGGAGACTGGTGGGGGCACACATGAAGTGTGGGGACACCCATGTGGGTAAACAGATGTATGAGGAGACTGCTGGGGACACAGATGTATGAGGAGACTGGTGGGGGTCACACATGTGTGGGGACACCAGTGTGGGGACCCAGATGTGTGAGGACACAAGTGTGGGGACATAGATGTGTGGGGAGACTGGTGGGGACACTGATGTGGGAACACAGATGTATGAGGAGACTGCTGGGGACATAGATTTATGAGGACACTGTTGGGGACACCGATGTGTGGGGACACAAGTGTGGGAACACTGATTTGTGGGGAGACTGTTGGGGATACAGATGTATGGGGACACTAATGTGGGGACACAGATCTATGAGGAGACTGGTGGGGCAACAGATGTGTGGAGACACAAGTGTGGGGACACTGATTTGTGGGGAGGCTGGTGGGGACACAGATGTATGGGGACACCTGTCTCCCCACAAATCAGTGTCCCCACACTTGTGTCCCCACACATCTGTGACTCCACCAGTCCCAGTCCTCATACATCTATGTCCCCACACATCTGTGACTCCACCAGTCTCCCCATAAATCAGTGTCCCAACACTTGTGTCCCCACACATCTGTGTCCACACACTGGTATCCCCACACATCTGGCTCCCCACACTGGTGTCCCCACAATTATCTGTCCCCACACTGTTGTCCCCACACATCTATCCCCACACATCTGTTTCCCTACGAGTCTCCTCATACATCTGTGTCCCCACATTGGTGTCCCCATACATCTGTGGGCCCAATAGTCTCACCACACATCTGTGCCCCATTAGGGCACCCCCTACTGCTGTCCCCATTAAACCCCCCTCCACTGGTGTCCCCATAAGAGCACCCCCCCACTGGTGTCCCCATTAGAGAACCCCCCCACTGGTGTCCCCTTTAGAGAACCCCCCCACTGGTGTCCCCATAAGAGCACCACCCCCTACTTGTCACTTGTATCCCCATTAGAGCACCTCCCACTTGTGTCAAGGCCCACCCACCCACCAGGGTCCCATGAGAATTATCAGCACCCTGAAGTTTGTGCCATATCAGAGCCATTCAGCCACCCTCCACAGTAGTGTACAGTAATCATCTCGCATCAGCCCCCCTCCCTCCTCCATGCATGTGTACTTTACTAGCGCGTCAGACATTACACACACTGGCTGTTCAGACCTGCTGCACTTCCCGACTCCCCCACGCCACGCCTTAATACACACTCGTTACTGGTTAACAGCGAGGCGGGAGGGGGAGCAGGGCGTTGTGGCAACGGGTCTAAAACAAAACATTGGCTGCTAGGATGCCCGTGGACCCAGCAGCCTACACAAACACAGCGAGACGCGAGCGGGAGAGATTGCGGGACCTGCGCTGCATATTGCTAGGGACGAATATTCAGCGCAGGTTCCACAACTAACAGGTGGACCAGTGACTCCAGCTGCGTGCCGGAGAAAATGGCCTGGCGGGCCAGATGTGGCCCGCCGGCCGTACTTTGGAGACCCCTACCCTAGAGAATGAAATGGTAATCATTGCAATATTTCTTGCCACACCGTATTTGCGCAGCGGTCTTACAAGCGCTGTTTTTTTGGAAAAAAATATTTTGTTTTGAATTTAAAAATAACACAACAATAAATTTTGCCCAATTTTTTTAGATTTTGCGAAAGACAAAGTTACGCCGAGTAAAATGATACCCAACATGTCACGCTCAAAAATTCTGCCCGCTCGTGGCATGGCGTCAAACTTTCACCCTTAAAAATTTCTCGATAGGTGATTATTTAATAATTCAACAGGTTGCATTTTTTCAGCTAAAGAGTAGCTCTAGGGCTAAAATTATTGCTCTTGCTCTAACGATCGCGCCGATACCCACTCACTTGTGTTGTTTGAACACCATTTTCATATGCGGGCGCTACTCGCTTATGCGTCGCTGTTTCCTAAACGGAAGCCTACAGCTGTTGCAAAACAACTCCCCGTTATTATCGGACAGCCATTAACTGTCCAGCCATGCTCCTAGTTAAAGTATAATTGTTGTACAGCTGGTGACGGGGAGCTACATGGTATATCAGAGCATGCTGGTAGTTGTAGTTTTTTAATAACATCAACTCCATTATTTGTTCTAAATTAATTCATCTAAAAGTCTAAAAAATGTCAAGATATAAAATCTGTCATGTTAACCCTGTCATTGATTAATAAGGCGAGAATGCTCTCAATGTTGAATACTTGTTAATACAATAAATACAATGTTAATATTTTTTAAACAAAAGTATTATAATATACTTTGTTCTTCATCTTGCAGAGGTTCTGGAAACGGGGTATGATAACCTGCAGAGTCAGGCAAAAAAGAAGGAGGTGGTGAGCTCTGTCCTAGAACAACTAGCAGGACATCCTGGGCGGCCCACCGATCGCATGGCCAATTGTCAAAAAGTGCGTCCGACCTGAAAAGGCGGCATATGGACCGGGTCAGGCGTCTCCGTGATAAATTTCACCCCAGGTAAGTTTATTGTTGACAGTTATGTCTTTTTTATATCTATAGTGTATTTTGTGCGTGTACTCTAGAGAGGAGACGGACTGCAGGATTTGGAGTAGACAGGCCTCCCCAGAGGCAATATGCCACCTTTCTCCCCTGCCCCTGTTGACAATGGCGTGTGAGAGGGTCCTCACATACAGCCCGGTCCTACCTGCTCCTCGCTTTGAAGGCCAACGTGGTAGAGGGACTTTCTATTATAAGGTAGTGAGAGGATTTGCCCGCTCAACACAGCCCCGTTAGGTCCTTCGCCTCTCTTTTTAGAGGACCATCGTGGTCAGAGTGCGCGCATGTTTAACCCAATTTTTCTAGTGCGCGTGTAGTGTGGTGGTTTTTGTGGGAGGGGGGTAAGGCGTACTAAGCGCAGGCTTACCTCGCTAGCACTCCCACCGGAGGCCGGGCTGAGACCACCAAACTCAATTGACATGTAGCTAGAGAGCGGGATCAGAACCCCTAGCTGCAGAGGTGAATGGCTTGTCAGCGCAGTGGCAATCGCGTGACCACTGGCAATCGCGTTGACCCACCGCAGCAGCTCTTTGTTGACAGTTATTAAGGTCATATGTAATTAATGTAAGGGCAGATGTTATTAACCCAGACGCCATGTTGTGGTAACATATATCACCACCAGCCAAGGTATTCATAGCACTGTTGAAAAAAGACATGGGACAGCAGACAGCAACACAGAAGTTATGTGGGAACATACATTTCACATTGCTTTGCATGGACTTTATACAAAAACCACCACCATCACAAATGGGGTAGTTAATGGATAAATTAACTATCCTATGCTCTTAAGTGGACGTGTAAGTAACATGTGACTAAGTGTTATCGAAATATCTACAGCTGTTATGAAGTAAACACGTATTTCCCATAGAGATGAATGGGAATTTAAAGAAAAAACCACCACCATGGCAAATGGGGGAGGGTAAGGCTTAAATCACCTATACAATGTTGGTGGGCTGACATATAAGTAACCTGTGTGCCAAGTTTCATGTAAAATATCTTTCGCCGTTTGGACATGATGCTGGAACATACATACATACATACAGACACGTTGAGTTTTATATATATAGATTCCCACTAAATTCCTGTGTTAGGCGCGTGGGGTTTTCATAGTAATCCCGTGTGATCCATCAGACCCTTTTTTTTTAACATGATATAGTCAGAACAAAACAAAGGAGACAAAAACAGCTCATTTTACCATGGTGGCAGACCAGCTCACGCTCAGTCCCCTGTAGGTGCCCACAAGACCCTTTATTATAACATTTTCCATTGGTAACTGTCTATATAAATTAATTTGTATTCACATACAATACAGCAGAGCACACCGAATTTGCATACGTCATTATAAAATATTTTTCTAATATATGAACATTGTGTTATTCTAGGAGCTCCGCTGCCAACTGTGCGCAGCAAGCGCAAAAGGTGCCAGGACACTGATGAGGAGGAAGAAGAGGAGGAAGTGCTAGAGGAGGATGTGCCAGAGGAGGATGAGGCACAGGAGGAGGAGGGATGAGGAGGATCAGCCAGGGCCCTCCCACTCGCCAGCCACCGCTCCTGTTGTGGAGCATGTACCCCCCCAAAACAATCCTCAGTTTGACGATATGCTGGTCGCTGGAGAGGTGGAGGGTGGTGCAAATTGAAGGTGCGGTGAGCATCGTTCAGGAAGGTAAATATGTGCACAAAGATTAATAACATTTCAACAATAAAATGTAGATATAAAAATGGACAACATATAAAGCTCACCCGTCAGATTTCCACACCATAATATGGTATTTATGATAGAAGTATACAGGAGTAGTGCAGATTTATTAGGCAAGTTGTATTTTTGAGGATTAATTTTATTATTGAACAACCATGTCTCAATGAACCTCAAAAACTCAATAATATCACAGCTGAATATTTTTGAAAGTAGTTTTTATTTTGTTTTTAGTGTTAGCTATTTTAGGGGGTTATCTGTGTATGCAGGTGAGTACTATTACTGTGCTGAATTATTAGGCAACCTAACAAAAAACAAATATATATACCCATTTCAATTATTTATTGTTAACAGTGAAACCAATCTAACATCTCAACATTCCAAAATATACATTTCTGTCATTCAAAAACTAAACAAAAACAAATCAGTGACCAATATAGCCCACCTTTCTTTGCAAGGACACTCAAAAGCCTGCCATCCATGGATTCTGTCAGTGTTTTTATGTGTTCACCATCAACATTGCGTGCAGCAACAACCGCAGCCTCCCAGACAATGTTCAGAGAGGTGTACTCTTTTCCTCCTTGTAAATCTCACATTTGATGATGGACCACAGGTTCTTCTCAATGGTGTTCAGATCAGGTGAACAAGGAGGCCATGTCATTAGTTTTTTTTCTTTAATACACTTTCTTGCCAGGCACCCTGTGGAGTACTTGGACGCGTGTGCTGAAGCATTGTCCTGCATGAAAATCATGTTTTTTATTGAAGGATGCCAGACTTCTTCCTCGTACCACTGCTTGAAGAAGGGGTCTTCCAGAAACTGGCAGTAGGACTGGGAGTTGAGCTTCACTCCATCCTCAAACCCCAAAAGGCCCCACAAGCTCATCTTGATGATACCAGCACAAAACCAGTACTCCACCTCCACCTCCTTGCTGGCGTCTGAGGCGGACTGGAGCTCTCTGCCCTTTACCAATCCAGCCACTGGCACATTCCTTTTGTCCATCAAAACTCACTGTCATTTTCAGCAGTCATACAACGGTAGAAAAATCAGTCCTGAGATATTTCTTGGCCCAGTCTTGACGTTTCAGCTTGTGGGTCTTGTTCAGTAGTGGTCGTCTTTCAGCCTTTTCTTAACTTGGCCATGTCTCTGAGTATTGCACACCTTGTGCTTTTGGGCACTCCAGTGATGTTGCAGCTCTGAAATATGGCCAAACTGGTGGCAAGTGGCATCTTGGCAGCTGCAACGCTTGACTTTTCTCAGTTCATGGGCAGTTACTTTGTGCCTTGGTATTTCCACACGCCTCTTGCGACCCTGTTGACTATTTAGAATGAAATGCTTGATTGTTCGATGATCACGCTTCAGAAGCTTTTCAATTTTAAGAGTGCTGCATCCCCTCTGCAAGATATCACACTATTTTTGCCTTTTCAGAGACTGCCAAGTCCTTCTTTTGACCCATTTTGCCAAAGGAAAGGAAGTTGACTAATTATTATGCACACCTGATATAGAGTGTTGATGTCATTAGACCACACACCTTCTCATTACAGAGTTGTGTACATTACCTAATATGCCTAATTGGTATAGGCTTTCGAGCCTATACAGCTTGGAGTAAGACAACATGCATAAAGAGGATGATGTTGTCCAATTACAACTCATTTGCCTAATAATTCTGCACTCCCGGTCTGTGCTAGACACATAACAAGTGTATAGACATGATAATGATTGATTAATAAGCAACAGAATTATTTTATGTATTTGTTAAGGGTCTTTGAAAACAAATTGTTTTTTCTTATATCCTAACAGCTACAATACAATTGAGGGCTTACAAGACAGCCCGAAGAAAAATTAGTGAACGAATAGGGGTAATCACAGGCAGATCAAATATCTTTTGCAGCAAAATGAGCAAATGGAGAAGGAGCTGGACAAAATTGACGCAAAAGAGCAAGAAACCCTGAATCGCCTGAAGACTCACGTTGAATTGTAATATGGTGTTTAATAAAAAGTTTTATTTTTTTGAAATGTTTCCTTTGTTTTTGAGATAGATTTTTAGGTTTTTCAACACATCTAACTTCACATCTAACACATCAACATCAACATCAACACTTATAACTTCATAATTAGCGAAATCATTTTATACTATTATTTTATTTAACACAAAACCAGGACAAACTACAGTACAACAGACAACAGTCACGACGAACACAAACTAAACTGTTGAAAAAATGAACATAACAAAAGCAACAATAGATATAGATATAGGAGAGAGAGAGCAAGAAAGAGAGAGAGAGAGAGTGCAGATTTGCTCTTCCATACAGGCTAATGGTTGCATTATAAAGGCCCAGCAATCAGGGCTAAACATAAAGTTTATTGTTTTAGTTACACTTGCTGTTACGATCCTGTCTGGTAGCTTGTAGCGGAGGCTCTTGGTGGATCCGCTGTGCCAGAGAGGTCATGAAGCATTACTCAGCATGGAGGCCAGCAGCAGTAGTATTAAAATGTAATGTAACTAGAAAAGATACAATTTTAGGGTAAATTGTGCGGCATGGTCTTTGCCTCCACCAATACAACTGACTGGAGACGGTGACCCTAGAGATGTAAATGTGATCCAACCGTGTGTTAATCCAGTTCGGTCCATTGCCCCCATAAACTTGCTCCATCAAAAACTAGCCATAATCAACAATGCAACTAAAAAAACTAGGGCTGAGATGTTCACCGTCTCACGATTCAATCAAATGAATTCGAAATGTACATTACCAGTCCATTGATTTTGAAGTCCGAGTGCAAACGATTGCAGCGCAGTGAGCTGGTCTCCCCCCAATAATAAAAAAATTTTATTATGAGTGACTGCATACATAGTACAAGAAATATAGAGATGTGCATGATAGCACAGGAGATTGTCAGAGACTGCAGACATATATATGCAATTGTGTGAAGACAGACTGCAGACATAATATGATGGAGAGGGACTGCAGACATAGTACATGAGATGGTCAGAGATGCAGACATAGTACAGGAGATTGTCATAGACAGCAGACATAGTACTATGAGATGGTCAGAAGAAGATAGTACATGAGATGGTGAGACTGCAGACATAGTACAGGAGATGGTCAGAGACTGCAGACATAGTAGAGGAGATGGTATAGACTGAAGAACATCGTAAAGGAGTATGAGTCATGGTCAGAGACTGCAGACATAGTACATGAGATGGTCAGAGACTGCAGACATAGTACATGAGATGGTCAGACTGAAGACCTAGTACATGAGATGGTGAGACTGCAGACACAGAACATGAGATGGTCAGAGACTGCAGACATAGCACAGGAGATTGTCATAGACAGCAGACATAGTACAGGAGATTGTCAGAGACTGCATACATAGTACATGAGATGGTCAGACTGCAGACATAGTACATGAGATGGTCAGAGACTGCAGACATAGTACATGAGATGGTCAGAGACTGCAGACTAGTACAGGAGATAGTCATAGACTGCAGACATAGTACACATGAGATGGTCAGAGACTGCAGACATAGTACATGAGATGGTCAGATACTGCAGACATAGTACATGAGATGGTCAGAGTGCAGACATAGTACATTGAGATGGTCAGAGACTGCGGACATAGTACATGAGATGGTCAGAGACTGCAGACATAGTACAGGAGATGGTCAGACTGAAGACATAGTACATGAGATGGTGAGACTGCAGACATAGTAAGGAGATGGTCAGAGACTGCAGACATAGTACAGGAGATGGTCATAGACTGCAGACATAGTACATGAGAATGGTCAGAGACTGCAGACATAGTACATGAGATGGTCAGAGACTGCAGACATAGTACAGGAGATGGTCAGACTGCAGACATAGTACATGAGATGGTCAGACTGAAGAACATAGTACATGAGATGGTGAGACTGCAGACATAGTACAGAGAGATGGTCAGAGACTGCAGACATAGCACAGGAGATTGTCATAGACAGCAGACATAGTACAGGAGATTGTCAGAGACTGCAGACATAGTACAGGAGATGGTCAGACTGCAGACATAGTACATGAGATGGTCAGACTGAAAGACATAGTACATGAGATGGTGAGACTGCAGACATAGTACAGGAGATGGTCAGAGACTGCAGACATAGCAAAGGAGATTGTCAAGACAGCAGACATAGTACAGGAGATTGTCAGAGACTGCAGACATAGTACATGAGATGGTCAGACTGCAGACATAGTACATGAGATGGTCAGAGACTGCAGACATAGTACATGAGATGGTCAGACTGCAGACCATAGCCATGAGATGGTCAGACTGCAGACATAGTACATGAGATGGTCAGACTGAAGACATAGTACATGAGATGGTCAGACTGAAGACATAGTACATGAGATGGTGAGACTGCAGACATAGTACAGGAGATGGTCAGAGACTGCAGACATAGCACAGGAGATTGTCATAGACAGCAGACATAGTACAGGAGATTGTCAGACTGAAGACATAGTACATGAGATGTGAGACTGCAGACATAGTACAGGAGGTGTCAGAGACTGCAGACATAGTACATGAATGGGTCAGACTGCAGACATAGTACATGAGATGGTCAGACTGCAGACATAGTACATGAGATGGTCAGACTGAAGACATAGTAATGAGATGGTCAGTGGTCAGACTGACATACAAGTACATGAGATGGTGAGACTGCAGACATAGTACAGGAGATGGTCAGAGACTGCAGACATAGTACAGGAGATGGTCAGAGACTGCAGACATAGTACATGAGATGGTCAGAGACTGCAGACATAGTACAGGAGATGGTCAGATGCAGACATAGTACATGAGATGGTCAGACTGAAGAATAGTACATGAGATGGTGAGACTGCAGACATAGTACAGGAGATGGTCAGAGACTGCAGACATAGCAAAGGAGATTGTCATAGACAGCAGACATAGTACAAGGAGATTGTCAGAGACTGCAGACATAGTACATGAGATGGTCAGACTGCAGACATAGTACATGAGATGGTCAGAGACTGCAGACATAGTACATGAGATGGTCAGACTGCAGACATAGTACATGAGATGGTCAGACGAGCAGACATAGTACATGAGATGGTCAGACTGAAGACATAGTACATGAGATGGTCAGACTGAAGACATAGTACATGAGATGGTGAGACTGCAGACATAGTACAGGAGATGGTCAGAGACTGCAGACATAGTACAGGAGATGGTCATAGACTGCAGACATAGTACATGAGATGGTCAGAGACTGCAGACATAGTACATGAGATGGTCAGAGACTGCAGACATAGTACAGGAGATGGTCAGACTGCAGACATAGTACATGAGATGGTCAGGACTGAAGACATAGTACATGAGATGGTGAGACTGCAGACATAGTACAGGAGATGGTCGAGAGACTGCAGAAATAGTACAGGAGATGGTCATAGACTGGACAGACATAGTACATGAGATGGTCAGACTGCAGACATAGTACAGGAGATTGTCAGAGACTGCAGACATAGTACATGAGATGGTCAGAATGCATCTCATGTACTATGTCTGCAGTCTCTGACTATCTCCTGTACTATGTCTGCAGTCTCTGACCACTCCTGTACTATGTCTGCAGTCTCTGACCATCTCCTGTACTATGTCTGCAGTCTATGACAATCTCCTGTACTATGTCTGCAGTCTCTGACCATCTCCTGTACTATGTCTGCAGTCTCTGACCATCTCATGTACTATGTCTGCAGTCTGACCATCTCATGTACTATGTCTGCAGTCTGACCATCTCATGTACTATGTCTGCAGTCTGACCATCTCCTGTACTATGTCTGCAGTCTCTGACAATCTCCTGTACTATGTCTGCAGTCCTGACCATCTCATGTACTATGTCTGCAGTCTGACCATCTCATGTACTATGTCTTCAGTCTGACCATCTCATGTACTATGTCTGCAGTCTGACCATCTCATGTACTATGTCTGCAGTCTGACCATCTCATGTACTATGTCTTCAGTCTGACCATCTCATGTACTATGTCTGCAGTCTGAACATCTCATGTACTATGTCTGCAGTCTCTGAGACAATCTCCTGTACTATGTCTGCAGTCTGACCATTCATGTACTATGTCTGCAGTCTCTGACCATCTCAGTACTATGTCTGCAGTCTGACCATCTCATGTACTTTGTCTGCAGTCTGACCATCTCATGCACTATGTCTGCAGTCTCTGACAATCTCCTGTACTATGTCTGCTGTATATGACAATCTCCTGTACTATGTCTGCAGTCTCTGACCATCTCATGTTCTGTGTCTGCAGTCTCTGACCAATCTCATGTACTATGTCTGCAGTCTATGACAATCTGCTGTACTATGTCTGCAGTCTATGACCATCTCATGTACTATGTCTGCAGTCTATGACAATCTCATGTACTATGTCTGCAGTCCTGACCATCTCATGTACTATGTCTGCAGTCTCTGACAATCTCTGTACTATGTCTGCAGTCTATGACAATCTCCTGTACTATGTCTGCAAGTCTCTTACCATCTCCTGTACTATGTCTGCAGTCTCTGACCATCTCATGTAACAGGAGATGGTCAGAACTTCAGACATAGTACATGAGATGGTCAGACTGAAGACATAGTACATGAGATGGTGAGACTGCAGACATAGTACACGGAGATGGTCAGAGACTGCAGACATAGTACAGGAGATGGTCATAGACTGCAGACATAGTACATGAGATGGTCAGAGACTGCAGACATAGTACATGAGATGGTCAGAGACTGCAGACATAGTACAGGAGATGGTCAGACTGCAGACATAGTACATGAGATGGTCAGACTGAAGACATAGTACATGAGATGGTGAGACTGCAGACATAGTACAGGAGATGGTCAGAGACTGCAGAAATAGTACAGGAGATGGTCATAGACTGCAGACATAGTACATGAGATGGTCAGACTGCAGACATAGTACAGGAGATTGTCAGAGACTGCAGACATAGTACATGAGATGGTCAGAATGCATCTCATGTACTATGTCTGCAGTCTCTGACTATCTCCTGTACTATGTCTGCAGTCTCTGACCATCTCCTGTACTATGTCTGCAGTCTCTGACCATCTCCTGTACTATGTCTGCAGTCTATGACAATCTCCTGTACTATGTCTGCAGTCTCTGACCATCTCCTGTAACTATGTCCTGCAGTCTCTGACCATCTCATGTACTATGTCTGCAGTCTCTGACCATCTCATGTACTATGTCTGCAGTCTGACCATCTCATGTACTATGTCTGCAGTCCTGACCATCTCATGTACTATGTCTGCAGTCTGACCATCTCCTGTACTATGTCTGGCAGTCTCTGACAATCTCCTGTACTAGTGTCTGCAGTCTGACCATCTCATGTACTATGTCTGCAGTCTGACCATCTCATGTACTATGTCTTCAGTCTGACCATCTCATGTACTATGTCTGCAGTCTGACCATCTCATGTACTATGTCTGCAGTCTGACCATCTCATGTACTATGTCTTCAGTCTGACCTTCTCATGTACTATGTCTGCAGTCTGAACATCTCATGTACTATGTCTGCAGTCTCTGACAATCTCCTGTACTATGTCTGCAGTCTGACCATCTCATGTACTATGTCTGCAGTCTCTGACCATCTCAGGTACTATGTCTGCAGTCTGACCATCTCATGTACTTTGTCTGCAGTCTGACCATCTCATGCACTATGTCTGCAGTCTCTGACAATCTCCTGTACTATGTCTGCTGTATATGACAATCTCCTGTACTATGTCTGCAGTCTCTGACCATCTCATGTTCTGTGTCTGCAGTCTCTGACCATCTCATGTACTATGTCTGCAGTCTATGACAATCTGCTGTACTATGTCTGCAGACTAATATGACCATCTCATGTACTATGTCTGCAGTCTATGACAATCTCATGTACTATGTCTGCAGTCTGACCACCAACTCATGTACTATGTCTGCAGTCTCTGACAATCTCCTGTACTATGTCTGCAGTCTATGACAATCTCCTGTACTATGTCTGCAGTCTCTGACCATCTCCTGTACTATGTCTGCAGTCTTGACCATCTCATGTAACAGGAGATGGTCAGACTGCAGACATAGTACATGAGATGAGGGTTCAGACAAGACATAGTACAGGAGATGGTCAGAGACTGCAGACATAGTACATCTAAACACGTGGGCAGGACATTACATCGTCAGTAGTGACCATGAGTAGTCCGTAGTGTCCAATAACTAGTGACATAGGTGTCGTGAGGCAGCAGCCAGTAGTAGCAGTACAAGACATATAGTGTGTAATGACTCGGGAAAGAGCAGCCATGAACAGCAGCAGCAGCAGCAGTGGTAAATAGTAGTATAGAGTGGCAAATAACTTGTGTGACATAGGTGTCCCTTCAATGATGCAGAGGACTGATGGGAGAAAGTCATGTGGTCAGATGAGACCATAATATAACTGTTGGTCATAATTCCACTAACCGTGTTTGGAGGAAGAAGAATGATGAGTAACATGCCAAGAACGCCATCCCTACTGTGAAGCATGGGTGTGGTAGCATCATGCTTTGGGGTGTTTTTGTGCCATGGGACAGGGTTACTGCATTATAATAAGGACAGGATGTTCGGGCCAATGTATTGCGAGATTTTGGGCAACAACCTCTTTCCCTCAGTTAGAGCTTTGAAGATGGGTCGAGGCTGGGTCTTCCAACATGACAATGACCCAAAGCACACAGCCAGGATAACCAAGGAGTGGCTCTGTAAGGAGCATATCAAGGTTCTGGCGTGGCCTAGCCAGTCTCCAGACCTAAACCCAATAGTGAATTTTTGGAGGGAGCTCAAACTCGGGTTTTCACAGCGATAGCTCAGAAAACTGACTCATGTAGAGAAGATCTGTGTGGAGGAGTGGGTCAAATATCCCTCCTACAGTGTGTGCAAAGCTGGTCAAAAAACTACAAGAAAGGTTTGTCCGCTGTAATTGCAAACACAGCCTACTCTACCAAATATTTACATTGATTTACTCAGGTGTATCAAATAATTTTTTTCAGCACTGTAAATAGATCAGGAATGCATGACAAGGGACCGTTCAGTGCCCTGAAACCGACGGCAGCGGGTTGCCAGAATCACTCACCGCCGATCCAGGACTCATTACATCTTTATGAATGTGAGTCTGTCCACGGAGTCTGTGGACGACACGACGGGTCCTCTTGTCCGTGACCACCCCACCTGCCGCGCTGAATGTCCGCTCAGATAGTACGCTGGAGGGGGGCAAGACAATACGCTCCAGCGCATACTGAGCGAGCTCGCGGCAGGTGTCCAATCTGGCAACCCAGTACTCCATGGGGGTCGTCGGTATTCATACTCTCCGAAGCACCGGCGGACGCCATGTAATCTGCCACCATGTGGGCCAGACGCTGGTGGTGACTGCTTCTGCTGCTGCTGGTACTGGGTTTGATCCGATTGGAAGAACATCCTCATCTCTTCCATTAGGTCCCCTGCTCGGCTGCTGCTGGGTGCAGACACCTGCTGGGTGAGATGAGGGGCGACAACTGGAGGACGGGGAGTTGCCTGCTCCAAACGGCTGACAATGCCGGCCTGCAGTTCCTCCATCCGGCGCTGCCCTCCGACTGGCTGGGATGAACTGCTCCACTTTTCCCCCCTTGCACCTGGGATCCAAAAGGGTGCCATCCAATAATCATCCTGCCCTTGATGGTCTTAACCCGGGGGTCCCTCCTGAGGCATCTCAGCATGTGGGCAGCCATGGGGAAGCGAGCGCAGCCCGCTGGGACTCCTCACTGCTGCCCAGGTCAATGAGGTCAGACTCTCCTTCCCTGAGGCGCTGCTGATCACGCTCAGAGCTGCCCAACCCCGGACTATCGGTGCCCCCCAACACCTGCTGTCCCTCCTGGCCAGGCCCTGACTCCAGGACGCACACCAGCAACCTCGTCCTCATCATCATCATCCTCCTCCTCCTCCCTTCGTCCTGGCCCTGGTCTCGGTGAGCAGTGCTGCCTCCTCCTGCTCCACCAAGGCACTCTCCCCAGCTTCGAGCAGGGCGATCTAGTGTCCTCTCCAGCACGAACACTATAGGGAGCACGTCATTAAGGCCGACATGCTCCCTGGCTGACCATCTTGGTCGCACTGCTCAAAAGGGCCCAACACCTGGCAGACCTGGTGTGTATCTGCCCCCACTCCGCACAGGTGATGTACGGGAGTGTTGATGCTGGGCCGGCAGTGGGTTGCTCCAGCAGGTACTGCCTCACCACCGCCCTTCGCTGCTCCCACAACCTCTCCAGCATTTGGAGGGTGGAGTTCCACCGCGTTACACTGTCCACAATCAGCCTGTGAGGGGGCAGCCTGTTGACACCGCTGCCACTTGGACAGGGACGCGGTAGCGGTTGGGGAGCGCCAGTGAAGTGGCTGGCAATCCTACGCACCCTTAGCACAATGTCACTCAACCCAGGATAGGTGCGCATGAACTTCTGCACCACTAGGTTGAGGACATGTGCCAGACAGGGCACGTGAGTCAGACTGCCAGCCTGAAGGGCGGAGAGTAGGTTGCTGCCGTTTATCACAGACAACCATACCTGCCTGGAGCCTTCGTGGTGTCAGCCACTTCTGGACCTGAGCCTGAAGTGCGGTCAGCACTTCTTGTCCAGTGTGTCTCCGGTCCCCTAAGCTAACAAGCTGGAGCACGAAACAGGCACACACCACACCTGAGTAGCTACGGGGGCGCTTGCTGGGAGGCTCAGCAGCTGCGGAGACAGAGGCTTGACGGAGACCAGCAGTTCTCCCCTGGACACCCCGGGGCGGCACCACAAAATCTGTTGCCGCCGATCCCTCCCCGGCGCCTTGGAGGGAAACCCAATGGGCAGTAAAGCTTATGTAGCGCCCCTGCCCATGCCTGCTGGTCCAGCCATCCATTGTCAGATGCACCCTGTCGCTGACAGCGTGATCCAGCGACAGGGTTACATTCTTCACAATGTGCTGGGTGTAGGGCAGGGACACCAGTCCTGGCAAAGAAATGGCGGCTGGGGACACGCCATTGGGGTTGGGCCTGCTCCAACATCTGTCTGAAGGGGTTGCTGTCAACGATATTGAAGGGAAGAAGATGTTGGGCAATAACCCTTGCCAGGAGCCCATTGAGGGAACGCACACGTCGGTCTCCGGTGGAGAAGGGAGTGTGGCGTTCAAAGGCGTCTGAAATAGTCGCCTGGCGCCGGACGGCAGTGCGGGACACGGACGCGGAGGGTGCTGTCAAAGTAGAGGTCTGGTTGCCGGTACCAGTACCACTAGTAGAGGGAGCGGGGGGGCATGACCTGCTGGGAAGAGATGAAGCTGTGGCAGGGGCTGCTGTACCCTGCTCACTTGTGGTGGTGGCGCTGTTACCACCACCACGCTTCATTTGGTCATGCACCCGCCAGTGATTTATCCTCAGGTGCTGGTTCAGGGCTGTGGTACCCACCCGAGCCAAAATCTTCCCTCTCTTCACCCTGACTGAACAGATCCGGCAGATGGCCACTAGAGGGTTGTCTGCCACCAGGGTGAAGTAGGCCCAGACAGGTGACTTCAGCGTCACCCTCCCGTCAGATGGGGTAACGCTGACTTGCATCTGCTGGGACTCGGTACGCACAGGTGGAGCTGCTGCTGCTGCTGCTGCTGCTGCTGCTGCTGCTGCTGCTGCTGCTGCTGACACCTCCTGCTGCCATCTCCAGTGGAGACCCTGACGCTGGTCTCCCTGGTGGTGACCTGGCGCACCGTTTCCACAGGGTGCCTACCTTCCCCGTCGTCACTGTCGCAGTGAGCCGACGAGACAGATGGCAACCATGATGGGTCACCCTCCTCGCCCCCAGAGATGTCAGACCAAGGGCTGTGATGTTGTGGTATGAGGGAACCAGCTGACATGGAGCCGATAGCCTGGCTCCGCTGTTCCCTCACCCACGCCTGGGTCTGACTAGGTGCTGATGTTTCCTGCACCAAAACAGCACCACCACTTTGAAGGGATGTCTCTGGGATACTGACGGCAGGTATCCCATACTCATCATCCATCCCTTCAAAAAGGTCCTGACCATCAGGACAGAGCGGGAGCTCTGCCCGATGCATGGCCTCCACCAAGACATCCCTCTCACTGTCGCTGTCGAACAGTAAGATGCTGGACTCTTGGGGGCTGGGGGGGGTACTACAGGCAACGGTGTAATAGTGGAACTACTGTGAGTCGGGACCGACGACTCAGTGGCACTGCTGTGCCCCATGTAGTCCACCACTCCTTGAGCCTGAGATGGCAATATGGGGCGGCTGCCAGATGCAAAAAAATCACGCATGAGGCGGACTCCCCTTCCACCTGATCCTCTAGCAATAGTAGGGGCACGAGAGGTACCCCGTGCTGGGCAGCGACCCAGCACTGGGAGTAACTCCCCTACCCCTGCTGCCACGGCCACGGATGCCGCGCATAATTGCTGATGTGTGTGTGTGGGGGGGTAAACTTTATGGGGGGAGGGAAATGTGTGTAAAATGTTTTTTGGTGTTTTTTTTT